>JAOXNO010000001.1:181351576-181371462 GCA_028565335.1 Limnodromus scolopaceus | reverse complement strand
CCCGCTGCTGTCCAATAGGTCATAAATCCTACGGCTGCTGCCATCCAGTTATGGTATGTGGGAATTTTCCTTCTAAAAACCCTCTCCAGTGTTAGCACAGTAGAACTTGTCTTCTCCCCACCGTCAGAACCAAGGCTTTCAAAAAGCCACGTAATACAAGTAACAGGGGCAAAACCGCTATCTACTTTTACGATGGAACGTGATCGGTGTGTGAAAGGTCCGTATGATGTGGTGACGACAGCAGAAGGAGACGGGACTGAGTGACTCAAGCTTTCCTTCCAGGCCCCCGTTACCGTGAGGGCTCCCAGGGGCTCTTCTCCTGCTATAAGATAGCGCAGTTCTTTCCACTGACGTGGAGTTATGTCCAGCTCTGTGAAAACTGAGCTCGTTCCTTGATTTGCTCCTCTCTGAACATCAGGTGAGGTACGGCAGAGGAAAAAAAGGCGTTTCCTTTTCCCCTCGTCTCACTGCCCAAAAGCCAGTGGCAAAATTCAAACCCTGAAAGCAGCTTCTTGACGACTCAAGGTGACAAGATCCCAAAACAAAAAGACAAACAGTAAGAAAGCAGAATATCTGTCTGAATATGATCCAAAGATTTTTCTTTCCACCTACACTTTTCCCTTTCTCTAACTTAGGTCCGGGTTTTCCTCTTAGCTACAAAGGGTGTGCTACTTAATGGGGTATGAAACAACCTTTTTCTCTAGTGAGAAAACAGAGCAGGTCAAGAAGTAATAGACTAAAGTGAGATTATTTTCGGCATCACAGCACCTTCTCAGCTAGCAGACGTTCTCCATGACTGTCCTTGGAGCCTCTTCATGTTACTACTGGAAGGTGACTTGATTTTTGAAACCCTAGTTCTATACAGCCAAAGAAAATAAGAGGCTGAAGCAGATTCAAACATGTTGATGAAACATTGCATTAGCATATGCAGAATCACGCATTATAGGAGTGTCACTGAGGTCACAGCCTGGAAGTAGCACGGTTCTGCCAGCACAAAACCAATTCATCTTGATAAAGCAGTTGGCATAAAAGAAGGTAAAGAAAAAAAGTAAATAAATAGAAAAAGCTTTGCAGTATTATTTTACAATTTCAGGATGAGTTTCATGGACCACTGGTTTTGAAAAGTGTGTGAGTTTGTGGGAAGTGAGGTGTGGAGAGGGATGAGTGTTTTTATAGCCAAGCGAAACAGAGAGGGGTCTTGAGAAACAGAAGATGTGATCCCACAGTGGATTAAGCAGAGCAATTTTTACACACAGAAAGTGTTGGAAAGATGAACCCTAAAGAGAGAGAATTTGGTAAGTTACAATAAAATTCTCTCCAACATTAACTACTTAAAGGCTAGTGACACGCAAGCTCTCACTTTGCATCAAATGTGTACCACTTCCACATCCAAGAACAGACTTCAAAGTGGGAGATGTCCACAACTGGTCAGAGTAATTTTACCATTTTTTGAAAAAAATCTGTCCATGGCAGAGGTCCCACAAAAGTTCTAATCAGACCCTTGGAGAGCACATTTTTCTGGAGTTTAATACATTTTTGTGTGTGGCATGCCAGCACCCAACCCACATTTTTTTCCACAAAGTGGGTGTTGTCTGGGAGTATTCTCTCAGGATGTCTAGCACCGCAGAGTCAGCCAGTACCAGAAATCCCCTCTGTCTCAGCACCCAGATCCAGCTTCATGCCTCCCATCCTCCGTTACTGTGTTTCTCCGGCTCCTCGTGCTCTTGAGCCTTTATCTTGTTAGCCAACTTGCTCTATCTGCCCACGGAATTCTCCGCCTGATGAAAACCTCCTGCACGCGGCTTTTCCTGGTCTCAGCACTTGTCTGCTCTCAGACATGTAGACATAATATGGTCTGAGAAGATCAATTTCTTCTTTGAGGTCCAGTCTTATCTCCCAGACAGTGGTTTACGCAGTGGGTTCCCTGGGGAATTTTCCCCTTCGCACACGGAGCCGTTCCCTTGGCCAAAAGCTAATGAATGTGGCACGTCTCCAGACTGCGCCATGAAGACAGGCAGGAAGGATGCACACCCGGGCGGGCTTCTCACGCACGCAGGCATCTACTCTGAAGCATGGAAAGAAGTTTTACTGCTGGTGCAGCTCCTCTCCCAAATGGGTCAAATATCTCTCAGCGAGGACCTTACTCGGACAGTTTGGATTTTCCCTCCCCGCCGATATTCAGTGTCTTCAAGGTGGACTGGGGCATTCATAGCTGAAGTCCAAGGCTCTGTCTTTCTCCCCCACCAGCATCATCTCGCTACCACCAGACCCTCAGTGCTGTTCCTGTTGTGGGTGGTGTTAATGACCCATTAATTACAGTACCAGAAACATCGATGATGAACTCCCTGGTCTCCAGGGAGGGGAAGCAGGGAGGAGGCACAGCACTTCAAGGTGGCTTGCTGCGTTCTTCAAAGACATTGGTCCTTTTGTGCAACTTCTCCATGCCTTTTGGGGGATCTGGGTGTAGCTTGGACTCCAGTTGCTCATGGCTCTCCCCCGTGCTGTGGAAGGACGGTCTTTGCAATAACACTGGAGACACCAGTGCCCTGTTTTGTAGGAAACAGCATGAGCTGGAAAGTTCACGCCAGACAAGGACTTCTTCCGATTTGAAAATATCCACATCTGAGATTTGATTATGGGTCATTTCTTGCTGTTAGCTGCCCATGGCTGTACTCATATGGGTTTGGCGAGGAGCTAGCTGCCCTGCGAGGCCCCAGGGTTGTGGGCACAGCTCGCAGGGCAGAAGAGCAGCTCAGCGGTGGTTTCTGTGTGGACCCAAGGGCTGCTGGTGTGGGGTTGTCCCACCAAGAACTGAATGGAGTAGCTGAAGCCATCAGCCGCCCCATCAAGGACCTTCAGGACATAGGATCCAAAGCCATCAGCTGCCAGCTGTATTAGTTTATCCTGCCTATCTACACACACCCCAAGCCAAATAACTGCTTTTCCTGCTGCACCCTCCTTTCACACCACCCAGTACAAGATCAGCCATCCTCCCTTCTTGAAGCAGAGCTACATGGTGGCAATGAGTCCTCCCACACTGCTCCCTGGGTTAGCTGGCCCTCCCTGGGCAGAGATATGCCACCCATGGCTCAACCCTCCAACTGCTAGAGCGGCGACCTAATTTGGGGGTTCTTCCTCCTGCTACCTGCCCCAACAAGCCTCAGAAATGACCCCCAACCCTCAAATTACCAGCACACACACACCCCTTTCCAGATAACATGCCTGTTTCCCCAAGAGTTCAGCTGCAGAGATAATCTTTTCCAAGTTTTCCTCTAGAGGGACCCTTACCTTGATTTTAGCTTTATTAGCTCTGATTAAAACACATTTAAGCATGAAGAAGCCTCTCCAAAACAAAGCTGCTCACCCTGCAGAGATAGCAGCACAATAACTGCTGCTACCACAGGCTGTCTTAAAACCGAGGGGAGTCCTGGGGGTGGGAAGAATGAAGACAGGGATGCTGCAGTGCCACTAAGTTTTACTGAACCATACAAAGCAAATATATCAGTGTGTTTAGTCTTAAATGTAATTAAATGTTTCAGTAGCAAATTAAGTGAAGAAAACAAATCAACCACATGTTTTCAGATACTGGGTACATAAATATTAAATCATTATAAAAGGCATATGAAGAGGAAAATGCAAACATTATGCAGATTTTAATTTCCTCAATTATTCCTAATTCCCCCTGAGCCCTACATTCATTCCCAGTGATTGCAGACAGACTAATCACTCAAAGCAGGACACCATTTAATAAGATGCAGCAGCTGAAACGCAGAGTTTGTCACTGGCCCCGTGTTGGCACTGTCAACACGGTGGCACTGTCGTCTCGATCAAGCTCCTCAGCTGCCGGGAGCTGTGGTTTGCGACTCGCGTGTCTGCAGGTACATAGGTGATGTGCGTTTCACACTGCTCTGCAGCCTATCTATCCGGGAAGATCTATCCATCAACATCTGCCTTCTAAAGCCTACAGAGATCTATTTATGTAACTCCCTCTCTGGAGGAAAGGTGCTGGGAAAGCAGCCAACAATAAATGGAGTGGGTGTGGGAAAATGAAAAATAAGCAAGCAGAAATACTACATAAAAGAATGACCATATGGTTTAAGCCACAAGCTATATAAGTCACAGCCATAAAGTTGTGTCTGATAACAGATCCAGCAGAGTAGGTGCGTAGGGCCAGAAGCTCCGCAGAGAGGGTCCCGGTGGGGGGTCAGGTGTGGAGAATGGATGCGGGCTCGGAGACCTCCGCCAAACACAAAACAAGCCAGAGTGAGCCCAGAGGTGGCTCTGCCTCTTCCCAGCCGGCCACAGACCTGCTTTGCCCATCCACAGGCAACATCCCGCGGCCAACACCGGCCATGGCATCTGTTCACTGGCCACAGGGTGGAAAAAGAAAACAAACACCACTCAAACCTATACACTGCTCCTCTGTGAGGGCTGATATTGAGTAGATCGAGGTGTTGATTCTGGACCAGGAAAACCACACACACTCTCCTGCCTTGTTCACGGTCTTCTTAGGGCCGTTCTAGTGATCTCCAAAGTGACCATCCAAGCAGATAAAGAGAAAACCTAATGTATAACTCCTCTCTCATTTGTTATCACGTCATGCACAGGCTGGGGCAGAATTTAAGATCTTTGCTCTTCCAGTTAATCTCTAGTGCAAGGGCTTCAAAGCAGCTTGCTGTCCTGGCACACGCCACTAGGAGATGGGTGTGGAAAGTGCTCCAGCTTGCTGCTTACACCATCCCTCTAGATAGCTGATGTTCAGCACCCAGTGCCTTTCTGAGGGTGGGAAATGCTCACAGAAACCAAAGCAGAAATTAAGGCAGACACCATAGCAGGAACATCTGAAATGGGTGGTGTAGTCAGTCACCTAGGAAAAGGAGAGTCGGTTGTTGTTTCTTAACTTGCACCCAGATGAAACCATGTGGATTAGGCTCACTTTTAAATTAGACTCTTCGATTAATTAGTTCCAACATACCAGACCTGGTGCTGAGAGGGACTCCAGGGATGACAGCAGTCACTCACCAGCCAGGGGGTCAGCTGCATCAAAGGAGAAGGCACTTTTTTAACTCAAGACAAGGAGCTGAGATACTATTAAAATCCCACCTTAGGTAACTACTGCAGGACAAGAGGTGCTGACCCAGAAGTACCAGCGTCCCTCTGCTAACTGCAAAGGGACCTCAAATTTGGATGCTACATCTGATCAAGGTGAACTCCACGTCTTCACAGCAGAGCACTGCCCCAAAGTGCTCATACCGGGGCATGAAGTCCCAGTGGCACAGGCCTGTCCTTCACATAAGACATTTTTTTATCATTTCATGCTGTGTTACAAAATAGACCCCTAGCATTGCCTTATCCCTCAGCCCCCAGAACTGAATCAGAATTGAACAGGTCACTCCAAAAGTCCACCTCGACCTACCACTCAGCTTGGACAGGCATCTCTGCAGAGGGTCTCCTCCAGCTCAGCAGCGTTGCCGGAGGTGAGAACAAGGCGGGCAGATTTCATCCTATATCCCAGCACATTTGGGAAGAAAGTGTGAAAGGATGAAATGGGAAATATTTTGTTTGTGCCTGTTCGCGCCCGTGGGAACAGTGTCTCTAAGCAAGCCATTTATCCTCCTCAAGCTTCCCGTGGCGACTAGCAACCAGATAGCTTGGCAGATGACAACGAAATGAGCACGGGGCAGATTGGGCTCAAGGGCACTGTTATATGTACAGCACAGTTCAGCGCTGTCTGCGGAGTGATACCACACTCCGAAGGAATGAAAAAGCTGAAGAAATAGCTCATCGAACTGAGAAAAGGGGTGACAGACAAAATGACTGCCAGTTTACAAAGGCCATTTCTTCTCCTGCCACCCCCACAAATGAGCTCTAAAAATGATGCAAGCAATAGCAGCGATTTCTAAAGCAGGCAGCTCTGCCCTTTGCGAAGATGGATCGGGGAATGGAAGTCTGAGACTTCCCATTATATATGATCGTCAAACCAATGCTCCCCAGTGTATTTTGTGCAAACCATTTTTTTTTTCTTTCATATGTCCTCTTTTTTGCCAGCAAAGAAGACTTCTTATTTGCAGGATTAAGTGCAATTCTTGCCGGATACTTTTTCAGCAGGAAATGGAATTTTTAGTTGTGGTTGCTCAGTTCTATTTTTCCTCTAAAAGCGATTGTTTCCCAGACTAAATTTCAACTTTTCATTAAAAAAAAAAAAAAAAATCCTTAAACCCAAAGCATTTTAGTGTTTTTGGTCTAAATCCAGCTCAAACTCAGTGTAGTTTGAATATTATCCTCTCTGAGCTGGACTACCCTATTTCAAGCTGCCTCTTCCCCAATGTAAGGTGACTGTGTAGGAGATGCCAAGGCACCCTGGGAGCTGTGGCATAGCAGGGATGTCCAACCACTAATGGAAAAGTGAGACAGCATAGCTTCAGCAGTGTATCTTTAACTGCACTGTAATTCCCAGGAGGCACCAACGTGATATGCTGCAAACCAGAGCTGTCATTTGCAGCTGAAGATGATAGTCACATTTTGATTTTTCACACCTAATGAGGTCTCCTCCGGAGGGGAATATGATGCAGGTGGAGGAGGGAAAAACAATCAGCCCTCTACCAGCCACAGAGCAAGGACACCTCTGCCCTGTGTAGTGCAGTGCAATAGTTGAGTTTGTCCCACCAGAGCACCCAGTAGCACAGGCTTATCTAAGGTCATTTGGCAGAGGAGAGGAGGGAAACACATCAGGGGAGATCATCCTGGATCACTTCCAGGGGCATGGAGTGGGAGCCAGGAAGGAAGTGGGTTCTTGTTTGGGGCGAGGCTGTGATGGGATGCCTCACACAGTGAAGATGTGGTCATGGGCAAGCAACCCCTAGGATGAGCTATGAGCCTTCTCCCTGCCACGGGGCTGCTTTTCCCATCCTCTCTGTACTCCTGCACGCATCCAGCTCTCCCAGTGAAAGCCTCTGTCACCCAGTTTGGATTTCCATATAGACCATCACCGAAATCCCAAGGTGCAGCTCACTCGGCTCAAAGGTAAGAGGCTCCACGCCGCTCACTGCTCTTCAGAGCAGACCCTGCCAAGTCGAACGGCGGAAAACCAGGATTGCTTCTGGCTCGAGGTCTCCTACACATGGCAGCAGCAAGTTTCACCTTTCCGCTGCAAGATTTCATTTCCTGTGCCAAGCCCATGTCAGACGTCACGTCAAGCCCCTAAACTCGCCTTTTGGAGTTTTCCTTTCAAAAAATAATTAAAAAAAAATAAGGGGGCAGTTTCTAGGAGGTAGGAAGCTGCAGCTACAGACTGCTGCTGTCTGGTTTGATGTGTGTGTATTTTTAAAAATGAACGAAAAATGTTCTGGATGGATACGGCGTAACAATATGTAAGCCTGAGGCATCAGATGGTTAGAAAGCTGTATTCAGTGTGTGCACAGATGTAATTCACTGCAAGGAATATGTGACACCACACAGCAGTTCAAAGTAGCAGGCTGGTACTAATTACTATGCTCTTAATGACTTCATCCATCAAACCATAACATGTTCTATAATTATACAGCACAGCCATATGACAACCAAATGCCCAGCCGCTATTTCATAGGAGATGGTTACACAGCAAAATTCTCTGTTGATTACAAGCAGAAAACTTGAAAAATAACTGCATTTTAAGTCGTATGAGCCCCCCAAATGATTTTATTTTACCCTTTCTCAAGGAGAAAAGGTAAGCAATTGAGGGTTTGGGAGGAGGGAGGTTGCACACAGGTAAGGCAGGGAGGCTCTGGTGGGATTTGCCACTTTTCATACAGACCTGCGATGTCTACAGCCCGCAACTTGGACCTCTTAAGGACACCATGCAGACTTGCCTGGGCCTAACAGAATTGTGCTTCTCCACAAGGACAGTCTGGTGGTGGGAACGGCATCAAGCTGCGGCCAGGGAAACTGCCTCGCAGGCAGGGAGTGGTCTCAGCATCTTCAGAGGGTGCAGTTGTTGTGGGGGGAGGATTAAATTTGTCAGTGACAGATCCTGAACTTCCCCACAGCTGTGACAGGGCCTTCCCAGGGTCTGGGCACTGTCACTGCTCACATCACCTCCATCTGCACCGGCAAGACCCGTGTCTTGGCTCTTTCCCTTTCTAAGATGAACATGCTTACCACATCTACCATCAGCAGCTGCCCTCCTCCCCAGCAAAACAGCACACTCCAGTGCACACACTTCTCCCCCTGGGGAGAGGGCGTGGGATTGAGCCCTGCGGCAGATGTTATTCACGCTGCTGCGTGAGCTGCGGAAAAGATGCTCTGGCGCAAGAGCAGAGGAAGGCAGGGGTCTGGCCCCCCAGTTTTCTGCAGCCTTTTCTTCATTCCCTCCAGAGATCCAGGCCCTTCACCGCCTCCCCTCGGACGGTGACACGCTGTTCGGTGGCACAGCATAGACAGAGGTAAGCATAGTTCAACCACTCATCGTTTATGCAGTGCTGACTTCACCCATTTCCCTTGCGCATCAAAAAAGGTGATTTTCCCACGTTTTCATTTACTATTTCACCACCGCTTTTCTTCCAGAATCGCTACAGAAGGTGTTATATGGGAACCTAAACAATAAAACTACAGATAGTACAGAGTATACCAGGATGAACTACGTATTCCCAAGCTAATAATCGGCGAAGCTAACATTGTACAGATATCCTGCGACAGACACCTGCAAGCCCTAGAGCTGAACTGCTGGGCTGGCTGCGGTGGGTCCGGATGCGCTGAGCTCCCTTGTCCTCGCTCCATCACAACGAAGCAGAGGGCTTGTTCCCACCTTATAAACCTGACTGGCCTATCAGAGTGAGAGGGCTAATCTCCCTAGGGTTTCTCTGTAGAGTTGAACAAGTGAAACACTGAATGGGTGAGTCGGCTACCTCTTACGTGTGTCGCTAAGCCGTTGGTGACCAGGTCCTGTCCCTAGTCTGGGAGAGATTCAACTTCTGGGAAGGGCATGACACAGAGCCAGTCAGGCAAGCTGAACAGATAGTCTGCACAAAGCATTAAAAAATGCAGCTATCTTGCAGGAAACCTCGGTCTTCAGCGTAATATATGCCACATATTGGCAGAGTCCTCAGGCACAGCGCTAATTCAACAAATTTTTATCAATCAGTTGCCAGCTTTTCCAGTCCATGGGGTTTTGCACAGACACTGATGACATTTCAGCGACTTGACCCAGAGACCCGCACTCCTGGTTCAGAGATGCAAGTTACTCATCATACAGAAACAATGAAATGGTTGTAACAGTCTGAAATAGTGCTTTATTCCAGGAAAAACAGGAAAAAATACTTTGTTTTTAAAATGGACAAAATGTACAGTGCTTGTTCCTGTTAGAATTTCCTAAATCTTTGGAGTATTTCACAATTTAATAACTGGCATAAAGCTTGCAGTTCATAAGTATGAAAACAAAAATTTTAAGTGCCTTTAGTAGTAGCTAGTGGTAACATTTACCTCTATGGGGTTTTTGCATGATTAATACAACTGCTGAGGAAGATCTACATAAAACAATTCTACTTCATCAGTTTTTGCATTTTTTGCTCAGTACGACGAGGTCTAATACTCACCTCAGTGGCATTTCTGCCGTGGTCTGTAACATAAAGCCTTCAGAGTGCTGACACCAAGCTTTTTTTTCCTGTCTCCACATGGCCACTGGCACCATTAACTACAGAGCCTCTTGGAGGGCCTTGATCACAATGACCGTACCCTGCCTCATTGCCACCTCTCCTCTTGTTCCCTGGCTGCTTGGAGCTTCATCAGGACAGTTCCACCTCCCAGGGCCTCCTCTTCTCTTTCTGATTCCCAGGTATTTTCTGTGGCCATGGGGCACAAGAGTTGCTGGATCTCGGTTACCAGAAATACCTTGTACTGCTTGAGTTTGCCTACAGAGCCTAGGGCCGCTGCATGGTTCACTTATGGTTCTTCTGGTTAAAACATAGGCTTCAGCATTACCTGGGGCAACACAGGAATCTTCTGGGGCTCCTGAAAAAGTTTGGTAATGAAATACCATCTCAAAAATATCTCCTTATTCTTTACAGAGTTGTTTTACCCTAACTGCAAGCCATGCCCTACACAGAATGGGGCACTTCTTGAACCCCATGGTTTGCAGGGCTGTCAAGTGGCCATTTATTTCAATAGGTCAACTCCTGCTTCTAGCAACTTCTCACCCCTACACCCACAGAGCTTCCTCATGCAGGATTTTGTCAGAAGTTCAAATGACTGAAGTCAGCATGTCTTACCTCCTACGTACCGTCCTGTTGATGTCACAGAGAAGATCAATAAATACAAGCTCAGGAAGAACTGCACCTAAAGGAGTCGGTGTGGTTAACCACGGTGACCTGTTTCTGCACAGGAACAAAGAGTCGCCGTCTCACACCAGGCCACCAGCCACCATGGCAAGGTGACACACTGCTGTCCCAGACAGTGCAGCCCAAGCAGTGGCAGCTCTGAGAGGAAGGAGAAATATTACCCTTGCAGTATAGGGAGGGCACAGGGACCTGAGGAGACACTGCCAGGTGCCACCAGCTTGCTCCTGCATAACTGCAAGAGTAAAGCCTCTGAGAAGACTGCATCACAAAATCACAGAATGGTAAGGGTTGGAAGGGACCTTCGGAGACCATCTAGTCCAACCTCCCTGACAAAGCAGGCTCACCCAGAGCAGGCTGGACAGGAACGTGTTCAGGAGGGTTTTCGGTATCTCCAGAGGAGACTTCTCAACCTCTCTGGGCTCACCTCACTGTTCTAGTGCTCTGTCACCCTCAAAGTAAAGAATTTTTTCCTTATGTTCAGACAGAATTTCCTGTGTTCCAGTTTGTCCCCGTTGCCATCAGTCACCATTCTCTGATGTGAGGAATGTCGCACTTAAATTTTATTTTTCTTAGGGCTTAACCTGCACTTTGTCCCTTTTTTGCATTCTGTGCTTGAACACCAGCAAGCAGTGCAGGGAAGGATCGCCCAAATACTGGGGTCTCTGCTGCCTGTGTCACTTCACAAGAGCCATGCATTATCTCTGCTGGTTTGCACCAGGCCGGCACAGCCAAGGGTTCATTGCCATGAGGCTTATGACATGAAAGGGGACTGTTAAGGTCAATCTCTCCATCAGTCGGCAGTTTGTACTTTGTGTTGTGCCGTGGGGTTGGCTTTTTCTGCCTGTAAGGCCTTGCACACTGTTGAAAATTAGATTCCACTGCCACCTCTTGAGCTGACCCTGGCAATAGGCTGTGCACATCTTCTGCAGCGCCACAAACCAGGTCAGCCTCCCTCCAAGCTAAGCCTTGCAGGTTGTTCAGCTGCCCCAGGATTTTTATGTTGTCTCTGCCAGTTGCTCATCTATGCCCTGCCTTTACCTCACCCAGCACTCACTGGGCTCGCCCAGTGCACCCACTCTCACTTTTTAATGATAGATGAAAAAAAAAAAAGGAAAGTGTTCATAGAAGGCCCCTCTAGCTAAACATCCATAATGGCTCCCATTCAGAAAAATCCAATTTACATTAGGAGATTTTCACAGCTTGCTTTGGTGGAGTTTGTGTTTGTTTTTTAAATCATTCATCCAAGGTAGTCAGTCCCTCTGTCCACAGGTAAAGCAGCACACGGTGCTCCTGAGACTGCCGCCCTCCACCCTGCTTTTCTCTCTGAAAATGGGAGGCAAAGAGTTTCAAAGAAGAGACTGGTGCTGGAAAAGCACCAAAAAAAAGAGGAAGACCAAGGAGAACTGGAAAGAATTACCTCACCCCGCATCCTGCATATGTCATCCCTCTCCACCCCTCACTCCTTGTTACGGTCTCCACACCAACCTCTTCCTCCTGCTGCTGGCATCAGTGACTGCCTCAGCCATACCATAGGCATGAAACCCACCTGCACTTGACTTTTCCTTTCTTTTTTTACCTACGCCAACAAACAAGGATTGCCCCTAAGAGCCCATGAGTGTTTTAGGCACATTTCTCAGCTCCTGGAGCCTTCCCAAAGCAACCAAAACCACCAGCAGCACACTGTCCTGGTTCACAGTGAGTGAAATGGTCAGAAGAGCCTAAAAATGATGGAGCAAGTTGGAAACCAATGAACAGGACCAGGAAGGTAAAAGATGACTCACTGGTCAAATTGGATATTCTATTCTTTGCCTTTCAAAAAAAAGGGCTAGTGGAACTGCTCTCACACTTACAGCCAATCTTAAAGAAGGGCACCATGGCATTACACCAGCCACAAGATTACTTTGCTTTCAATATCACTACCCAAAGAAGAGTTAAATACTTGCAGTAAGACTGCGTCACAGAGAAATCATCCTCTATAAAAAGCCTGTTTCATAATAGGTGACTGTATGTTATCTTTCCAGCCTTTGGGAGATGATGAAAAGGGGACTCATCACCAGCCACACTGTCTCCAGCATGACAGGCCAACGTGCAGGTGATATTTCACTCCACTTATGAGTAAACTTGGCAATTCATAATTCTGTCTAACACAGGAGGACATGAAAGCACTTTGGAGGAAGTTCATGGGATGCCAGGCAATGATATCATGGCCCCAGGGGAGGGGCATTTTAAAGATCAAAAACAATAGGCTGCTGTACTTTATACAGGGCAAAGCTTCAACATGGGGTGAAGGACAGGTACAGTCACGTGTGTGCATGCGTATGTATGTACACACATACGCACACAGACTCAATGGAACAAGAATATGCCACCAAGAGTTGTAGCACAGCATTTCTCCCAACTGCTACTAAAATAGTTTCAAAAAACAACAAACAAGCACATTATGATATTTAGCAAGTTTTGCAGGAGCAGTTTAATATGTGGCTTCATTAAATCTTTACGTGTCAGGTGGTCACAGCTGTATCAGCAAGCAGCATGGTGCCACCAAAAAGGGGCTCTCTCTGAATCAAGAGACCCACTGTCCATAAAGCCAGAAGATGAAAATTACAAGGAAGGAGACAAGTATGTAGATGTGTCCAAGCTGTGGTGGTCGCACGTCTTGTCTGCATTTCCAAGTAGTGACACCACATGCACCTACTCACCTTCCTGAAGAAAGTGCAGTCCATGCTAGAGCTCAAAGGCAACCAGCTCCTGCCAGAGCCCGCCTGTGTCTGCCAAACTAGAAGAAGACAAAGCATTATTTTAAACCAAGAACAATGAGGAATGAGCTGTTGTGGCACAGGGCAGCACTGCCTGCAGTGAAGACCCCTCACACCTCCATCCTCTACCTCTGTGAGGAAGCTTCTCCTCAAGGGGATATAGAAAGAGTAAGAGTTCGCCCTTTGAAATTCAGAAGCTAAACACTGAAATACGAGGTTGCTACCCTTTGCAGTGGGTGCCCAGAAACTGATATATCACTACAGGGTGATGTATCTGACTTGTCTTAGATGCAACTTTGGCAGCGAGAGGAACATCAAAGCTTGGGCAGATGAATCCTATGCAAGGCCCCAAGCACCAGAAGACACTTAGCAATCCCCTTTGCTTCCAGAGCTTGGAAGCTCTTGTTCTTGGTCCCCAGGATAGTCCTTCTTTCCTTGCCGTCCCTACACAGGGGCATCTCCTTTCTGCCCCCTCTCTTGAAGACATGAAGCCCCATAGGTTTGTGCAGGCCGATGGCTAGAAGGCAGTTGTGCAACCTGTAACTACTGCTCCCTGTTTTCAGAGGTCCAAAGGACATTTTGAGGAAGATAATGGGTGTACTGCACATCAGAAAATGGTTCCTTTCAGTGTATTTGTCACAGGAAATGGCATCATCCAATGCAGATGGGCCAGAGGCTAAAAATCAGCAGACCTGAACTCCACAATTAGTCTGCTAATGATCAAATGTCTTCAACCCCGGAGCCCAGTTTCTTTGTCTATAAACTGCAATCCTGCTTCAGCAGGGGAGTTGGACTAGATGATCTCTATGGTCCCTTCCAATTCTAAAAATTCAGTGAAATTCAGTGAAACTGTGAATCATGACTTCAAGAGTTTAAAATGCTCTGAATGCTGCTAGTGAAAGGTGACATAAAGGAAATATTTGCTGTTCATACACCCAAATCAATAAGGGATTTTTTTTCCCTCTGAACAGTTCTTTCAAATTAACACATTCACTAGACTTCATTCAGTAACACTTCAGAGCGGGTTACTAGGGAACTCATCATGAAACCTCAACGAGAAGAAGGCAGAGAACCCACTGCAATAAAACACAGCAGGAAAAAGAGGTTGTGCTTTATTTATCTGACTCAGTTACTTATGGAAGAACATGTGGTAGTGTGCGGGGGATCTGAGGAGAGAAAAAAAGTGATCATAAAATGGTAATACTCCTTCTGAATAGAAGTAGCACTATGGCATTTAATTTATTCGAGGTTGTGGGCAAACGCCAATTCTGAAGAAACAGGAACCTCAGAGACGTGATTTGTTACTGAAAATTTTAAAATCCTTGCTTGGAAATAACTTCTTTTCTTTTCTTTTTTTTTTTATTTGGAGTTTTTCTTTTTGACATTAGCTTGGTCTCATATTCCATGCCATGATGGAATTTATTGCTGAAGGATCTCAATTCCGGCTCCTTGAGTTTTACATGCGTAGCACCTAAGTGAGGAACTGTGTTCTGTGATGAACGCCTCATGCATGCCAGATGACTTAGAAAGGGTGACTTGGAATTTTTCAAGACCAGTCTTTTTATTCTTTTTACAGTTCTCTGTTCTCATCTCCTCCCCCTCAGCGTATTTCCTGTTTCCTCATCCTGTAATAGTTATGTACACTTAAACGGTGGATCAAATACCTTTTGAGCTGTTGTTGTCAAGTTTTATTAACATTTCCCACATCGTTTCCTGTTTTCATACTGATACCCCAGCAAAGCTCTGCATGAGAGAGCAATGTAGCTGGCCAATACCTACCCCGAACTGCTGGCAGATCATGCTCTTCACAGAGCATTGTCCATCCCAAAAGGTATTTAAATGATGTTGCGGCAGCCATGAACTTAGTAGACATTAAAGGAGTCATTTCACCCACCAACAGAGTCCAGCCAGCTTTGAGGGAGATGCAATAAACTTCAAATATAGGAAGGCTGGGTGTGGACCTAGGCCAGGGAGAAGCAAAGGATGTTGCATGTGCCTGAAAACATAGGGAAAATGTAGATTGGTAGAAAGTCTTTTCCCAGGCTGGTGTAGGCACGATGCCTCTCCCACACAAAAAATGGCCAAAAATGCCCTTTCATTCCTGCAGGCTGCAGCACCTCAATACCAAGTCCCATTCCTGAGGTTACCCTTCCAACAGTGCAGTGTCCCAAAGAGCACTGAAGGCAGGCACTAATAAATTTCAGAGAATAAATAAAGTTTCCGTCAACTTCAAAGCAGCAATTTCAAGAACAAGCCTTCTGCTTGCAAGTGTCAAGGTCTACTAATGTAATGCTTTGCATGCAAGACGCCCCAGTCTATAAGTATTTAATGCCGCAGGAAAACTGATTGACTAAGTCAGCACCAAGCAGTGGCTTTATGGAGGTTGTTACATTGCTCTCCCATGTAATCTCCCTGCAAAATACAGCAATATTTCTCTGTGGAAATACAAATTATGTGTGTCAGTAGGAGGGAACAAATCGAGTGCTTTGTGTTAGCCAGCAATATTAAAAGCAGCGGACACATCAAGGCGCATTCAGAATATGTCAGACAGTGACTGAAAGCAGTAGGAAAAAAGCCTACGTTCTCCCACATCAAGCCTCAACAGGGTTTGAGGGAGGGGAGTGGAGCCTTAAATGGTTTGAGGCTTAAAAAGGAGCCAAATCACAAGAGAAAGCGATTTCAGATCCAGTATGTCTGTGTTTCTAACCAAAAGCCTGTGTGAAAAAAAGGAACAGAGAAGTGTGTTTTTCACAATTTTCTCTTGTGGGGTTTTGCTAAGGCTGTTACTTCACAGGATGTTCTATTGTCTTCACTGCCACGGTGCACAGAAATGCCCCGCAAGCCACTGTGGGCTCTGATACAGTGCCTGGTGACATGAGACATGCGTTTTTGCTTTCAAGACTAAAAATCAGTATCTGAGAGCTTTGCCACCCATACCTGGCAGGCAACATTCCCAGTTCAATGAGATTTTAATTAAAGGAGAAAACCCACTAAGCCCGTTGCATCCAGATTGGTGTTTGTTGGACTCCTGAAGTCCTCTTGCTAAAGAAATCCCAATATTCAACTATAATTGTGCTCTTTTTTGTTCCCTGAGGCGCTTTCTACAAACCTGGGGTATGGAAAGAGGACTGCTGACCTTTCAAGCTTTTATTTACTGTGCTAGAGCCAAGCTATTTTCCAAAAAATATTCACAGCTGGGATTGCTGCATAGACAGGGGCTAGGACTACCAGAGAAAGCAGCAAAGCTTTTTGGGGAAAGTTGTCAGCACACACCTTGGACTCCATGAAGATCAGCAGCAATCACATCTTTGCTCTGGTGGCCTGAAATGAAGGTCTAGCATCAGAGGGCAGGAAGCCCAGACCTTGTACCACAGAAAACAAGATTCCTTTGCACTCCTTAACCCTATGGGGCCCTGGATTTCTCCATTCCCCATGAAGCAAGGCCCTGGAAACAGTGGTAGGTGGAGATGGGAAAGGGTTGATGTCCAAAGATCTGGGACTATGCTACAAGAGAAACATCAGACCTAGGGGTTACCTCCACCAACACCTATGGCCACCGTCTGTCTGCACACCGACAGTGAGTAGTATTTTAGGTGAAAGTGGGCTTTTCCACAAGGGTGACTTTGGGGAGGTAAGAACAGCAAGCCCTGCTCATGTCAGGCTCCCTCTCGAGCCCAAATTAAAAGGTCCTTGTGAAGAATAACTTTAATAGCTCCTTGAAGATCCAATTCTACCACCATGTACACATCCTTCTCTGCACCAACTGGCCCACGAGTTGGCTGGGATGAATCTTGCCCAGAGCCTCCCCATGGTGCAGGACCCTGCAAGGGCCAGGCTGTCACCACTGGCTGTGCCTGAGCAGCCCAGGAGGAAGTCCAGGGCTCCCCTGGCCTTCATGGAAACCTCCAGCACACAGAAGAGACAGGGTGGGGGGCTTCTGGGAATCCCAGGTCTGAGAGTTAGCTCAGACCTCTGCATTAACAACAGATGTATCACCATACCCCGGCTTCTCTGCAAAGAGGAGCCAGGCCATGTGGAGGAGCAAACGCTGGAGAAGACCACCCATCACCACCTAGACTCATCCATCACCATTAAGCAAAACGTGCTTCTCCTGATGAAAATCTGCCCTGCAGCACGCTGCTCTCACAAGCATCCCCACCAGCCCACTGACCTTTATTTCCGCACCGTGCCTATGAGCAGACCTTCTTTGCAGGTCTTTCCCCAAAAGCCGCCTGGCTCAATGGGTTCCTGCAGCCAAGGAGCCGTCCCTCGCCCGGGGCAGAGTCCATGGCAGGGTGGGGTGGGCAGAGCTCTCCCTCCCCAGCATTTGAAAGAAGTGCAGGGTTTTCCCCAGCTCTCAGACGTCTGCGATAATGAGTGTTTTGCAGATAACTTGTGGTGCATATCCCAGACGAGCTGCTGGGTTTATCTACTTGCTCTTCGCACTGGTTGTGCCCATGTGCCCTACAGACTGCTCCCTTTTGGGAGCAGCAAAGCTGCAACAAAACTCTTAAAGAGGGGTGAGCCGAATCCAAATGCCAAAATAACACTGGGATGTGAGCGAGCCTGCACTCAGTTTTAAGGCAGTTGCTTTTTGCAAGGGGAGGTTAAAGGTATGGGGGGAGGTTAGTCTGTGTCATAAAATGTCAGTAAGTTTTTTATAAAGCCACCAGAAAAAGTCTTTTTGGTTTTACACCTACAGAGTCTTATACGTTGTCTTTTAGACGCCCCGAAAATTCCCCTGAGCACTTTTATCATTCAGCATCGCTCCAGAGTTTAGTCAGCCAAACCATACCCTTTTCCAGCGTTAGATAAATTGCATCTCGAAAACAGCACAGACACCAATATCACGTCGTCCTAGAGCTGAGCCACATGTGAAATCTCTATCCTGTTTTTCTACAGAGATGAGTAAGATTTTCCTGTGCAATTAATATATAATATCTTTCTGTGTATTTGTGTAAATATATAGAGCAAAGATACCACTGTAAAGATAACAATGTGCCAAAGCGCTTTTCGCATTCTTTCAAATGTGGTTGTTTTACTTGCAGTTTACTGCGTTTTAGTCATGTTTTGACATTTGAAGAATTTTCACCGAAAATAGACCTTGTACTAATAACGGAACCAGACATAAAACTCATAGTAATAAGGAAGAGCAGTAAACAACAGATTTACTATTTATTGCATACGTTTCTTATGTATTAATGTAATAAGAGTATTTAAGTAAAATGGAAATAATTCTAGTATTTTTCAACAAGGCTAAAATACATAAATTTACTTGCACATATTTAACAGTAATAGTAATTATCATTGATACCTATTTTGGGACAGATTTTCCCACTTTCAGACCCTCTTAAAGACAACAGATCTACTCCTACGAATAAGTCTTGCATATTGTGAGGAAGGCTGCAAATTCTCTAATAACACAGAGATGAAGAATAATTTACAAAGACATAAGAAGACAAAGTCCTGACTGAAAGAAGCTTATGTTCCTAGCAGTTTAGAGCCAATTTTCTGTTGTCCGCAAGCCCATTATTGCTGAGTTCTGCAAAGAACTGGGAATTCTGTCAGTCTTGGATTCAACCTTTATTTAATAACCCAATGCTTAACTTAAAACAATCAAGCAGACCAAAATATTCAATTTATCAAGTATTTTTATAGAATAAGAGTTACCTCACTGTAAGTTGAGATATAGGACCTTGTGGAATAGCATGGTCCTGACGAACAGCAGGATAATATTGTCACTGAATCACGGGGGACAGAGAAAGACCAGAATACGCAGCAAGATGGACAACCAGCTCTGTCTATGCCTGTTGATTTTGGACAGGAGGCATTTGTTCAAATGCATTCATTTATAGTGGGAGGCTTTTTCGTGTTACTTTTCCTTGGGCTTTCCTGGAAGCGTGTTACTTCTAATCTCTTGCAGCGATAGCAGTTTTTTAAAGCAACGTCTGAAGGGCTGCAGGAGGGGAGGCGGCGGGGAGGCCGTTGGGCTGCTCGGCGTAGCCAAGCCGTGCTCGGCTGGCGAGAGGCTAACTCAGCTCCACGGCTTTGAGCCCGCCTCGGCACGGGCCTTCCTCCTCTTCCTTCCCCCTTCTCGCCAGCCCTTGTGCCTCCCAGCTTGAAGTTTTCATATTCAAAATAAGGCTGCCGGCAACTGCAGCTGCATCTGCAGTCACCAGGACACCTGCTCCCAGTAGCGCCAGCCCTTTGCTGCCTGTCCTTTGGGTGGCCTTCTGCGAAGCCCTACAGCCCATTTATGCAACCCTGGCTCCTATTGTCACCCTTTTGCTAACGGCAGGACACATTAAGGTACTGCAATTAATTAAGCACCGCTTTCTGTTTTGCTCTAAAACCTGAGCAATTACAGCAAGCAAAACACTTGGGTAGCGCCCCCATTGCTGCGGTTCTCACCCTCTGTTTCTCGCCTTTTTAGGATTCGTTTACTTCTTCGTCAACAGACGCGGGCACAAAACCGCCTGCGTGCCCGATGGCTGCAGCCCACGTGTGCCAGCGGGTGGCCGTGTCCCGGGGCACGCTCCAGCCCAGATCGCCCCACCAAGGGCAGGTTTGGGCATGGAGGTCGACTGGATCTGCTGGAGGAGCACGATGCGACAAGGGGAAGGGGAAAGGGCATCTCCTGGGAACAGTTTGAATCTTTGCCAGCTTTGCTTTGAATAATTCTAGTGGGAGGTGTCCCTGCCCGTGGCAGGGGGGTTGGAACTAGATGATCTTTAGGGTCCCTTCCAACTCAAACAATTCTATGATTCTATGATTCTAATTAGCACCGCCCGGGAATACAAGCTGCGCCGTCCGTAGGGAG
>JAOXNO010000001.1:181318620-181351476 GCA_028565335.1 Limnodromus scolopaceus | reverse complement strand
CCAACTCAAACAATTCTATGATTCTATGATTCTAATTAGCACCGCCCGGGAATACAAGCTGCGCCGTCCGTAGGGAGTTGTCTGGTTACGCACGCTGAGGTTTTCCTCCACACCTGCCCGCAGCATCCAAGATCCCAACGCGATGCACCACTCTCCCACACTCGGCGTGGGGCTGTGGCCCCTCCATGAGGCCAGGGCTGGGCAAAAGTGCAGGACACCCCAGGCAGGGCAGTGGGCAAGGGCTGGCTAGGGAGCAGGCAGGAACGTGGAGGTCCCCAAGCCTGTTGCACCACCCGGTACATTTTGCCTGTGCAAAATGGTTGAATCTGGAGGCAAAAGAAAAAAAAAAAAAGGCCATTCATTTCAGAAAGGCAGATCTGAACGTTTCCTTTTCCCCTTCTCCCCTACCTGGGCACAGCCGCATCCTCGGGGCAAGGGTGAGAGGAGGGGTCCCCTGCAGTGGGGACGTGCTGCAAGAAGCATGGGCACGATACAAATGTCTTCTCAATGAACAGCATCTGCGCTACGTGCACCGTGCCATCGCACAGACAGATGTGTCTGTGTCATACAGAAACTAGGTTAAATGAAAGGGGTGTAGCTCTGTGAACCTTTATTTCAGCATTGTTTTGTGCCTTCTGGGTCAAGACCTGAAGGTTTTGATCAGTTCTCGTCCAGATACAAGTCGGTACATAGGAGGTTTCTCTGAGTGAGTTCTAAGGCAGGAATGTGGGATTTGGGCTGCTGTGAGGGAAGAAGACACCATCCTGGAAAATAAGCCTTATCGGCCTAAAAGTGCTACTGTGTGTGTGTTTTGTTGTGTTTTTAGCTGCCACACTGAAGCCACCCTTCCCAGAGGATGCATCAAAGCCTCAATCTGTAAAGTTGCTGATACCCCACCTTCCCAGCCACTCCGAGTCTGCCTGTCACAAAAATACACAGTTTGAATAAAGCCCAGATTATCACATTGTGCTGGGGGTGGGTGATCTCCCCCGCCAGTGTGGGTACAGTCTCTGTCCCTCGCCCTCCACATCCCTCAGGCAGCTCTCATATCCCCTTTCTGCCCAGGGGCAGGGACCACCTTCCCCAAAGCCACAATTTGTGACCTCCAGGGACACGACGTGCCCCGACATTAAACATACCATTGCGTAAAAAGATGTGGGAGAGCTGTGAGCAACCCGAACCATGACTCTGGGCAGTTTATTCATGACTACCTCCTACACGGGCCAGATCTTACTCAGCAAACCCGGGGCTGGGGCCTGGGCTGCGCTTTCACAGGCATTTCAGCCCAGCAAGAGTAAGAAAGGATGCTTTATTCCTTGTAGCAATGAAATGGTAAGGAGCTTTCTCTGGTGATATCGCACCCGCCGTGCTTTCGGCAATTGCCATTTACACCAGGAGAGCATTTACGCTGGGCTTGTGCAGCCCCGGCTCTGTCTTTAAAGGGAATATTGCCCTGCAAAAGGTGACCTAAAGTGTAACTGAATATAACTTAATCTAAAAAAAAACCTTGAAGTGTTCAAAGCCAGTTTGCAATTGCTAAATATCATTATTGGGATCTGCTTTGCTGTTCAGACCACCAGGAGATAACTCTCCCACCGACTTTCAGGCAGTGAATATAAGCCGGGTCGGTAAATTGGTTCATGCTGTCTGTAAACGCGGGTTTTGTTACAGGTGAGATGTTTAGATGCTGCTTGTTCGTGCTGAATGCCAATGACATTGCATTGCAGTATTTGCTTTTCCATGTGTATCTGTAGTGTGGCCATCAGCACCAGTTTTGGTTTTCATGGTCTGGGTTACAGCTTTGCTTTGCTTTCCTCCTCCAAACTGTGCTCACTGGTACCAGTGGCTACTTAAAAACAAGCCCATCAGCAGACTCGGAATATTGTCTCACCTCTGTACCCTTCTTTTCCTTTCTGAAACCTCCTGCTAAAATGCCGCTTAACACATCTAGAGAACAGGAGAAAATTAACACCGTCCATTCACGTTTGAAGCCCAAATACCAAGCAAAAAGATTCCGCGATATTAAAAATGATGTTTACAACGTGATAACAGCGTTTTCCCAGTGTGAACGGTACTGGCAATCATAAAAGCAAACACCTTAGGCCATCTCTATTGCGCACAGCTTACAGAATTGGTCCCGGGGGAGCGGGAGTACTCCGGTGCTCCGGAGGAGCTCTGGTATAACATATCCACTGACCCGCACTTGAACCTACCACTTGCTGTTTTCCTCTTATAATCTAAATCTGGAAATGCGCTGTCTGGTCAGCAGCGCACTTACCGAGTCCTTCGGCGAAATGCTCGAGATGCCACAAAAGCGTGCCTGTGCTTGCAAGCGCGGGGAGAAAACCAACTCGTCAAAGGTGGCCCGGGCGCTCGGGCTCGCAGCCCCCCGCTGCCGCGGCGGCACCTCTGTAAGGCAGCCGGGCCGCAGCTGTGCGCATTGCAGACATTGTGGGTGGGTGGGAGGGTGGGAGGGTGGGGGGCCGTCTGCGGGCTCAACAGCTGTCCCCTGCCGCCACGCCGAAGCCAGCGCCCTGTTTTTGCTCGGCCGGTGTCGGAGCAGCCCCGTGGGAGCGGTCTTCCTCCTCGGTTGGGGTTTTGTGGGACGCGGGACATCGCCGCCACACTCGCCCACGGGGACAGCCCGGGTGCAGCCTTCCCCCCTGGGTAACTCGGTGGGCTACCACCCAAAAAAAAAAAAAAAAATGACTGCAGCCACCAACTATTTTGTGGACACAACTGTGTTTAAAAAATGCCAGGCAGTAAGCTGCAGCTTTGGAGTTTTGCCCTTTTTATTGCCCAGCCCTTGAAATTTAGTCAAATCCCAGTGTGCCCGCACGTTCGCTGCCTTTCAGCAAACCCTGTGTGTTGACCCTGGTTGTACTAAAGTCATGCACACATTTGTGACTTCGGCATTTCTGAAAAACCACTCTTAATCCCTCCATAAACCTTCTTACCTTGTGCCATTTGGGTAAGAAAAACAGCCTTTAGCTTTTGTTACAAAAAGAAAGTCCAAAACCCTTCATTTCCAGGTCTACCAGGTCCACCACCATCGGTGGGGGGATGCTCTTGGCCATGTTTGTAGAAGCGCCTGGCGCATGGTGTGAGGGGGCTGGTCATCTCAGGACACAAACCTGCAGACCTACACCTTTTCACTGCAATTCAGAAACTGCTGTAGCAGCTGTAGAGGCCACCGGAGGTCTGGACAGTGGCAAACACCAAGGGCGCCAGCAGTCGGAGGGAGCGAAGTGCGTGACCTCACCTAAAACCACCCGAAATCACTCTGAGTCTTTCTATTGACTTCAGTGACCTTTGTCTCCCTCCCCGAATGAGTAACAAGGGTCCCCCACAGATTTGGCAAGCCCAGATACATGCACAGTCATAATGGTTTTAAAAGCACCTACTTATGTTTAGATACTTTTAACTTTCTAGAAGAGGCTGACGCTCTCCGTGAGTCGTCATGGCTTTGCTGGTCTTCCAGTTTCATAGCAGAACCTCCACCGGCCATTTCAATTGCTCCTGTGAGAAGGGAGTATTTTTCAATGATGTGAAGTGAGATTTTTTCAGGCTGTGTATTGCATTGACACTTGAATAACATCACCCAAAGTGCTGACTCTTCTTCAGCTGTAGCGTGTCACTTAGAAAGCTTTTAAGCAGGACCATACACTTTGCTCATTCTGATTAAAATACTGGATTTCTTAAAGCTGCACAATGGGCAGGAAAGCACCAACCGCACACGTGAAACCTTCCTTTTCCCTCCATCCTGTAACAGTATGAGCTCTGATGAATTTTCCATGCTGGTGATGTGCTCTGGCTGCAGAGGCAGGGCTGCAACCTTTTCGGGCACAGGGGGTGGCAGGGTTGGGCACGCAGAGATCTGAATCTTTGGAAGTATTTAGGAAGTACGCAAAACACGAACGGAGAGCCTGATTTTAAAAATAGCATCTTCTTTTCAACTGTCAATGCTCAAACTCCAGCTCAAGACACGGGGATTGCAACGAAGCAAGTGAAGGTTAAGCAGCTTCAGGCAGGACTTGGAAACCAGAGCTCTAAACTATTCAGCAACATCTGACTAAAAAGAGAACAGGGCTTCTTACAGAAGGGGATTTTTCTAGGCTTGGAAGAGCAAGGGAAGACGGAAAAATGAAGAGGATTTTTGCAAATCCTTCTCTGATGTTTTTGGGCTTTTTTCACATCACCTGTGGGAACAAATGTGCCCTTTTTTCTTTCCTCTCCTCCCATCTGGCTCAGCAGCTTTGAGTCAGAAGCTCCAAAGAAGGGCAGGCATGGGTTAGGTATCAGGGCCAGTCGGTCAAGCCTTCCTCATCACCTGGCTGAGGTCCCTTCTCAGTTGTGAGGGTGCTCTACCTTATGCAGAAATGCCTTTTAAAAGCAAACTGTAAAGGGGAGAGGGAAACTGAATTACATGGGGGATTTCTGTCCCTCTTGCTCCCTCTGACCAAGTGGAGAGGAGAAGGGGGCAGAAGAGAAAACAAGTCACAGAGGAGTCTCGGCAGATGCTTTTCTGCTGTTTCAAAACCCCCTTGGCATTTCCTGGTGCACTGAAGATATCTCAGAGCTCATCTCCAGCAGCAGCACAAACACTATGTGTCTCAGCGAGCCTGACACCCGTGCACAGCTTTGTGATATTGGAGTTGCTCCACTTAGATAACAGCGAACAACAAGCACTGGTACCCATGCTTCTTAGCAGGCCTTCAGGGCTGGGCAAGGGGCACATGGGACCTCTTGGGAGATCTCTTTAACCTTTGAAGAAATCAACTAAGAAGCCAAAGGAGATAGGTAGATCTGCTGTTTCCAATGAGGCTGTGGGCCAATGCTAGAAGCAAACCTAAATGATAGATTTCATACTGTATAAAGTTGTTAAATCCTGCACTGTATGAAGAAGTGTATGCTAAGAAGTGTCCAGCAACAGTTATTTTCATTACCCACTGAGGACCGTCTATCTAACAACTGATAGACTTTGGAAGTTGTTTCATCAGCACTTGCCAGACACCCACTTCTCTTATCAGACCTTTGCTCCCAGGGAGCGCGGGGCTGGGAGAGCCCTCCTATGCTCACAACTTCTTCTTGGATCACAATGAATTCTTTATATTTACAAAATCTTTATTAGCCTCGAGAGGCCCCAGATAAAGACAAAAGACCATAAAAATGTCCATAGGAGGTCAGACCAAAGGTCCCTCTAGCCCAATATCCCGTCTGTAATGCTGGCAATAGCAGATGCCTAGGGAAGAGTACAAGACCAGGGCAAGCCTATAATAAAACTACCATGATATACTCTGTCAACCTCCAGTGATTTGGAGGTCAGGGACTTCCTGACCCAGATATGGTATGTTTGTGTTTGAAGGCAGAGAAGGATTTGAACCTCTCTTCCAAGCATTTGAATGCTACAGGAAAAAACACTTAACTCAGCTGGTGAGAGAAATAAATGTTCACTATAAATACAAAGCTGGTGGAAGCAGACCAAAAGTGCATTTCCAAGCCCAAGACATTACCTCCAAGAAAACAGCTTTCTGAGGACAAGACATCTTTTAGCCTGAGAAGCTCCGGCTGCTCAGTGTTCCCGGGGCAGTGCTCACCCAGACCATTTCTTTCCAGATGATCCCCAGGCAGAAAACAGGGAGGATGAAGAGCTCACAGCAACATGTAGGACTGGGGCATCCATAGCCTTCCCATTCAATAATTCAATCAGGTGCTAAAAGTTCTTTTCATTAAAAAAACAGCAGATTGGATAGGTGTTTCCTTCAGGCACCAGACCAAAATGGTATCTCATACTGGAATGCGGAGGACAAGTGAATTATTTACTGGCCAGACCTCAGCTACCCCAGCTGCAGGTAATGCAAGGAAGTAGTTGCGATGTTGAAGTCAAGGGGTTATCAGGGTGGCCCTAAAGCAGGCCATAACATCGGGCAATGCCCATGGACTAAGAAGGATGAGCCAATAGTGCCCCTGGGCCACGCAGCCCCAGCAAAACGCTGCTGCATGGCGACTGGCCGCATTCGGACCCAGGTCACGAGGACAGCCACCACAATAGGTCTTGGTAGCAGCAACAACAAAAACAAGCATGGGTCCCTCCACCACATGAAAGGCTGCGCAAACACACATTCCCCTGGAACATTTCTGCACGGCCCTGCACTCTTTCTGCGCTCACATGAAAGAACAACTGCGCTTCAGACCTACTCCACTTTTCTCTCTCAGCCACCACATCCCCTATTGAAATCATTTCCTGTTTTATTTTTAAGATTGCTGCTGTCATAAGCTGTTGCCGATATGGGGGTGGGGATGGGAAGGTGGTGTCTGTCCGGCCAGCACCATAGCCAGCTGGACGAGGGGTCAGCTCGGTGGCTGCTCAGCAAGACAGCACGGTGGCAGAGGGAACACCGTGAGGACCAAGGGGAGAATGATGCTTATGATAGGATGAGGGATAATGGTTTTAAACTGAAAGGGGGGAGATTTAGATTAGATATCAGGAAGAAATTCTTTACTGTGAGGGTGGTGAGACACTGGAATGGGTGGTCCAGAGAAGTTGGGGAGGCCCCATCCCTGAAGGTGTTCAAGACAAGGCTGGAAGGGGCTTTGAGCAACCCGGTCTAGTGGGAGGTGTCCCTGTGCATGGCAGGGGGCTTGGAACTAGATGATCTTTAAGGTCCCTTCTAACCCAAAATTTTCAATGATTCTATGACTCCATGATCATTTCGTGGCATCTCTCCTGGAAAATCAAGGAAAACAGGCTTGATAGAACACAGGGAGAGAGCCTCTACCAATGGTTTGACCATGGAGCTGATGTTTCAAATGCTTGCGGTGCAGGAAAAAAAAAAGCAGTCAGGGAAAAGGGTATACCTGGTTGAGGATAAGTCCCTGTAATTGGAACAGAAATACAACATACAAATCCAAATTCTAGTAGCAAGAGTCCCAGTCGGCATAGCCGTCCCCTCTCCTTATGAAAAGCATAGCAGAAGTCAAAAAAGGGAACTTCAAACTGAAAATGGCGCTAAATTATACTGTTAACTTAAAACAACTGCATTATTGCTAGTATTACCTTTGCTTCTGGGTCTCTAGTTCATGTTCAATTTACATTGGGATAAGTCTGTTGGGCCATCAATATCCTTCCGTGGGTTTTTTTTTTATTTGCCTTAAAAATATACGAAGCGAGTGGCATAGTTTGTCTGAGGTGACGGTCAGATCAGAAGGCAGAACTGAAATTAGGAACAACCCAGCTGCTGGAAATTATTTTGCAGACTCTGGAACAAACTACTCAGTTTCACTAGGGGCCACTGTGCAGCACAGGATCAGCCCTTTCCACAGGGCTGGTGAGAAGGGCCAGTGTCACACCATGGGCATGGCTTGGGGTTTTTTTTATGCTTTGGTGCAACAAATTGATTTGCAAAAAGCCAAAGATTTTTGCTCAAAGGAACTTGTTAAAAATTCACCAGCAATCGCTTTCAGAAGCCAGAATAACTGCAAAATTTAGCTTTTTTTTTTTAATGCCAGAACTCATGTAATTTTCACGGCTGTGAATCAGAACATCTTCATTCTTGTGGCGTGTTTTTCACTTTTATGAACACTAATTTCACTACATTTCTAGAGTGGTGACTTTAGCCACAGCGTGGCTGCTGCTAAGTTCCCACGGCTACCAGTAGGACTTTTATGTGGGAAATCTGTGGGCAGCAGGGAGCCTCCCTGTTTGTATCAATATGAACTTCCCAAGCACATCAGACTGACATTTTCTCAGCCCAAGAGTCGGCGCACACATGCTCTCACTTAGAGCTCTCTTTTCCTAAGCTGAAGGACATGTGTGATCACTTTAGTTTCGACAGTTTTCTAGTAGGCCCTTTGCACACACAGAAATCCTGGGCAAATGAGGGTTTTTTCCCTTCAGCCGGCAGAAGCCCAGTGCTACAAACTGCTGAATGCCGGCTGTAAGGCGCTAAGGGGCTCAAGCAAACTCCAGGAGATGTACGGAGCATCCTTCCAGCTTGTGAGCTCCAAGCTGGCTTGGAGATCCTTAGCATTGCAGAGGGACCCGTGTTCCCTCTCCACCATCAGAGATCAGGCTGTCGGTGCTGGCAGGTCACCATCAGCACAGCCGTCCTGCAAGAGTTTCCCAGCCTTTCCCTCGGTGGCTACGCATTCCAGAGATGACCAGACACATAAACATGTCTCTTGTGTACTAGAGCACTTTCTGCAGCTGGGTAATAAGTCTAAGAGCACATTAAAAGCATATATATATTGTCTCTCCCGTCTTAAAAAAAAAAAAAAAAAAAAAAAAAAGAAGTTTGATTTTTTTTGTTCTCAGAACATAAAAAAATGCAGTGGGAGGGCAATGGGTGAATCGCATGGCTTCAGCTTTATTAGAGATAATATATTGTAGGGAAAAATCAGCTGTGGTGGGACACTGTGTTTAGTCAACATTTAGAGAAGACCGCACAACCCACAAACATGAGAGGACCACGCTCAGTGATCGTATCTCACTATTGTTTCCTACTTGCAGAACTGCAACCACAGTAATCATGGAAAGGCTTAAAGTCCATAATCAGTAATGATGGACATCTGCACTGAGGAACGCAAGGCACTGGGAAGCAGAAACCCTCAATCAATTGTTTATCACTTCAGACAAAAAGGCTGATTTCTTTGTCAGTGGGAGATGCTCCAGCTTTGCACGAAGCTGAAGCCAAAAGAAATCTCCAAGCCCTGATCCTTCAAAATGCTCACAGCTCCCCATTCTTGATGCCAAGTATCCAACTTCTTTATGAACCCATCCTTTGGCAGCAGCTGCAACTTTCACTCCTCATACCTGGCTGCAGGTGAGATCCACATTGCACTGCGCTGGGCACATTCTTCAACATCATGCCACGTGTCCCACACGGAGACAGGAACACTGTGAGATATACTCCTCTTCAGCTAGCAGTGAGAATGTCAACATATAATTTAGAGGGCTTGAAATGGAAAAGAAAATAAAAAGCTGAAGGTACTTTTACTGCTGTTGCAGCCAGGATAGTCTAACGCTGTAAGTGTGGTGAGGTTTGTGGAAAGAGATAATATCTTTCTGAGACCAACAGATGTATTTGGGGGAAATATAAAATAACCTTCCTCCAGCTCAAAACTATCACCTCTCCCTACAAACCTTAGTGGTATTTGATCGTTTTGGCATTTAACAGCCCTGCTAGGCTTTAAAGTTCTCCAATGTTGACTGCTACAACCTGGGAAGTGTTTCCCCGAGCAGGACGAGAGGGCAGCCGCGTGGCAGTGGTGCTCACCCTAGGGCTGCGGCAGGAAAGGGAGCGTGTGCTCAGCTGCTGAGCAAAGCGTGGGGCCGGGCTGTCCCTTCGTGATCAGTGGGAGCCCCGGGCACGTAGGACACCCGTCACCTGGGGTGGCAGTGGGGAGAGGTACTGCCTCCCCAGCCAATTGCTAAATGGTGACTTTCGAGATGCTACATTTTAGCAGTGCTTTATTTAAAAGGTGATTATTTTTTTTTAAGGAGCAGGAGCGCTGGAGAGTGTACAGCAGAACTCAGAAGCTGTGAGATGCACCAGGAAGATATAGCACAGAGGGTTTGTGTACTTCTCTGACACCAGGATAATTTCTTAATATATCTGTTAAAAGATGCATTGAGCCATCTGCAATCTCCCTTATTCTCATTATCTCTCATAATGAGACTGGTGGCACACCCCAGCCTATTTCAATCATCTTTCGGTGTAAGTCAGAAAAAGAAGCATCTAGAGACAGCACAGCTGGGGTACAGTTTCCACTGAAAAGCCTCACCAATGGCTACTGTAACCAATAGCCAAGAACACCAAAAAGATTTCTGTTGTCTGTAACTTAGCCCTGTTTTGTCAAGCAGTTTCAGTGTCTGTGTGTGCACGTCTCTGCCTTTCTCCTTTGGAAAGCAGCTGAACTCCTTGGCCAGGGGAGTCAAACGAGACAAGAATCTCAAAGTTACCAGGATTTCTAAAAGCTGCATTGAAATAATGAGCCAAATAGAAGAGAGGGGACCCATGCATAACCTCTACAAGCACTCAGACTGAAGTGGGGCTGTGGTATGAACCTATGTGTTATTAAGTCCCCTGACACCTAACTGTAGGGGGAAGGAGCGATTAACACTTCCACACAGAGAATGGCTTCAACACCAGTTTTCGCTCACCCATTATACAAATCCACTGGGCTTCAGCAGTTCCGATGTTCGAACAACTCCTTACAGACACTAAGAGCATGCTCCTTTTCAGGGTACAGGGCTGGAGACGGGGTTTTGCTGGGGACCCCAGGGCTTCATCCCATTGAGTCAGCAGCCACCTAACCACTCTCCTCAGCCTCAAATGACGTCAATCCCACCAGGCGTCTGCAGGCAGGAGGCATGTGTGGAGGTGACCCAAGTGTCGGGCTGGTGAGAGGGGCTGAAAAGTGAGAAATGTGCAGAAGAAAAAGGGGAAGCAGCAAAAATAGGGTAGAAGAGAAGATGGAGGGATGCAGGAGGTCAGCACTTTGGTCTTGCTCTGCAAGACTTCTTGGTGTTAAGTCATATGAAGGGAAAGTGGGTGGTTCTAGAGACACAGTAAAAATGAGACTAACTCACCTACCAAATTCTCAGTCATCCTCCTCTTATAACCACTGCCAGGAAGTATGAATAACCAATCTAAATTTAAACAGAACAAAAAAGAAATTACTATACCGTGTGACTAGTCCAAGAAGAAACCATGAATTTGCTCTCTTAATAATTAAAAGTGACCCAGCAAGTTTTCCGGAGCAATCATCTCTTGTTCATGGAATAAAAGGCTATCTTCACTGCCCATGTATGCAGAGGGTGCTGCATTATCTGCCTGGATGATTGCATTAGTTTGCCCATTTGGATGAAATTACATTCTGTGAGAGTGACAAAGTAATTCCCCAAGTGCTTGTTATTTTTCTGCTTAGAAAATACCATGTAAAATTATTCCATTCATGGAAGAATTGAAATGCTTTAACTACCTACTTGCTCATATTTTGTAAATTACGGACAAAAAAAAAAAGTTCATTGCCACTGCCAACATGAGACGAATGTTTCGCTGCATATGACCAGGGCTGGACAAAATTTCCACCCCAAACCCATTCGAGTTCAGCTTGGGACATGCCTTACAGACTTTTGCTTTTAGTTTTTGCTGTGCAGAACCAGTCTCCTCCTACAGCTCAGCTCGTGCTGTCTGTGCTTTGACCTTCAAAACCAGATTTCTAGATATCCTCACCCTTGGATATTTTTACTTCACTGAATATGAGAAATATCATTAATATCTGTGTCTCAAGAGTTCTCCACCAGATAATGTTTGAAATGTAGCTCTCCAGGAGCTGTTCGGAGAAAGACTTCACCACTTTTAATCCCTTGGAGCTCAACTTCTTCACGCAAGTCAGTGAGAGTAAACACTATGCAGAATGAGTAAAGGCGTCAGGAGTGAGTTTGCAGGCAAAACCCATCGTGAGTCAAACTGTCCCCCAGCTGCCACATTAAATCGTGCATTAAATAGAGGCAAGATTGCCCAAGTGCCATGAAGAGGCCTTCAGCTCATGAACGTCTGGGAGAGTTTTTCTCAGGCATGAGTGTGGTCCCAAATCTGAAGTCCATTAAAGCCTTTCAGTCACTCCAGATTTGGCTTTAAGAAAGAAGGGCAGTTTCTGGTGTCGAGCTTGACTACATGTACTGAAGCAACCCAAGGCATTGAATCGTTGGCGCCGCTGTGATGGGAACAAAAAAGGAAGCAGAGCTGAAGGGACTTCTGAGAAATGTCACACACCAGTTAACCAGACAGGAATTGAACCAACTATCAAGCAACATGGAAAGAGGCTGGTTCCTAGAGATATGCCACATACAGCCATTGTGTTCATACAGCCTCTTTCAGTGCTCCAGTAATCAGGGCCATACATAAGGATGGTGCTACCGGACAAGAAAAAATATGTTCTTTAACGATGTCCATAAGTTAAAGGCATAATTAAAGTGAAAAAAAATGTGTATTTTTGTTGCTGTACCACTGTGCACAACTCCAGACTAAAAATTAATAATGTATTGCTTTCTGTACCTATATACTGAATCTCAACAAGTCTAACTTCATGTTAAAATCACTAGCCTTTGCCTTTCATCAGATAGAGAAAAGGGAAATTAGCACTCTCTTTTTCATGTTTCAGAACAAAAAAGTATGAGCTTTGAAGTTCAGCATTTGTGAAAGAAACCATCCTGGCCTGTTAAAACAAGCTTTTGGTACTGAAAAGGTTAACTAATTTGGTTTCCCTGATAAGTTTATCTATGATCAGAACTGAGTCATACAGAAAATACTCCTACAAGATTTGACCTTTTACTTGTATCCCACACTGAGATAATATTATACTTAAAATGGATATCAATAAGAACTTTGTTTTAAAAAGTATATTTAAAATAAATTACTTTTAAATAACAGAAACTGTTTTCAATTAGCCCTGTTAAAGGAAATCAACTAGAAAGTTATGTATGCTTTTTTATTTTCTTTATATAAATTATACCCAGGAGTCCTATGATAGCAGCACTGTACAAACTATGCACTACCTTTATATTTATTTCTTATCAAAATAAACTTAACAAATTAGATTTGTTTTTACAGCACTTTATATCCAATAATGACAATGTTGTATTGGTCCCAGGATAAAAACAATGAAAGTAGCAGCTGAATGGTATTTTTATTAAGAGTTAACAAAAATGTCTTGTGCAAACAGAGTGTATAAAGAAAATTAATTCCATAATTCCTCATGATGAAGGCGTCTTTCTCTTTTTTCTTTTTTTCTCACAATATCAATCTCATTTGGAAAGATCATTTCGAGGGGAAAACTTTAAGTTTTAGCATTACTTACTCAGCAAAATGATATGGCTGAACTTAAACATTGCTGACTGCTAGGATTTAGTATTAGGACCTGGCAAATGTTTTGATAACTTAATACTTTTTAAAAGAAAACTTGTTTGTTACTGAAGATTTTGGGAGCCCAGAAGAAATATAATCTGAAAAATAACAGAGCTAAAGATCCAAAGAGATGTTTCTTCTTTTTGCCATTTTTTTCCATTTCCTCTACCTTGAACTGGTTCCTCCATGCTAGCATTTGAGAGGCCTTTTTATTGGTGGCAGATTCAAATATCTCTGAGATATTCACCATACAACTCAGCAAGAGTCCACGTTTTCCTCCAGCAGTGGAAAAATGGCAGGGCTAATAGTCTGGGGTTGGTTACTAAAAATGAGTCCTTATACACACCAAAAAAAAAAAAAAAATTAAAACATTGTTTAGAATGTGTGGTTTGCTGCTATTAAGTTAACAGTGGAAAATCTCATTACTTTTAAAGTTAATTTTATTTTGTGGTGGGATTGTTCTCTAGGCTGAAGCACATTTTCTTTTAAGGAGCGCCTCTAATACTACCTTACTCTGTTCAGCAAGTCACTTTCTGCACAGCTTGGCTAGATGCATTTTTTAAGCCAAAGCTCTGAATTAAGAGGCAAAAGAAGAAAAATAATTTCTTCCCACATGTGCCTCTGGGGCTCCTAGCAGGCACTTGTGTGCCATCTTCTCCAGCTCTTGCTCTGACAAGAGGAGTTTTCCAATAAAATCATGGGTTAAAGGTGCTGTTTGAGCAGTGCCAAGAAAGTTTCTGCTTCAAATGAAAGATTAGATGCTACCAAGTGCTCTGCTGGTGTAAATTAGAGGCTAGACAAATTCTGATACCAGCTCCATGCAGGAAGCACCATGGAGAAGCAGAGGTGTAAGAAAAGGGGAACATGGTTTGATGGAACAAGGGTTCTGAAAATCAACGTGGCCAAACAGAGAATAAAATAGAAGACTTGCAAGGGTTTCAAGTTCAGGTTTATTTTCAAATTTTGGAAACATCTAATCTGACTTGTGACTTTCTATTGAGGCTATAATGATTTACAATAACAGAAAACCAAATCTGCAATTTGAGGGGAAAATAACCCCAAGGCAGAAGCCTTGCTTACAGCTTGCGTGCTATACATGTGCATATATAGCCTAGTTACGGGTTACTATGACTCAAATCTGAAACTCTCATGGTTTAAAATACCAAGTGAGATTCAGAGTCACATAATATTTGCCTTCCACCAACAGCCCAATGTGGGTTTTTTTCTGTAACATACACTCACACCATATAAAATTCACTCTGGTGCAGAGGTGAGCCGTTATATTGTAAATTCCACTCACAATAATCCTCGTGGAAGTCAGTCTGTGAGCTGCATTTCAACATATCCTTAAACCTTCAAACTCAGCCACTCCCCTTGCACCCTGCACTTTCCTGGGTACTGGTTCACCAGGGAAATTTGACGTATGAATAAGCAAAATATACGCATGCAAGATCACTGATTATCTGATTTTATTTTTTTTTTAATTTTCTGAACATCACTCTACTTTTTCTCAGTGAAGAAAGTCTGAGATCTACATCGAGAAGCTGACTCACTTAGCCCAACTGCTGCTGAGGCCTTGCTCCTCCACCAGTGATAATTTTGGAAGCTCAGGAGTTCAGGCTCTCAATATTTTCTGGGAAAGGAGATGGATGAGCTGCCCAGCAAACAAAGGAGTCCTGACCAGTCTGAACTCATACACACTCAGGAATGCTGTGTATCTTTGTCTCAATGTAGTTCATAGGTTTGTTTCAAGCCAGTTGCACTAAAATTTTACCAAAAAAAAAAAAAGTGAAAGCAGCACAAAGGATGGTTCATTGCTTCACTGTAAAGAAGAGTACCTCAGGAGGAGGGGTCTGATCTTCACAAGGGCATGAGCACCTGCAGCTCCCACACCAGCTAGGAAGAGCAGCAGGTGCTCTGAAATACCAGGCTTTGAACTCTAAAACACACGAATCCTTGGATGACCTCTCAGAGGTGAAGTAAGTGACTCCTGCCATTTTGGGACTGGGTGCCATTTACAGCATTATTAGAGACTTAGGAAATGAGTTCAGAGCTGGATACAACTATAAAAAAAAAAAACATACAGAGTGGGATTTGGGTCTTACCCCAAAATCCCTTGTTTCACAGATGAACAAAGCTAAATGTAGCTAGCGTGGGACTGAGAAAATTTCGTTTCTTGGCAGATGTCTAAAATATCAGCCGAGACAGAGAGCGAGAGCGCGAGACCTTGCTCTGACGGAGGGTGATGCTTTAGAGCCGTGGCGTTCATCTGTGCCACGGGGTAGTGAAACCACCGCGTTTCTGACATCTCACTCACGCAATTGAAAAGTGAACTTGCAGAAAGGGAATTATTTCAAGAGCTGAGTGAAACTAGCTTGCTCAGTTTGCAGAGTTTTCGTGTTAACTTTCTTATGTTTTGCTTCATACAGGTCTATGCCCCGAGAGTTTTGCTTTGAGTTTTAGCTTCAAACAAAGCAAAACTGATTGTAAACCACTGCATTTTGACTTTTCAGGTTGAAACTGTATCTCAGCCAGAAAGTTTCAAAAGCCGAAGTGCAGAGTACTGGTAGCCTGGGGTTTAGCTCAGCCCATTTTCAAGCTGTCGGTCAGAGATGAGTAATCGTTGTTTTTAATAGATTTGTTTCTAGCTAAGTCCAATGGAATTATTATAAGGGTTTGCTTAAAGAGAAATCTGGAGATGCAGATAGCACTACTCACTGCTAAATGAATGCTGTTTGCTTACCTTCATCTTAACAGACATGACTTGTCAGAAGCAGTATGGTAGAAGCAGAAACACCTTCCTGAAGAAATCTTTGAAGAAACACCTACCTAAACATACTTTTGTCCTTTATTTTATCCACTTTCCACATTTATTTTCTTAGCAGCCCTTCAGCCCAGTGGTTAACACATTGGATTATCATTCTTACTGGCCACGGAACGTAATTTCTGCCTAATTTACAACAGCACTTATTATCATATTTCCATGGTCATCACTTAACTTTCCACTATATTAATAACCAAGACTGATTTTACCTAGCAAGCAACCTAAACCCTCTAACTTGACAAAAATATTGCGTGCTTATTTCTCTTTCTAACCATCAAAGAAGGTCACTACGATGACTCTGGGTATCAGCATTTTTCCTGTGTGATTCACTTACACTAAGCAAACCCTCATTTTCCTTTTTTGAATTTCTGTTTAACCAATAGGATCAACAGGTCCCCTTCTCCGTGGGTGGTGATAATGTCAGTACACCACTGCCCAAATAACCTTTCTCTATAGGGAAATGCTAACATTTAATTCTTTAAATTTAAACCACATGTATTTTGGTCTCGTAACTGTACTCTGTATTAACTGCCTTTTGTTATTAATTTGTATCACTAAAAATCTTAATGAAACCAGTTATTTAAATTGGAAATGTTAAGTGCAGTAGACATCTAAAATCCGTCTATGGGCTATAATACATCAAAATATTTAAATAGTAACTAAATATTTTACCTAACCATTGTAAACACATTTTCAGAATTAATAATCACAGAGCTCTGTGTATGTTCAGTGTAAAGTTGTGTCTCAGAAGAGCTGTTCTTTTTAGCCTGTTTCAGGGAACATAAGCAATGGCTTTTGAATGTTTTCTATCTCTTACTTCATCTTATCCAGAAACAAAAAGTGTAATTTAAGGTCTGTCTACGTACGGCCTCCACCAACAAGAACAAACTGTATGTGGGTTGACCACATACAGTTTTCCCACTGGTACTCTCTGGAAGAGGCACTGCCACTGTATACATTCTTTGCATACATTGCCATAGGGTGATCACAATTAGCTGCCAATGGGGTAAAAATACTGGTATTTGGGACAAATACTCGGGAACTTCTTGTTCAAACAACAAGAACCACAGTTAGGATACAGTGTAATGGCTTCCCCAAACTAAGTTGTTCCTCAGTAAAATTTAACACGACTGCAAATCTTAAAAAGCAAATAGAGGTACTTTGTGGGCTTGGTCACAAATTTCAGGACACTTAGGCTGTGGCTCTCCAAGGCTTCCCATAATGCACATTCTTTCCCATTTAACAATCATTTAATTAATTCCCAATTCATAAACTTTTATCACATGCCCTGGTATTTGCTAAAAAAGTTAAAATTCCATTATGCCCTTCTTAAGGGACAAACCGTTCCCAGTTCTCTGTAGGAGTCTTCCTTCACCTTCATTCAGGCTCAGATTCCCAGTGATCAGTGAAATGAATGACACCAAAAGGCTGTTTCTTGTTTCAAACAACTATTGCAGCCATGCCTTGGGGGTTCAGCCTGAAAAAGATTGATAAAGACTTTACAAAAAAATAAAAAGACTATGAAAACAGTTTTTCTGCGTCATTCGCAAATTATAAAATTAATATTGTACACTACTAAATCAGATTTTATGATTGCTTTGTAAGTCACCCTACATCGTGCCTTTTTCTGTAACAATTTCATTTTTTAAACTTCTGCAAAAGTAGTCCAAATTCCTATCAATCATAATGCTAGTGACTGATTAAAAAAAGTTCACGGGAAAGTGTTCTCTGTCTACACAATTCTAATTAATGCCTGTGGTGAATTTTATCAAGAATTTGCTACCTTCCAATAGCTTTAATTTTATTTTAACAGGTTATATATATTTTTACATATATAACATATAATTTTTATACATTATATACAATTAATTGTTCTTGTTATAACAGAAAAACTCAGTAATGCTCAACCCCACATTCTACAATTCATATATAACTACACTGACTAATATATTCAAGGTTTTTAACTTCCCCCTGATTCAATAAATCATCAAAAATGGATCTGATTAACACAGGTTTCTAAATGCCTATGTGAATAATGCAAGTATTTCTCCAATTCCCTCTAGCTGAGTGCCCTGGAACCTGAAATTACTGCTTTCTTCAGTGAAATTAGTTTGCTGCATCATGCCCAAAACTGATGAATTAAGCTCACTTTTGCCAGACTCCCAACAGTTTTGAACATCCGACTGCTACATTCCTGATGAGAAGCTCCAGATTTCTGGACAGGGCCTTTCCTAGTGCGCACCCTCAGCAACCACTGCGCCCAGCTCAGGCACAGGTTCAGCACAACCACCATAATTCAAAACAGACTCTTGATGGCATCCTGGGAAACACAATAACTCTGTACTTGTTAGATACAAAACTACTTTCCTGCCTCTATGTCTTGTTAAACTCAAATAAAACACCTTAGATGGAATTACCTTCACAGCCGTGCTATCTTTAATTTTCTTAAGCATTTGTCAAGGCATTTTATCTTTTACAGCGTTTATGTAAAGGAGAAATTCAAACGCCTAAAAGAAGGTATCCAATGCCCTCTGGAACACACTGCAGTATCCAGGATATCTGCACAGGGCTGGCAGATACGGCACGGGACCTGCAGGAGACCCCCACTTCTGAACTGGCAGTGAGAGGCCAGAGGGGTTCTCCCAGGGGCTCTAAAATGACACAGGAGGTCTATCTTTGGGCACATGCATTTCTTCTAAAATTAATAAAATAAAATATTAAAATTACATTTTTAAAAACAATATTTTATATTATTTCATTTAACTAAAAACATGATGAAAAAATTGTAAGAAACTCCAAAGAAATAATTTTGTCTAAAACTCTTACTTTGTTATACAAAATTTTGGTTAAATCTTGTACCTTACCGTATAAAAACCTGTTGGAGATCATCACTGCTTGTCATCTAGGTCCCATTAAAATAAAGTGCATCATGAACTAGTCACATTCACAATAATCTTACACTTTTTTACTTCAAATTTTTGAAAACTACCACATTTTCAAAGTCAAATACTCAAAAGGTCAGAAAACACTAACACAGCATTCATGCAAATCCAAGACTACAGCTTTTAACTATTTTAGAGTAAAGTTTTTAATTCTAAGTTTATATGCCAATTTTTCTCATTCAGCAACCAACTGCTTGATACTGATCACCAGAAAGGCACTGTGACATTCATAGTTAAATAACTTCTTGAAAAAGACACGGCTGTCTATAATACACTTATTTCACATCACTTTGTTGTCATTACAAATTCTAAAAATGTAAAATTAATTCCCACTTTAATGTGTTCCCTCGCAGCCAAGCCTTGGAAATTGTTCTCCTGTCTTTCCTCAAGCAAACTCCCCTTTCTTTCCAGGAGGAGTTTTGTTGGAGCATCATATAGCAAATAGGCCTTCCTAGTAGCACTTCTAGAAATGGCTGAGGAGAAGCTATTTAATGTAAAGGGACAAAATTGACATGAGTGGATAAATTTAGGCTGAAAGACAGAAAAAGATTTGTAATCATCAAGGCTGTGATGGGTTGGAAGAAACTTCCAGTACAACATAAGGTGGATAAGACACCTTCTGCATGGAATTTCATGGCAAATTTGTTTTTAACAGCTGGAAGACTAGACTTGGTAGACCAGGAGCCCTCAGCAATGAACCAGCCGGGTCCTGGTTCTTTATAACTCAGCTATAGCTCCCTCACTGTGATTCTGAGAAATCAAAAAGAAACTCTTCATATTAAAGGAGGCTGCAGCTAATACCCAGATGAACACTTAAAGGAAAATATAAATATTATAATATACATTAAAATTATTATGTGATTATTTTCTGCTTGAGGCTTATTTATGGAGTAGAAAGTGAAATACTACTTTTGGTTACTGCACACTAAATCCCAAGCAATTCTCCTGACTTCGGTGGCTTCAATGAGATTACTTCAAGTTTCCCTTGAAGTAGATGAGATCTGAATTCCACACCTTTATTCTGTGTTTCCTTTGGGGGAACTAAAGCGAAAAGCCCATCATAAAGATTGATGAACACTACTGATTTTTTAAGTCATGGGGGGTGAGTAAGCAGTGGTGAAGATGTCACAGAGAACAGCAAAAAGCAGAAGACAGCTTTAACTAGACATTGGTTTGCCTTACCAACTGTCTGCCCTTTGTTGGTTGTATGTCAGGATTATACGGTGCACAAAGATAATTAAAAAATGCAGTCCATCCAACTTTCTTTTGGTTTTTATTTTCAGTAAAGTATCCTTCAAAAGCTATATTTCAAGCAAACATTTTTTTTTTCTTTGTCACAGTCAAATTCTCCAGTGCAGGAATTTACAATATTTTCCTTTTTCCAGAATGACACCTGCTGGTGGGAGAAACAGGGATGAACTGCAGATGCTTTATAGGTTTGATTGCAGCTAAACCGACATATTGTCTGAGCATGCTCATCACCCATGTCTAGGCAAACTATTGAAAATAAAGATTTGGAAACTGTAAAGATGCTATAAGGGTTATGTTGTAGAAGTAATACAGTTTTCCCATCTGATTTAATATTTGCTCTTAATAAATCAACAAGCTACCTACTACTAAGACAATGCTTCAATGATGTTCCAGTGTTGGACACTAGCACTATTTTGGGAAGCCCACAGCATTAGTATGTCAGATTGAGGTGAAAGCCAGAAGGAAAACCTCCCTATCCTACACAAAAAGCTGCTGCACTGCTTCAAACCCTCCAGTGCAAGAAAAAACAGCTACTAATGCAGCTATTGTGTTTAACACCCCAAAAGATTAGCATCTCAAAGAGTAGTATTGTCCACAAGTCCCTGAACCAATATAGGAGGACATAGCTAGGAGAGAGAGAAAGCAAGCTGTACCTTTGCCAAAACTGTGATAAATACTCCTCAATAGCCAGGCAGTGTGAGGCTCTGTAATGGGCTTCCATACTCATAGCACCTCTGTTGCCTGGGTTTATTGGAGCAGCCTCCCCTCCAGCTAAACTGAAGCCAGACTTGAGCTTTTGATGCTTCCAGCACATTTATAGCAATATTTCCAAGAGTGATTTTCAATGCTAAGAACATCCTCATTGGGAATACACAACTTTATTTACTTTTTCTGAGATGACAACTATCCACTGTCTTCTATAAGGGCAAGCTGAAGCCAAGGTGCTTAGGATCCTGAAGAAAACCCTAAAGTTGGACTCTAGAATATCTAGAAATATGAATTATTCAGGCTACTCTGGGATATTTTTGGACATTAACATTGGTAATTTTAATAAGTCAGGTTTTGAGAACTGTATGTTTTAAACATGACTTGCAAAGAAATACTTGTGAAAAAAATGCCCAGCTATAAAGAAAACAGTATTAGAAATTCAATTCAGAATTGGAATTCAAAGAATTCTTTTGAATTATTTACAAGAGCATAGGCAAACATGCACACTCAAATGTGTTCCCTTGGTTAAATTATTAATATATAGATTTTGCTATGGCATACCTCATTGTAACATCAGAAGGCAAACTTTCTTGTTGATTACAGTATTAGATGGCATTAGGCTGCAACTTAGGAGACTTGATTTCTATTCCTGGATTTGTCACAGGCCTCCTTTGAGCAGGTAACTTCACAACTCTGCTTCTTCAGTTCTCCGTCTGTGAAAAGAAGATAACATTGCTTTATTATGATAGTTAAATGACTGACTTCCAAAGATTGCTTTTGTTTTGGTAAATGCAAACACTTGAAAAGGGAGTGCATTGCTGTAAACTCACTGGTAAATGTAAGACACATTAAACTGCTTGTTTCAATGGACAGTTTAGATCCAGAGAGTTTCTTTAAGCATATTTCTTGCAAAGTTGATCAAAGCTTCGGTCCTACTTATGGTTGTACATACTTCTGTTTACAGAGTCCTTGTTTGTCACACATATAATTGTGACTCTCAAAAGCTGGAACCTTATCATGACTTGGCTCTATCCTCCTTAAAAAAGCAATGACTTCACAAAGAGCTCAGCTACATCCCACTGCCTTCAGAGCGCGACCTCACCCCAGGGTAAACACTGCTGAGAACAGCAGCAGGCTGGAAGCAGAAAGACCAACATAATGCCCAAACCTGTGACAGCCTGGCCATCCCCACAAGGTCTGAGCTAGCTGAAAAGCAGAGAGGAAATTGCAGAAAAGATGCTTGTGCAAATATGTTCCTGCTTTTTACTGCCAGAGCCTGAGGAGCTTCACTGAAGCAGGTTTTCTAGCTGCTTCCACTTAGCTCACGGAGTGTCTCATTGACCACATCATTATCAACAATTGACCGTGACCATCTCAGTTCTGTGCTAGAATCCAGCAAAAAGACACTTATCCCAAAACAATAGCACTGCTTTTCTTGTCACATTAGAGATGAGCTCGAGTTTTGAGCTCAGATTACTGCTGACCCTTAAGCAGTGTTTCCAGTTTTTAACACATGATGAATGAAATGCATGCATGGGATAGAAACAGCCTGGGATTCTGATAAGCCTCTGCACAAGGATGAGAGCTCTGGATTTGGCCAAATTTTTCTGCTCTCTCAACTCTACTTACTGAACTTACATGGCATGGAATAACCTTGGCATTTGGATTACTTTTACCATTCTTTTTTTCCCATTTTTTCCTATTCTTTTTGTTTCACCTAAGGCATTCTTAACATCAACCTTTCAAGCCTTGCTCACCAAATCGTGAGATATGCATGACTGCCATAGGCCTGGCCCACTTCTCAATAGGCAGCTCCTAGGAAGCTGGTTTGGATCCCAGCACTGCAGCTACAATGTTTTTAAGCGCTCTCATCGCTTCTGGTAATGCGTTACCAGCATCATTTCCCGTAGAAGTCCTCCGATCCCTTCCCCCACCGAACAGCACATGCCCTGTGACGAGTCCCAGCTCATCCAAACTCTCTTAGCAGCTAAACCACTGTATGCCCAAAAAGCTCTCCTTCTCGAAGGCATTCTGGCTTCAGCTGACCTCCTCGGGGACAACCACGCGCTCTGCAGAAATGATCTCTAACATCAAAGTCAAGCATTACTTTAAACTGATCTACACAGAACAAGAATTAACCATATATCATGCCATGGTTTAATTTTCTCACTAGTTTTGCACGTGTAGCTTTTCCTCTGCCTGATGGATGTGCTTTTCTTCCTCCTGTAACCAGCTTCCTCCAGCTCTGGTTGATTCTGTACTTCAAAGAGTACTTTCTTTCCCCCCAAAAATATGTCCTTACCCTTCTCTCTTTTTTTTCAAGCTTTCTTTGTCTTACCCACATAATTTCTGTACTTGTAAGGGACTTTATCAGCATGTACCTTTTTGTTGTCTCTCTCAGAAAAATTCCTCTCCTTCCAACCACAGTCTTTTGCAGCCAAGTCAAAGGGAATTGCTTATCTCTAGGGATCACTAACTTCTTTGAGCTGCACAGACACCGTGCAGCCACTTCTCAGTGATGACCAAGCACCTGTCCCACAAGGATGGATACAAGGGAGTTTATGTTTTTTGAATGTCACTTACCCTGTATTGGCCCAAAGAGGTGTGGAAAGTCCAGGTTTGCAACTGGGGAAGTGTGCCCATGTCTTCAGAGAGCTAAAGGCCAGTGAGTGCTGGAAGTCCCTGGTGTGCAAGGGGAGCACACGCAGGGGCAACACTAGGAAGTGAAATGCTATGTAGGGAACCAGAGCTCCCAGAAACCTGAACTAACCCATCCGTCTGCACTTCTGCTTGCAGGACAGGATCTGAGTGCAGCCACGAGTATGCTCTACCTTCACTGCACTTGAGGAAAGTTCACTGTGCTCTTCTTTCCTGGGCAGTCTTCTTGCCCGGACCATGGGGCAGCAGAGGAGGTGTACATTACTCCTTCCCTTCAGGAATGGTTAGTGGTATACAGGAGTTTGACCCCCAAATGCAGTATGGATTCAGAATCACAACAGTTCCCCTGCACAGAGGAAGTAAGAAGGTTCCTGAGTGGTGCAAATTTTTCTATTTCTACTTTTTGCATTGTCTTTTCTTCTTTTCTACAGTTTCCGTTTCTCTAAGCTGCTTGTCATTTTACAATCCTGCCCTGAACACCAGAACAACAGTTTTCCATCTAAAAGCATATACTTTTGGCCAAAATGGTGTATATTTTAAACTCTGGCAAGAGTAAAACAAGAGAGAATCCACACTGTGTGTGCCTTCTGCATCTGCACAGAACTGCTAAGCACTGTAGACTGCACACAATGTAATGTCAGTCCAGTCCATGGGGGAAAAAAAGCATAACTACCTGACCCAAACTAGCAAGTAAACTTGATTAGGGAACTGTTACTTCACTCCTCTTCTCTTCCTCATGTCCCCACTACTTCCCTATTTGTCTCCTCCTTCTCAAAGTAAAAGATTTCCTAGGGACATATCAAACACGTTGCTGTACCATAGCAAATGCTTCACTGAGATCCAGAAAGGTTATTTTGTACAAGATGCTATTTTCCCAGCAAATCAAAGTACCAGATTTGCATACCACAATCAAGGGGGGAGAAGGGAGTGTTCAAAATTAATTATTTAAAAATTTTTTCTATGTACTATACAGAAATGTCTTTCCTTCAAGATCTGTTTTAAAGCCTTGCACTCCTGAGATCAGATCAATAGGTCTGCTCTTGTCCATGCGACTCTCTCCTCCCTTCTTACCCAGAGAAACTGTATTCTTGTCACATGGTCCCTTTTCTCTTTGTGAGACATTCACACGTATGGTTTCATATACCTGTTCTGCCTGAATTCTGGAACAACAGTTATCCTACTCCCCTGACTGGAGCCCATTAATTGTCCTGAGCTTTGTTCCCCCATTGGTTGGTCAACTGCCATCTCCATACCCTCCGTAAGCCTCCAGATTTTGCCCTGTTGCTAGATCATCATCAGTTTGTCCAACACAGATTTTAGTTCATCTTCACAGCACAGGAACCTTTCTCTTTCCCACATTTTTTCTAGGTGAAGAACGTTTTGGTACTTCTCTCAAGCTCCTTTCATTTGTTTTTACTTCATTCCTACATATCCTGCCTTCTGAGACACAACTTTCTTTGCTGATTTCTCTTTTTCCCCTGTCCTTGCATTACTTACCAACATCTTTTCTGTGATGACTACCCATCAAATTAGATACCGGGCCTTTCCCAACTATTTTTTTTAGTTTTGTTTGAGACATAAGTTCTAGGTGGTTTCCACATCTGAAACTTAAAAACTCTACACCTCCTCCACATTTCAATCCTTTGGTTCCTCAATCCAGATGAGTTCAGTAATTAATTCACATAGTCTATCAAAATTTTCCTCTTCAAAATCACTATTTAGTGTAAACACAGTGGTCTTGTGAGAACCTGTTTCAAAGTTTCTTTTCCTTTTATTCTTCCACAGAACCCCTGGTTCTCATCAAAATGAAGTCTAAAATAGGATTGGTTGAGAAATCATTTGGTGACGAAGTATTTTATCTACCATGATTACAGGTACCTTGAGAAACAGGTCCCTACTTCTGCACACCTTCCTCCAACCTACATCTAAGTCTAAGTCTCCCAAAAAGACATAAGTTCCAGTCATTATTTATTTCTCTAATTGTACTACAGAGACCTCTGTTCATGTCTAGACGATAAAGATGAACTAAGGGCTACAACAGCCATCTGGAACGATCTCTACAGGTTCTCTTCTAACTAACTTTTCCCAAAGTAATTTCGACACAGACAAATTTTGCATTAGGCCAGCAATAAATACTAATAATCACTTTTTTTCTGAAGGAGAATTTATGGGTTTTTTGAGAAAGCCAGTATACAATATTTCCAGCTCACTCCCAAAGCAATTGCATCACTGGACAGCACAAACCCCAGGGCTGCTGTACTCCTGGCTGCCCTAACACCTCAAAAAAGCAACTGCCTGTGAATCAGGAAGCCTTGGGGCTGGGTAGCCTGAAGGGGCAGCAACCTGAGGACTCAGGAGGGTTGGGGAGGAGGACCAGAAAGGTCTGATCCTCCACCAGCCTCACAGAAGAAAGCCACGGAGCTCCTACCCCACTGTATGGACAAGGTGGGCGCTGGCTATGCTGGGGCAGGAGAAGACTTGGGCAAGGGACACACACACCAGAATTACTCCCTTCTTGTTTTGGCTTACCACCATGCCAGTGGTCTGATCAGCCCAGCGGAGACCTGAGGGGTGGCTGGTGGGGGTAGTGGGGACAGGCCTGTAGCCCCCCAGCTCAGCTCCCTCTGGGGCTTCAGTGGAGCTGATGCATCCCAAGGGCAGCATTCTCACCCCACACAAGTGGCATTTTCCAACTAAGCATGGCCCCATACAAAAACTTTTGACAAGCTCCGGCCTGCAGCATGCTACGAGCTCCAGTTACCAAGAAAATATTTAAATCTTTCACAAGCATTAAAAATGTGAAGCAAGACCAGCATTTCAGCCACCAAATGAGTAATACTTCTGAAGCAGACTCAACAAGAAGCTTGTGGGAATTTTTGCCTAGCATTATTTACTATTACAAATTACTTACCAGATCTAGCCTGTTCAGACTGCTGCGCTTCTTACACTAACAGAAAAAAAAGCTGAATTCTGGGAGTCTTTTTGTCTTTTTTTGTTGTGGTGTACTCTCACTCACTTTCACTAACATGATATGAAAATGCTGCCTTGGATTACAATAGCATGATGGAAACTTTCTACTACACTTTAGCGAACCGTAAGGGAAAACACATACATATACGCTATGGATATTATGTGCGGTTCCAGGAACGTTGTCAAAATTGATAACGTGAAAAAAACCAAGACAATTAGGAAGGAAACTGCTTCATCAACTTCTTCCATTACTGATACCATAGGTCAGGTGTAAGATCAATACCAAAATTGCAATTTTCAAAAGCCTTTTGAAATTTGTCTGGATTTCCTACCTTGTCACCTTCGTGAGCCACACAGAGAATGAGCAGTCCGTGATCTTTCAAGAAGCAAAACACCACCTCAAGTAGGGATGTGGTTCAGGATTAGGTCCAAACACTGAATTGTTTAATTCAAGAGCAAACCACATTGTACTTTGTTGATGCATCTGCAAACAGAATAGGATGTGATGAAACAGAAAACTCTCCTTGTGGTTTTGTGTATATCATCCTTGCCACTTTCATAATTAGAGGACATAGGCTACCGCTAAAGTCAATTGCAAAGTTCCCATTGACTATAGTAGATGTAAACCAGGCATTAATATTATGCTTTTCAGTTTTCTTGAGGTTTAAACACCTCATAAAATAAATTTACAGATGAACCAGTAAATGTACACTTACAAAGAAACCTCCTAAGGAGTCCCTGAAGCCATATTTTTAAATGCTGCTATTCATTCAGTTTATATCAGACAGATTAAGGGACTGTCAAACAAGGGTTCATAGATCAAGAACAGCAGTGAGAAATACTGAAAATATATTCGGGATATATAATTCCAAAAATATCATTTGACATATTTGACAAAGCAGACTTAGAAGAGGGTTTTATATTATGCGACATATTTCACAAGCTCAGAAAATGCTATTTATTTATCCGCCTATCCATTTCAGTGATCTGTAAATGAAAACATGTACAGTATATGCAGCAAGTTTTTTTTCCAGGAACCCTTTCAAAAGCACTCACATAAAACTGCAAGAAAAGCTAATTGAGAAAGAGAGAAAATGTGAGGGGGGAGAGAGAGTCTAACCGATGAGAAGTCAGAAATACTACCGTCCAGAGCTGACGTTTTCTTCTACAGAGCTATGTGCCCATTGGGCATAATTTTTGATCTCGCAGACTTTCCACATGTAAAACTCCAATTGACTTCAGTGCAAATGAATGAACTGCAGGATCTAATTAAGCCTGCTGAGGTTTGAAAAACAATCTCATATGCTGCCTGAACATTTCCATGAATTTCAGAGATTTTTGAGATAGTTTGCCTAATTCATTGCCAAAAAATCATTTATAAATAATTATAAGTATAATGTATAAACATAAATAGAAGGTGAACATTAGATGATAAACAGATATAGGGAACTAACAATTACCTAACCTGACTAGATGAAGGCTTTATTAAATGGAACGTCATACATGACATTACTGAAGAAAAGAGTTGTGATTGATGGATGACATTTGCACAATCATCTTGTTCCAGATACTACTGGCACAAGCAGAAAGGCTCTTTTGGCAACTAATAACCACTTGGCAAGTGTTTGCCCATTACCACACAGGAGCACGGTAGTAGAGGCAAGGATACTGTCCAGCCCTCCAGAGCAGAATTCAACTATCTTAACATGGAGACCTTGTTTTCCTTTTCTACCATGCTCTGCTTCATTCAGAAAATACCTTGCACCTTCTCAACAAGTCAGCTAGAGTTCCGCAGTCACCATCCACCAATTCTCCTCGTTGCTGCTTCATCTCCAGAGCAGATCTGTGCTAGATAGAGGGACGAAGCCATATAAGAAAAAACACAGTGCAATGACAAAACCAGAGTAAGTGTTTCAATGCAAACAAGCATACTGAGGCTGCAGAGATCATTCTGTTACTCTTAATTTTAGGATACTTGTCCATGTAGCTTCAATATTATCTTAACAAGGTGTTTTGTATATACTTGTTTTTAAAAACAAACTGATAGAGACTACTTCCACTCTATGCACCATACCCACAGAGACCAATCAACTACGGTCTACTAGGATGGTGCCTTCAGGCCTACACAGACTAATAGAGAAACGGACAGCAAAGAATCACAGAACCATGGACTAACTTAGGTTGGGAAGGACCTTAGAAGGTCATGTGGTCCCACCCCCTGCTCAAAGCGGGACTAATTTCAGCATTAGATGTGGTTCCTCGAGACCTTGTTGAGGTTGACCAACTCCCTGTGTGTACTCAGGCTAGTGGCAAAGAGAAACTGTGCTGGAGGCTTGCCAATAGAACACAAATGATAAAATTTGGGACCCCCAAGTGGCATTCCAGCTCAGGAGGGACAGGCTCCCTACTCTCGGTTCCACTGCATAGCGTCGCTGCAGCTCAAAGTAATGCCCAGGGACAATACTACAGAGGTTGCCTCTGATCTGGCCTCTGGTGCACCCAGCAAGTGACTGCTCAGTCATTCTATGAGGACGGTGTATGGAAAGTCTGATCATGGGAAGGAGCTGTGCGAGGCGGAGAAGATGAAATCTCTGGAAATATTTGCTGTTAGGCTTTAGTAAATCTCTATGGAATATTTGGTAACTGTGTTTTTTTCCACGTCTTGAAACAGTCGACCAAATTGGAAAGGCTTTGTGAGGATGGCAAAAGGCACATACCTGATTCAAAGGCAGAGAAAAGTCTGTCTTTGCTCCAAAACCTTTTAAAAAACAGGGGTCAGATTTTTTTTTTCATAAGTAGAAAAAAGTGGGGTTTTACCAGCCTTCCTCTTATAAATACTTCAATCATTTTGCTATTAAAAAATTTAGAAAACAAAGCAAAACAAAAACTTAGAGACTGACATTGGATAAATTTAGCCTAAATACATTAAGTTCAGCAAAGCTCTGAAAAAGAAAAAAAGACAAAAACATAATCTTATAACAGGAAGCGTTAGGAAACCTTCATCATGGGCAGAGCCGCCCGACCTGCCTGTAATATTGTTTGTTAAGCACTTTGGAATCCTTAGAGGTGAACAGAACCACATAACTGAAGCTGCTGGACTGCATTTCTCTGCTCCCCATTTCTGCTGCAGTATCTTACTGTTAATTATTGTTATAAACCGCAGCTGGCTGGTGGGAGCACCAGTCAAGTATGTTTTCCTCTGGAACTTAACTCCAGGAAAAGAAAAAATTCTGAATATGCATTGCATCAGGATTAAAGACAAATTTTGAAGTTTGCTTCCAGAGAAAATGCTGGTGCATTTGAACCCTGTTAATGTACAGGGGAGGGAGTGCCAAAGGACAAGAGCCCTCCACAAATACAGCTGCAATTCCATGAAGTCAGAGCAAGCAGCTCCTTGCCCACAAGATGAGGTAAGTAGGGGATGTAGTGTAACAGCCCACATAACATGAACAGATCCTGCAGCTCTAACTATCTGGGCTGTGAGGCCCCAAAACTAACAATATTAAGCCTATCATTCATATGGATTTTGTATTCAGCTTGGATTTTATTTGTGGATTTTACTTGACAGTTCTAGATCCTGATTTCCTCAAACGATTCTATGATTCTATTCTATGATTCTATGATTTTTTTTAAAGTATTCTTTCTACCTGTGTTATTATGAAGGGGTTGCTTTTTTTTCTGAGCTTCCAGTATGCAACATCGCTATCCGGTAAGAGATCACCGACGAACTCTCCATCCCATCGTACTCAGCAGAAAGTTTGCTACTGATTTCAGGGGAGCAAGATTTTTACCCCACAGGAAATCTAGGTAAGTGGGAAATAATACTCATTTCATCCAATTAAATAGTAAAGCTCACACATTTTCAGGATCTCAGTCGACAGACATTTCCTTTTTCTGTCAGAAAAATACAGTTGGGAGGATATGTAACATAAAGTACAAAAAAGGTGCTGTAACACAGAGTGAGACAAGGGGGCCAAAGCTGTAAATTCCTTCCATCGACATGGTAATCTGTATTTGTAAAAGGCCAATATTGAGCAGGCAATGAAAACAGAAACGCATAACCACATCACATCATTCCACTGCCAGAAACATTCATACTAATTTCCACCATCAAACACACAGTATGATTACTTAAAGGTTTTTTTAACCAATCCTACTTATAAAAACAAAATCCTCAAGATGGTATAACTCCACATTTTCATATTCTGTAACTTGAATATACATCAAATTGGCAACAATCTGTACCTTGTGTACAAGCCTCCTTCAGGGTCATTAACACGGAATCAACTCCTTGCAGTAAGTAAACACTTCTTTTTCTTCGTTTTTATGTTAAAAATTGAAAATTAATCTTGCAAGTCGTTTTGAACCAGCAAAACAGGGTTGACAAAGCAAGCACTGTAGTCTGATATCTTTTATTAGGCCAACTTAGAGTTCAAAAATATGCAAGCCTCCTTGACCACACACAAGTTCATGTATGCAGAACTCCAGGCTGGACCCATAAAATGTATTAAACTACTTGCTTTGTCACTACATATATATATAGTATATATGTATATAATGCATAAGCATACACATTTGAAAGGCTTCAGAATAAACTGTTCATTGATACAGGTTTAAAATAACAACTCTGAAGGACTTCTGTGGGTTGGCATGTAATCTTGCTATATATGACTGGGTTTAATAAAGAAAATTTAGCAGCACACAAAACAAATCCTGCTTTTGATTTCTAATGAAGTCTAATTCCCATGAAAAAACTCATGACTCTTAGTAATAGCGTTAGCAACCATAGGTTCTTTGCTGCTAATAATAATAACAATGAGAATACACGGCAAAGATATAGCACTGTGTTTCACATCAAGTGCTTTACAAGGAACAATACAGAGGGTTACTAACCTTGTAATAGCTAAGATACTTTGAGATGCTCTATGCAGGTAAAATCCACTCTAAATGGATAGGTCTCTTCTCCATAAGAACTCAAATGTTTCTAATGTTGCTATGTGTCCACAACAAGCTGTGTGCATAACCTGCTCACCTCTGCTTTTCTTCCCACAAGCATGTAAACAGATCACCACCCTGTTCTTCAGTGGCCCTCGGTCCACGTGACAAGCCTTCTACCCGGGGAACAGAAGGGACAGTTGTGGGCGCTACATACAATTAACATATTGAAGAATTAAAGTGACGAAGGCAACCACTCTTCTTTCTTCAAGTTCTGGCACCTGTGAAACTCTTTCTGGGTATGCAGTCACTTTCACGAGTGCAGTCCTAAATGTGAGCTATTCATTGGGACAAAGACTGAAGACCCAGTGTCCTTCAAGCCTGTGTGCTACCAGCATGAGTACTGCTTCGTAAATGTGAGTATCAGTGATCTCTTGGTGTCTTGACAGCCCTCAGCTACTGGAACTCTGCCAGCATATGCTGTGGCAATACCTTGTGCTCTAGTTGCACGTGCTTTGAGATGGGTTAGTGGATCTAACTTGATAACATCAAATGTGGCTCTCATACAGTCTGCTAACTCATTTCAAATGAGTTTGAAGTTGATGCTACGTCTCTTTAAATTTGATCCTGAACAACAAAGGCCGGTTGAGACCAAACAGCATCAGAGATTTGCAGAAGAGCTTTGTCTCGCTAAGGCAGTACGTTCAGGAAGGATCAACATTTTGATCCTCTACTGGTGAACTGGGTCATGGGAAAAAATATTGGTAAGTGGACATACTGATTAATAAGAAATCTGAAACCACCTTTAGAATAAACTTAAGATGTGGCCTCAGTGTTACCCTATCCACCTGAAAATAATATGGAGGATTAGACATAAAAGCTAGAACTTTAGTTATCCCTGAGCTTAGGTAATGGCTACTAAAAATGTGGATTTCATTGACAGATGATTTAGTGAACATGATGACAGACGCTCAAACATGGCTCCATTAAAGATAAAAGCAACACACTTAAATCTCATGAGGAGGGATTTTTTCTTATTGGTAGAGAATGTATGTCAAGACCTTTAGAAACCTAGGAACCACATAATGAGAAAATAACAAAGAATCAGCACTCGTAAGTGTCTGACTGAAGTTCCCACTAAATGGGCTTTGATAGATCACTTTTTACTGACAACAAAGACGCCAGAAGGATTGGCTGGATTATAGCTCCTCACTGCAATCTATGATGAAAAATACTTCCTGTTGCCAAATGGAAAGCAAAGGAGAGGACTTTCTCCCTAGAAATATAGGGGGTGGGGTTGCACTTTTAGAGTGAATCTAGTCCATAGATATCATCTGAGAACATCAAAACCATCAGGGTCAGAAGAATGGGGATGTAGATATAGGATCAGACAAAAATATTGGGACAATGGGTTCCTTGATGATGGCAGTTTTATCAGTGACTGGGAAGATATAAAAGATCTAAAAACTAAAATTAGTTATGCTCTGGCTTCTGAGAGTTCAACCTCTACTGCCTGTTGCAGTGCCAGCTGCAATGTACTGGCTCAGTCAGCCTCAGTGTTTTGTGTCCTTAACTTGTTTGGTAATGGTTTTAAATTGGAAGAGGGGAGATTTAGATTAGATATTAGGAAGAAATTCTTTACTGTGAGGGTGGTGAG
>JAOXNO010000001.1:181306378-181318520 GCA_028565335.1 Limnodromus scolopaceus | reverse complement strand
GAAGTGTTCAAGGCCAGGCTGGATGGGGCTTTGAGTAACCTGCTCTAGTGGGAGGTGTCCCTGCCCATGGCAGGGGGTTTGGAACTAGATGATCTTTAAGGTCCCTTCCAACTCTAACCATTCTATGATTCTATGATTCTATGGTATCAGTGAGAGTGACTGAAAGGCTAGCGAAGAGCTGTCCTCCCATTCCCTGTGGGCCTCAGTGACAGCTGACTGCTGGTACAGCACTGGTCTTCTAGAAACACTGGTCTTGGGTGCAGCTGATGGCAGTGGGTGGCCTCAGTCCCCTCATTACCAGGACACTAGAGCAGAGAAACAGACACTTCTAACATGTGGTTCTTCTCGTCATAAAGGAAATGTCAAAAACTGGTCAGATGAGTAATTCCCCAGAATTACCTACTCCTCTCCATCAACCATATATGTTACCTAAGGTGACATGCTTAGATACAAACATCCATTTTGCAGACATCTACATTTAGATTAGAAGAATCCCACCTTGCACATCTGCACTTCAGAAGAGGAAAACATTGGTGCTTTATGGCACAGATGCACCTAGGAGATCATATTATTGTCACAGTCTTCCACATTACAAAGACTAAGAGTTTTGACTCCCACGTCTTCTCTGGGCATTCACCACAAATTACAAACTGCACATTTGGAAGGAATGTGGCCTGTTTCTCAAGCACAGAACATAGATTATGGCCTCTATGTCATACTTTTTTCACATATGGCTTAAAGCCTGGGAATTTCATAAACCTGACCATTAAAATAAATTGCACATATATTAAGTACTATTTTTTTATTTGCCATCAAACACAGAGAAACACCTACCATAGCAAAAAATATAGCAACTATGAAGTACAGTAGTAACAAACTATCCCTAAGCAATATATCCAAGCAAACAGTAGGGCTGATCTACTTTTTTGCCAAGGAAACAAAAGGCAGAGATTTGCAGAGTTTGGGGCTGCTTTTCATCCTTCGGCAGAGTCCTGTGCAGAGAAAGTATATGTTCTGTGATTTAACAGACTCAGAGAAAAATAAGCTTTTTATATTGCTTTGTAACAAGATTCCTCCATAATATTTTCATAATTAAAAACTAGGAGTAGGCAGGTGAGAGGCAGAGCTGTTCCATGTGAACAAAGAGATGAGAAAGGAAGGCATAATTGGGGCTCCTACTTCCAGTTCCTACTGCATAAGCTATAAAATTGCTGTAATGCCTTTTTCAGAGAGCTTTATAATGTTATTTCATATTGTCTTCCAAGCTGGAGTTGGTCTACAGACCTCCTTTGATATGTTTACACTGAATTAACATTAATTAATTAATTATGAAGGGTACAATGAATGATCTGTTCAGTTGACCAAATGTAGATATCTACGTAAGAGTAAGATTAATTGTCTCTAAGCTCCATTGATTGTATTGACTAGTTTGATTACAAAGAACATTTAGATGCCTAACTCACATGTGGACACTTACATTTACCCCAAAAATAAACACCTAAAATCTCTCCCAGGCCTCATAACTCTCACTGGCAGATAGGTGAATATTCCAGACCAGCTTAGTAATGAACTAAATTATCTTAACAAAATGGAGATGGTCTGAAAATAATAGGAGGCAATTCTACTGTGACAAAAATAAAGCTCTACCCTTAGGCAGCACATGAAGGGTGAGGGATGATAGGCTAAGGAGCAGTTCTGAAAAAAATACCCTAGGATTATAGGTGAATAAACTAACTGGATTACAGCTGAAAAAAGATTAATTAACAGTGCCATTTCGTTATGAAACAAGCAGGCATAATATGATGGGTTGTACACCTGACTAGGCATATGAAAGAAAGCTTCCATTCTGTGTGGCACAGGTTACATCACATCTAGTTTTGGGCACCACACATCAGGAAAGATGCAAAATGAAAGTAAAGCTGCAAGAATGGCTGGAGGTAAAGAAAAAATAAGTTATTGTCAAGCCATTTCAAGTCAAGATCCAGAAGAGGTAGCAACAGGCTTAACTTGCAGCAAAAGAGGTTCAGGTTACAGACCAGGCTTGTACACAAAACTTGCATACAACGAAAAGGACAGTTTTCTAAAATGATTAAAGACTGGAGTGAACCAACTTGAGAAGTTCTGAAATCTCCATTCTTGGAGGTCTTGGAAAGCAGGTTAGTCAAATTATCTGTTAAGGAGAACACAGGTATATTTAAATCTGCCCTGATCAGAGCGAAGGAGTAGATGACCTCAGACGTGCTCTAGCAATGCTTTCTATAATTGTGATAACAACCCATTTTAGAGATACAGAAGCAAAAATATGACTTGCCTTTGACTACAACAGCGTGCCATATCCAGAATTAGGATACAAATATATGCATACTATGTATGAAATAGTGATACAAAACTCTGCATGCAATTTCATGCAGTATTTTTATATCTTTTTAAGTTGCCTGTAAATTCCCTGAAATAAAGATACCCAAGAAATTTCGAAAGAATGCAGCAGTATCATCTCTGTCATATCTAAAGATTACTTTCATTTTGCTCAGTGACTTCCCTGCAGAATAATGCTAACACAGACCCAGAAGTATGATCTCATTCTTCGACCTTTTCAAAACAGATGGGTTGGGGGATCACCATGAAAACTGCAACTTCATAATCTTCCAACATGATTCAGAAACTATGCGGATCATTTGCACTCAATTAAGGCAATTTTCTGACATTATATTTCAATCACCTTGTGCCCTAGGTCAAAAAAATACCTTGTAATTTTTTCTAGATGGCCCAGGTATATACCCACAACTTCTGTGGGCTCCTATAGCAATATTACAGAGCCTTCCAGAGAGGGAAGAGAAGTATAAACACGGCAATTAACATGTTAAAGCTCCACCTGCCTATGCTTCTTCCTTTCTGCAATGAATTGTCTTGTTACTGTTATCCATTTCTTAGAAGTTTTTACCAAGTTTTAGAACTCAATTGAACTTCTCAATTCAGTTTCAGGACAGACAGTCTTATCTGCATCACGGAACTCTAGGGAAAACATCTGGCGTAAACGGTGTGTCTTATGCTCTGCATACTGCTACAGTGGGAAATATACAATGGCTCTTCCCTGTGCCTTGGGGAAATCCCCTTGAAAATTGTTCTGCACATTGGGATTTTATATACCAAGCCTAGAAGGGTAGTCACACGTGCCACCAGTCTCTAATGCTCATGACCTTATAAATTAACAAGGTCATCAGATCTATCAGATTACAGTAAATTCCCCGTGCTGTTTTTGGCTTCTATAACCCCTCAAGTAGCAACGTAGAAGCCAGCGGCTCCGGGTGAGGCACTGTCTTCTGGAACTCCATCAGGGACACTCTCCATCCAGATCCACAGATATTGTAGCACAGAGAGTTTAGCTCTGCCATCAGGTCAAAGACATGCTCAGGATTTGTCTACACAAGGCACTTTGAGAAAATTAATCTGGATCAAACAAGTGAAGTAAACTATATTGGATTTAAACTCTGAATAAGTATCTGTACAGGTGCTTAATACCGTTTAGTAAATCTGCATTAGAAATCTATTAGATTAACTTCTGTGTCTCACAGATAGGACTTTTTGATGCCAAGAACTCTGTCAGTGGCAGTTTCTTAACAGGAACTCCCTGATGACAGCCATAAAACCTTCCTTAAGATTTTTTTCAGGGCTAGGAGAGGCTCTATCTAAACCTGCAGTTCTTAACTAGGGAACAAGAGGAAAGATGGCAGTTATGAGAGACCTGATATATCCAGCAGATAATAAGCTCATTACTATATATGGAGTTATAATGGGAGGCATTTGGATACTGTACATTTAAATAGTGCCCTGCTGATATCAAGCTTTCCTAAAATTCAGAACAACTGGGCATTCTTAATGTGGAGATTTTGCCTCTCTTTTCATAAAAATTAATAGACACCAGAAGTGATTCGTTATGCACCTGACGCAAAGAGCAAAAATTGCATAACTTAACATTAGACATCTAAAATACAGATGTCTACCTCTGACCTGTCAGATTATGCTCTACACAAATGGATATTTCTGGGTGCAACTCCTCTCTAAAACAGAATTGATTAATTATATACTCGAGGTACCTGCTTCTCTCTTCTGACTATAAAGAAGTGTGATGTGACATAGTGTACACTGTTTACCTCTAAAGATAAATAATATTAATATGTATCAAATTTTCCCTAATATTTGTTTCATCTTGGCATGCCCTGCTGAGGATGATCAAGTTCATGACTGTAGGTTTCAGATCTCTGGCTGCATGTTGTATTTCCCCTGGCCCCGTGCAGGGGAAATACAACATTGCGTATCTGAACAAAAGTCAGATTTTAATGGTTTAATTTTCTTTTGGTATGTTCCAGAGATCCAAATGTTTTCTTTTTCTTTTGCTACAAATAGCATCTGAGTGTTACTTGGCTCAAACACTAATGTCTCAAGACACCATACTCACCTGTAGAAAAGACAGATGGAAAAAAGCTCTAGGGCCATGTCTCACTAGAGATTGCTCCAGCAGCCCCACTGACCAGACTGTGACACCACATTAACCCTGGAAGATGTACTTCAGTTTGTGAGCCCCACTTCTTCAGTTTGATTTCAGTCAGGTTCATGCTTCCCCTCACAGGCAGTGCCTTCACTTGAGGCCATAGTTTGGGAACTGCTGCTCCAGGACTCATGAAAGCTTGAATTAGGTGTATAGAGAAACACAGAATCACAGAATGGTAAGGGCTGGAAGGGACCTTCAGACATCATCTAGTCCAACACCCCTGCCAAAGCAGGTTCACCTAGAGCAGGCAACGCATCCAAGTGGGCTTTGAATATCTCCAGAGAAGGAGACTCCACAACCTCTCTGGGCAGTCTGCTCCAGTGCTCTGTCACTCTTAATAGTATATAGTCTTTTCTGGATAAGACTAGGTGGTGACATACTAATCCAGTTTCCTTCTGCAACAGGATAACAGATGGGAGAAGCAGGAGGTGTCATATCTTGACTGTTTTTGACACTGACATTTATTATTCTTCTACCTAAGACAGAGAAACATGGTTTAGAGGAAGCTAGTGTAGGATGAGTACAAACTGGTTGGGAATTCATTCAGTAGTTATTCAATGATTAGTTACTGAAATGGAAGGATATATAGAGTGGGATTCCCCAGGAATCTGTGCTAAATTTGGGGCTTCTCTATTTCCATTAGCAACCTGAATGTGGGAAGATAAAAAAAGCTTGTTTGTTATTGCAGATGACCCCATGCTAATAGAGGCTGCCAGCTCAATGGAAGATAGGACTGAAATTCAGATTATCCAGACAAATTGGAGAAACAGTCTTAAAAATAGGTGGGTCAGAGGGATAGCAGGTCATCAGGGCATAGGGAAAGGTTCAATGATCTCTTGAGGTCCATTCTAACACTATTTTCCAGGATACAGTCATTCTGCATTTTCTAAACTTTTTGTTGTGAGCAGTTGTGTTTAGAGTAATTGCGCAAAGACCAGCATTTCTCATTCAGCATCCTGGGAGCTGAATGAACCTGAGCTTTTTACTTGTTATAAATTCAGCCTGCTAGTTCGCAGAGTTCACTGCACTAAAGCTAAGGCAGTTAGACAGCCTGCTTTTATAATGCTTTCATTGAATAAATTTGCAAAGCTGCTACCTAGAGTCTACATTATTGCTCAGCACCACTTTGTTAATTTGGAGTCCAGATCTGGTGACTGATTTAGGAAAACAGTTCAGCTAATCCCCAGTGAATAGAAATCCTCAGCCTAAGATTGTATGGCTCACCAGATTCCCACATGTGCAAATGCAGCAGCTGCCTTGCAAAAGGAAGTTAAAATATCAAGTACAAACTTTAAGGGGGTTTCACATGACGTGCTTATTTTCCTTCCTTGGAGATCTAGGGCTCCAAAAGGAAGGGGTAGATACAATCAGAGACTTTCCCCGTAGATGACTTCTGTAGTAAGGTGGCAAGTGCACATATGTATTCTAGAAAACTCTCTGAGGGCAGCAATTCTGGCAGGAGAACGTTCAGAGCTACTGTTAAAAAAAAACAATTCTGCTAATTAGCCTTGTCTTCTTTGTTGCATCAGCCAATACAATTAGCGTGCATACCCATGTGATATCAATAACCTATATATTTAAAACTATTTCTACATAATTGCCTTCTGCGTGACAAAACACATTCAGGCAGAGTACTATGAACTGTAACTCCTCAGTGAGAGCTTCTGGGAAGGCACTGTTTGTTATGGGAAGGCCCCCATGCAGATTCCTTCCTGCCTGATAGGAAGTCCTTAATTGACCCACAATCTGTTGGGCTTTGGGAGATCACACAAGGCCCATTTCTTCACTCGAACTCAGCACAAGATGGGCATGCAGCTGGGATGTTGAGACAGACCAGTCGGTCAGACTTATGTTATATACTGCAGCTGCTCCTGCAGTAGCCATCCAAATTTAGAAATGAATTAATAAATGTAATGAAAATAACTATTTTAATTATGACAACAATTAAAAGTAATTTCTTCCTCGAAATTATCATTAAGACATAATAACTACTCTCACGTAACTCCTTCTGAGTGGCACTGCATTAGTGAATGGTTCTAGTGCGGCTGAAAGTACTGAGGACAAGCACAAAACTTCCACCTACCCATATTTGTGAGAATACCCCTCAACTAGGATTCTTTCTATTGTCACATTTACAATATGAGATTTGAGAGCATTATTTAAGTTTACCAGTTATATACTGATTTATATATGAACCTGGATATCTCAGACGTATGCCTCCCTCTTCTCACTCTTGCTGTGCCTTCCCATCCCGCTTTTTTGTACCTTCCCCTCCCATACTTTCTTCCACTGTTTCTGAGATTTCTTCTTTTTCCTTTCAAATGAAATTGTATGGGATTAACCTTGGAGGCTCTAAGTACTTTCTCAACAGACTGATGCTTCTCTCCTGTTCTCAGGAGCTAACAGTAATACTTTTATGGTAATCTCACCTCCTGACAATTTCGAAATGGAGCTCAGTTCTCTAACAGTGCAGTGCAGGACACTAGACCAGAGCAGATGAAATCCCTCCATTAGAAGCAGGATATTTTTGTCCAAGGTTACTTTCTAGTAAATGTACGTTTACAGGTGCAATGAGAGATCTTTGATATAATGCCTAAAAAAAAGAAAATTAGGTTCAAAATTAAAGCTACTCAGATACTTAACTCCTACTACCCAACAAGAAATATTTAAACAGGAGTCAAATGCCCAAGGATGGCAGATGACTTCTGAGGATCGAGGCCTGTGGTCTCATCTGAGCTAACCATGCACCAAATAATTGAAGGTGCATGTGGAAAACTTTTCCAGAGTTTCTGAGCTAAACATACTTCTGGGCAGTGAATTAGGTGTTGCTGGTCTGTTTCTTGAAATCTGTATCAGAGATACCTGGTGTGTACTAGAAATGGTTGTGTTACACATGGAAAGCAAGGATCTATACAAATATGTGTTGTGTCAACTGGTTTTGTAGTGTCACACACAGTTGAGCCTCTCACCTGAGCTGTAACACAAGGCAAGCTGCATTTACTAAAATAAGGTCACTATTTAGTGACGTGCAAATACTTTCATTTTACACTGACATGCTTTTAATAACTAACAAGGCTTCCTTTTGATATAACATTTCATAATTTATATCTGTCCTGCTTACATCCTAAGGCCATCAGAGCTACGATAGGACTATCAGATTTTATAAGCGTGTTACAACTCTCCATAATCACTGTAAGTCAGTATACAGAATTGCTGTAATGAGTTAGACAATGGTTTCTGGACTACCCAAAAATTATCTCTACCCAAGTGAGCTTATAAGCCAAGTAGGCAACATACAAACAAGAACAGGGTGTAACAGCTGATGAAAAAAAGCCTATTAAGTGAAAAAATGCTAATCCTCAGGACACATTATTCTCCTTTACATGTTTTCCCCAACACCCTTTTGTTTCTTTGTAAGGAAGAATGACTGTAATATAAGGTAAAAGAGTACAGGTCCTGATACAGTACTTACAAGCTAGATGCTACCCTATCCAGACTTCAGGGACCTAGCCTCCAAGGCAGGATGCAAAATCCCAGATGAAGTGCTTCAATTTGCTGTGAAATACGTGACAAAATCTGGACTTGCAGAAGAGTGACAAATACGTAGTTGCACATTAAGTCATGTAGAGTTAGGTGATACAACAGGCCAGACATGTGAAGCTTCTGAAATCTCATTGTTCTCTGGAGTTTGCATACCTTGAAGCAACAACTCAAAACCAGTTTGAATTCTAGGCTGGAACCTAGGATCGTCCTTAAGCACTGAGCATTGCTTGTGTGAGCAAGCACTTCAGCAGGAGCTGTTCCATTTGCACACTGCAAATCTCCCTGCTCACAAACACACACGTTTCATTACCCAACCTACTTTCCTTTCTATCTATGTAGATGTACGTTACAGATACTGAACAAAGTTCCTCCATACATTAGCCCCTTAGTACACTAATAATTTTGGTTAGTCTTCCCTGAATTCCCTCTAGAGCACTTATTAATTTATGAATGAGAAGTAATATTAATTAATCTATTAAAATGAGGAAATATACATTCAGATGTATGCAGAGAAACAGTTTTTCCTCTATTTACTCTTAATTTACATCTTGATGAGTCAAATCCCCACTGTTACATTGCCAAGTCAAATAAAATTTCACCGGTGATTAAAGTTGTCCTGTGGGATTGTACAAAACACACGTCTTAGTGAATTTGGTCTGCTAAATGTACATGGCCAAGAAAGAACTGCATTTTTTATCTAAGCAAAAGTAATGAAGAAACCATATTTACAGAGCCACTGGCATTTCAGAGTGCAAATAATTTTCAATTTCAACAGATGAATATTGATATATGTGATATAACTCTATATAATAAGGTTAAATCATTCTTCTGGAACCATTGTCCCACACTCACTGATACGTAAGGTACTCCAGCAGCTTTCAGCTTGCTTGGGAGCTCTGAAAGGCTATGGCTAAGCTGCAAATGTAACTACTTTTAAAAAATATTTTTTAAAAAGTTTATGGCAGGTGGTTGTTGGGTTCGTTTGGGGTGGGTTTTTTTTGTCTATTCCCTTTAGTTTCCGGCTAGTGGGCCCGATTCTGCCACCACGAAGGAGTGGGCAGAACGCGGTCGATTAGCGGGAGCATTTTGGGCCACCACCCGAAATGGGGTGAACCCGAAATGGAGGGGGAACCGCGGGTGGTGCCACCCCGGGTGACCCGCAGGGGCGGACTGGAGCCCGAGGCGCGGGGGTGGGCGGCCTGCTGTACCTAGGAGGAGGGGAAATAATAAAATAAAAAAAAAACATCAACAACAAACAAAACCGAGGGAGGAAACCACAAGGTGTATTGGGTGCAGCTGCAGCGAAGCCAGAAGGGGTTGATGTTATCGGCCTTCTCTTCGAGCTGGGGGCTAGATACCGATTTTTACATGCAAAAGATGCGGGATGCGGACGCTTCTTGAACGCCGCAGCCCGGCAGCCCCGCCTTACCGGAGAGCATGGAGAGAGGCGGTGGCTGGCTATCAGGAGCTCTGGGAGAGCTGCGCGGCGAGCCCGGGGCCAGCTCCCGCGGGCCGGCCCTTCCCCGCACCGACCTCCCGCAGCGGCCGCCCAGAGGCCGCGGTGGCCGCCGGCGCGGGGGAAGCCCGGCGTAGGCGAGACCGGGGCCGGGGCAGAGGGTGTCCCCGGGGCCGTCTCCGCTCGGAGCGGGAGAAGCCGAGGCCAGGGCTCTCCCCCTTCCCTGCCTCCCCTGGCTCCCCGCGACCCCGCTCGGGGGCTCGCTCCTCCTAGCGCTGCCTTCTCCCAACCTGCCCATCACCATCCCAGCTGTCCTATCACCGCCCCATCACCATTCCAGCTGTCCCATCACCGCCCCATCACCATCCCAGCATAGTCCCAGCAGCACCCCAAGATGTCCCAGCACCGTCCTAACTGTCCCATGACAGTGCCAGCCTGCCACAGCACTGTCACAGAACGTCCCAGCACAATTCTAGCTGTCCTAGGACAAGTCTCAGGCTATCCCAGAACTGTCCCAGCTGCTCCAGCATTATCCCAGCGCTGTCCCAGGACAGTCTCAGCACCGTCCCCAGTGTCCCAGCACTGTCCCAGACTTTTCCAACACAGTCCTAGAGTGTCCCAGCACTGTCCCTGCTCCTCCCCATCTTCCATCCCTTCCAGAAGGGTACCCATCTTCCTCCAACGCCCCCTCCGGGTTGCCTTTAGGGCGAGGATCGCCCCCCGTCTACCGCCCGGGCGGCACGAAACGGAGGGACTCGGTGAGCGCAAGCCCTCGGTGACAGTCCCAGGGCCACGGGAAGGGCTAGTCGTGCCCCGGGACGGCTCACGGCCGCTGCCGCAGAGACACGGAGGGGGAAAAGGAGCCGGGGGCTCTGCCGACGGGACCCACAGATTGCTCGGCATCTCAGCCGCAGAGTTTGTGGAGTTGTCGGGCACAGGGAAACGCCAGCAACGCTTCAGCTCCCCCAAGGAAAGTCCGAGCGGGGACAAACCCGCAGCTGGGGGTGTCAAGGTTGCAGAAAATGGCCGAACATAAATTTCTTTTGCTTCTTTCCCTTCCGGAAAAAAAAAAACAAAAACAAAAACAAAAAACAAAACCAAAAAAAAAAAAACCAAAAAACAAAAAGCTGAACCCGGGAGATAAATGACTGTCTGGTGATAAATACTGACCAGCAGCAGCAGCTGGAGACGAATCGCCACACCGCCAGCATTTTAACTGCAGCGTTTAGAGGAGAAAAGCGAGATCTCCGGGCTGCCGCAACTGCCTGCACGCCCACTGGTTTCACTGGCTCGAGTGTCTGCGAGAAAAAGATAAGAGGCTGGTGTAGAGAAACAATTAAAAAAAAAAAAGAAAGAAAGAAAGAAAGAAAACCCCAAACAACTAAGAAGCACTGAAGACTTGAAAGTGGTTGCGAGCCCGCAGAACTGCTCGTCCCGGCTGGGGACAGCGCAGGTGGCACCGGGTGGCGGTGGCGGCGCAGCGCCCGGCTGTCCCCGGTCCCTCGACCCGGCTCGGGGCGGCCCCGGGGGGACGAGGGGAGCGGGGCAAAACGAATGCCGGCCGCAGGGAGACCCCGGCGCCCCGCGGGGCAGCCTGCAGGCGATGGAGACGCCGCCTCGGCGGTCCCCACGGACCACGGACCAGGCGGCGGCTAGAGAAGGGCTCCCCCGCTCTCCACGGGTGATCGGAAAGTTTGAAATTCCCCCAAACGCACGTTTTGGTTTCAGAGGAGCGGGATGGAAATGACTGTCATTAACTACCAGGTCTTGAAAGTTTTTCTTGCTGTTCGGGGAGCCAGAAGTTATTTTTCGAAGCTGTGTCATCATCGTTTCTGTCATTACGTATTTCCAATATACCGGAAAGTTTCCATCGGAGCAATTTGAACACTTTTACAGTAACTACTCATTTTCCCGGAAGCCAAAACTAGCCTGGGAAGCAGATCTGGAACGGGCTGCCAGCGGCTCTCCACCCCGTTTCGCCTGACCAAGAGCTGAGCGTAGACATTACATGGCTTCAATGCCAGGACCCCTCTCCGGCACCCGACTCCCTCTCCCCCCCATTCCCCCCCCCCACCGCCTCCCGCCCCCGGCAACCTCTCTGGGAACAGGATCGGGCCCCTCGGCAACTCGATAGATTCCCCGGGCGAGTAAATAATTGAGAAGCAGCAACCATCTCAAGTGCAAAAAGCAGTTACACTTGAAAAAAAAAAAAAAAAACCAACAAAAAAACCTAAACAAAACCAGTTGTTTCTGGTTTTTTACAGTCATATTTCAGCCTTTTCCGACTCTGACCTTTTTTGCTTAATTGCACTGTTTGACCTTTTGCTAAAAGGAGATGATTCTTCACTTCTTTCTGTATGTTAAATAACTCATGTCCGGGAGAAATAAAAGTACCAGCGGACACTCAAGGTGCCGAGTATTTGTATTTGGTGTGTTTACCGAAGAGATTTAAAATTGCTTAATTTAATTACGCCAAATAGGAAGATAACACAGTGGTCTATAGAACTCAAACTACCTGAGTTTACACCCGAATCTACGTGAAGTTTGACAAGAGATGAAACCGGTAGCCCCGGTGCCACTGGGGCGGGAGAGGG
>JAOXNO010000001.1:181254315-181295405 GCA_028565335.1 Limnodromus scolopaceus | reverse complement strand
GAAGAGGGGGTGGAGGGACGACCCCCGGGCCCAAGATCGAGTACTTCAAAAAGTTAAATCAAACTTACACGCTCGGGGTGGTTTACGTGATGCCGATTAATTTGCCTTTGTGACGTTTTGTGACGTTTTCGGCACGTAATTATACACTCGCATCACTTCTCGTGAGAGAGGCGAGGTGTTATTCGTGGGGTGTCTGTGTCTTTTTGATTTAAAGCCCTGTCTCAAGTCTCGCGTGTCCCCTTAGGAGCCACTCTCCGGCCCGGGAACACACTCCTGGATAGGGTTTGGCATAGGGAAGAAGTCAGCGTAGAAGCTGTCGGAGCCGTGGCCTTGTCCAGGGTGGACAATAAAAAGCTGATTTTTTTATATAGATTTTTTTTTTTTTTTTTTAAAACGGGAAATAGCTTTAAAAACCGAAGACAAAACCTAAATCTCGCACATCGTACGCTTTCCCCAGCGTTGTGAGTGTAATTAATTTAAAGGGTTAGAAACTTGTTGCGATACGCTGTTGGGAGGGGGAAAAAAATGTTGGTTTTTTTTTTACTCAGTCTGTGAAAATACTGAAGTAGTACTTACCCACCGCAAAGTCAATAAATCCGTATCACGCTAAAAACAACAAAAAGTGTTTTACAAACTGATACTTGTCAAGAATCGATTGCCAGAGCGCAGCGGTGCGAAATTATTACTGAAATGCCAGCATTTACTCACTGCAAAAACTCAAGGAACCGTGAAGCCCCGTTTAGTGGTACGCACAGTTTTTTTAATGTGTTAATGGTTTGGGTTTCTTCAAAGTTGTATTACTTTTTGAAGTCTGGGTGTTTCTATTTGTGCAGAAAATAGACTGAGAAGGCTTTGAGCTCCTACTGTTACAAAAGTTAAAAGGAAACAAAGTTGAGCTGCTAAGTCGGCAGTCTGGAATGAGTCAATAGTATCTCCTTTGTCCTGCTAGCTTTTTCTGCTCTGCTGTATCTTTGCTCTATTTCCTCTGCACAGGCAAATAAGCGTTTCTACCCTCAAGCCTATTTAATAGTTCGACTTTATAGGTCTCCCGGCTTCTAAATATTCTGACCCACCAGTAAAATTCAAACCCATCTGCCTTTCTGGGCTGTATACAACAGTTGTGGTACCATCAACGACAGCATGCTCAGTTCTTTAACCACTTAGATACTTACACATTTTCCATTATCTATAATTAATGGGGCAAATTATTTTTGCTTTGTTGTAGTAAACCTTCATGGGGGAACAAGTGTGCCTTTTTAAAGTATTTCATCATCAATCGCCTCTTGTCTTTTACAAGAAAAAAAAAAGGGGGGGGGGGGAAGGATTGGGATGGAGGCACGAAGGAGATGTAAATAACTCTCCCCCTCGTTTACTCGGGGATTCCCTAGCAGTCTCAGAGGACAAGGAGGTAACATAGATGGCTTTTCCAACGGGATCACAGGTCCTGACACGGGGTCACGGAGAATCTATGCCTGGCTAGCCCTGTGCTCCAGTTTTGTTTAGCTGGTAGCCAGTCCCTGGAGGGATCAATGTCAACTTAAGCATGCTAACTTCTACAGGCAATGGGTTGGCCACTGACCGGGAGCTGTAACTGGCTCCTGGAGGGCTCCCTGGTTCTGCTGCACTTGGAGCTCCAGTGCTGCTGCCAGGCTGCTTCTGCGGCTCTGGAGCTTCTCAAGAAAGAAATCCAAGTGGTAACAGTATAAAGCAAACCCCAGCACTGTCCGTTTTCTGAAAACAAGCGGTGGCTAGATGTATTAGGTGGACTGGAAAAGCGGCTTGGGTAGGGATGTGGTTTATAGACTGAGGCACAGAAACCGGAGCCAGGTCCCACCATCGTGAGCTAAGTTTCTGTGCACTTCAAACCCACTTTGCTCTCAAATTCTGGCCTTGGGATTGATATTAGCCCTTCTGCAGATCTGTCATGCTCCCACCGATGATAAACAAATGTCAATTCAATATCCCACATGCATAGATATTAGTGTTCAGCAAAAAAAATAGGAGCGTACTTTCTCTGTTTTACATACATGTCTTAAATTAGCCCATTAAGAAAGGAAGTACATCTATATATATTTATGCACACAAACATACATATCTTTTCACATTAATAGCCCTTTCTGGTTTAACTACCAAAGAGCATTGGAGACTAGAGCTGGGTTACTAGAATACAAAGAAAAGTGAAACTGTATTAACTCCTTGGGAAGTTGAAACCTGTATTTTAATGTATACAGTATGTAGTTTTTACTTAATTTTATGTTACAACACAAATGTTTTTTAGGTCTGCAAGATCAAGATAATTTTTTGTTTTAGAAATAATATACAGCTTATTATTAATTTCTCTTAGGCCTCCTTTTTTTTTGATTACTTGAATTACATAAATGAGTCATTTAGCATATAATGATCTGAATGACCATTCCTTTCCCTTTTCAGTCTTGAAAAAGTTTATCAGTCAATTTCTGCTGTAGTGTTGTATCTGTGACCATTTTGACTGTGCCATATTGCCATATAATTTTGTAATCCCCTTCTTTCCCCCCTCAGTTGTCCAGTTCTTTTAAAAAATGCAGCCTCATAATTCCTAATGACAACAAGCAGTTTTTTTCTGGTAACCATAAAGGCCTATGCTATGAATTTCTCCAACTTTCGTTTAAAACTCTAAACACATTTCTATCTTTTCGGTTGTAAAGGGTGTTACTAACTTACATTAGGAAATTTGACTGACAGAGACAGCATAGTCTTCCTGGTTCTGCAAGCAGGCGGTTCCAGTGTTTCAGCTTTTGCACAGTAGCACTTTAACAAGCAGCAGCCATGCATAACTAACAAGACTGCAAGTCCAGTTACTGCTTTTTAGAAGCTCTTAAGTTATCCAAAATGTCCATTTTAAATTGTTGCAGCCATATGACAAAGCTATTAACAGCAGGAAAGTGCAGCACTTGCTCACAACGGATAAGATACAAGAGGAGAAAAAAAACTTTTAAAAAATGGAGCCCGAGGCACAGGAGGAAAGCAGCACAAGCTCCAGCTACCCTTTTATAGTAACTGGTGTTTTATGGAAAGTAGGAAAGAAGAGAAAACTCTCCCTTCCTTCCAGCAGCTAGAGAGTGATGGCATGGCCCTTCTAAGTGAAGATTGATAGCATTACTGGAGAAATCTTTATGCAGGATTCATTTCTAGGATCTGGAAGCAAGAAGTATTGTTTTCCCCAGTTCCTTCTCTTGAACCTACTTCTGGATTCTAGGTCTTATCAGCTAGCTCTATCAATGGATGTCTAATAGAACAGCTTTCAATTTTGGCATTAATGCTTCATAAAAAGCAATATGTTTTTCAGAATATTTTAAAGTACTGTAGTAGTTTTCATGAATATTTTCTACATGTACAGTTAACATTATGAATACTACATATATAGAGATGATATTAGCTAATCAGGGCATTACTTTAAAATGTGTACATAATGTGTATACAAGATACACCAAGCACAGACTAAAAGGGTGCTCTCAGCCTGGATTACAGCTACAAATAAATCTTTTGTAAAAGATGAATGGAAATTAGGAAATTAGTAGTACTTCATCAGATGAGAAATAAGCCCCTTAGACTGCACAAAATAAAAACTAAATAGGCCAAAAACTAGGCAACACTAGCTGGCAAAACTGAATACCAAAACCACTGTATTTTTTTTTAGGACTCTTAGTATTCTTGTTTCTGGCTGAATGTGGTATGTGCATGAACATCCTTTCTTATAAAATAATAAATTTCACAAAGATTCCACTGTATGACAGTGTACTGACTGGCTGTCACAACTACTGACTAAATATTAATTTTGGTAGTCTTTCCAAGTTAAATCTATGAACTACTATATCTGGATAACTTTTAAATCCCTACCCACAAGTGAAACTCCAACAAACCGATTTCCTGACTTGCACATTGTCTATCCTTCTTTGTAAAGATTTGTTTAGTAATTTACTTTAGTCCGTTGTTTTTATTTTTATTAGTTGGCTAGAGAAATATTAGATAGTCTCTTTTGAGTTTATTTCATTTCAGTTTTACAGCACTAAACAGTGCAATAAACACTGCAGGCTAACCAGAAGGAGCTCCACATTAGTGCAATCACTTCAGTTTCGTAACTCCTACAGATTTTTATCCCTTACAAGCATTAGAGCAATGATTTACATACCAGTGAGGGAAAATGAAAATGAGGGGGAAGCTCATTATAACCCTGTAAGTGTACTTAGTTTCTCCTAACAAGGACTAGATTAAACCTGGCCTACGTCACAAGAACTGTGAAGGATGAGAGCAAAGGGTCCTTTCTCATAATGCTCACGCATAATCAATGCTCTCTTCACTCAAGAGAGAAAACCAGACCCAAAATAGGAAGGAGGATCTGGGCTACTATTCTTTCACCTTCACTCCCCACCCCCACCCTTTGAGCTGTAAAGAAAGGATCAGGTTGCACTATTTTAAAAGCTGGTGCAGCAGGCACACTTCCTCGCTGTGTTGGAGAGCACTGGGAGAAAACCTCTCTCAGAGCTCCCTGCAGCAGCGCACACTGCTTCACAACATCCTTGACTCAGGACTGGGCCATATCAACAGAGCTAAGCCTTCAATTAAGTGATGAAAACCTCCCCTCTAAATGTACTATATTTTTAGGGATGTATACAAATAAGAATACTATGGAACTAACTTACCTTGGACACATGGTTTTGAAAGCTTCATGCTTGATGCAAGTCATAAAAACCCAACTATCACAGCAGCTCAGCACTACAGGTAAAGCAGACCTGTAAATAAACGAAAAAAAGAAATTAAGCAACAGCATAATTTGCTGAACATGCTTAAACAAAGTGGATTGATTAACACCTTAAAGAATATAATTGCTATCTCTTTCATCCCACCTCTAAATACAGATTAGTAGTTACTGTTCCTACAGACGTTTCAAATTAAATCATACAGCTGATGTTAAGCCCATATCAAGGCGGAAGATGGATGGTGTTTTGGCCAAGGTTTGGAATGGGAGTTCAAACGAGGGCCATAATCCTGTCCCCGACTCAGAATTTCACCAATGCCTTTTCGATTCTAAGATAGGGAGAATTAAAACTGTCCTACCTCTCACTGAATCTAAGAGACAAAATAATGCTTACAGGATGCCCCAAGACTATATATACTAAGGTTATAAGAAGTCTAAAATAACTTAAGATCTGAAATAAGTGTTCAGCAACATTTCGTTGACCTGTGTATTTGCCTTTGCAAAATATAAAAGTCCCAGTTCCAGAGGCAAGGTGCCTAGTTAGCAGTGCCTGCTGAATGTCTAAAGGCTAATCCGGCTAGGAAGATCTCCCTTAAAGGAGTTCTCATGCTGTGTCACATCTCCACAAAAAAGAACCAAAAATTACGCTGATAGAAATCCTCCAGCAGTCTTCCATACTCTTCACATTCGATATGAAGATGTGACTGGGAAAGGGCACTAACAGCCTCTCATCTCACCCTGGGAAGGATCCTTCTGTAGGAATTGTGGAGGGAAGCCATAAGCCTCCTCCTGTTGGAAGAGGGGAAGTTTTGGGTGCAGAGGCAGAGTCTGCATGAAGCGCTGCAGAGATGCTGGGCTGTGAGTCAGGGGCACTCGGAGCCTAGAAGAGCTGTATTGTTACGGTATCATCTGTCAAGCAGCCCAAGAGTGAAAAGCTATAAATGCCGTTTAATCATGCCTTAGCCCCTTCTACCTGAGCTCTGTGAGTCTTAAAAGAAACAAAATCTCATTCCAGGCTTAAAAAAAAAAGGTTGAGATCTATAGATAAAAAGCTGTATATTAGATCTAGATATTACTATTGTAGTTGTTAATAATACATGATTTCAACATACGGACTTGCAGACATCTGCTGTACTTGTCAAAGAAGGTGTAGAGTGTGAGGTTATAAATCTCCTTATCTCTTCCTCTCTTCTTTTTTTGGGGGGAAGGGCTATTTGTCGGTCCAGTTGCAGTGATTTTGCCTGAAACCACGACAGTTGAACATAAGAATTAAAATATTTACAGGTTGTGGCATATGACAACAAATTTACAAGTAGTAGCAAAACTGTCCTTTTCTTATGCATAAAATTCGGCATTCTAGAGGGAAAGCCTGCTGGAAATATGCAAGAGGCTCATGGAAATGGAGGGTAAGATAAGAAAAGAAGTTTAATGGAAGATGCTGAGTTGGATGACTGAAGTCTTCATCAAATAAGAAAGCAGTATTCTATTTACTTTCTGATGCCGTGTGAGTGAATGAACTTAAGCCCACACATTTTCTTGCAAATCATGTCACAAGGATTCTACCTCTCTATGCCCCAGAGGTCACAAGTGACCATGTACTGACCCCTGACAGACTCCTGCCAACGTTTCTTTAATATAGCAAGCATACACGTCTCTAACCACTTGAGCCTATACAAGTGCTATACATCGCATGCTGCCTCCCCTTCTTTTTTTTAATGTTAGTAATCTATACCCTTCCCCCTCCCCCCCCAAAAAAAAGTTCTATCATCTTTTATGTCTCTCTACAGACTTTCTTGCACCGAGAAATTTCTCCATACTTAAGCAGATGTGTTAAGCTATAAGGAAAAACATAAAAAGATAAGATTATTTCAGGGAGAGACTTAGCAGCTTTTCAGAAAAAGGAATATTTAATTTCAAAGAAAATAAAATCTTTTTCAACTGAAAGAGTCTCATGTTTATATTATCACTAAAACTTTTGCTGAAAGGGGAAGAAAGAGTAACTGTAGACAGTAGTTCAAAAGGAAGTTCTGTTACAGTACAAACCAAAAAATTGAAGTTCTTAGAGTGTATAAAATACGTAATCAATGCTGAACTTCTGCATTTGCCTAAAATACCGAGCTGTGAGTGTCCTTTTAAAGCTGCTCTTTAATGTGTTCCACAAGTCTTAATGCTGAAAGCTATACAAGGAGATAATTAATACAATAGCATTTACCAGGAATAAAACTGAGATATTCCCTCACTGAAACTTCTCCAGCTCTAACAAAGACACCATTCAAAAAAAAAAAGGCATTTCAAAGACCACTGTAGATGCTGTGCATAGACTGATTCTTGAGTTAAAGACAGACATCCGCTAGCCAAAAGGAATAACTAGAACAAAGGACAAACTTTAAAGTTTCAGACTTTCAAGTTTGAGACCTCTAGTTTGAACTTATCTATGTTTTCACACATCAAGTAGGTTCAGTGGAGTTAGAAGTATCCAGTATACGTAATGAAAACAATCTCTATCAGTGGATACAGCATGAACATGATAACATATGTTTTCCAAGCCTAGAGCAATTGTCAAGCAATTACTATTTGTCAAGGCAACACGCTTGATAGCCGGGGTCATCTAACCCTAGGTCATCTCCTTCTACCTTACTCCGAGGTGGGTGGCAGTGACTCAGCTGCCCAGCTTTCTTTAATTTGCTCTGAAGGTAAGCTGGGGAGGGAGGTTTCTCTCTCTATAGGCAGGGAGAAAGCCGAGGGGAGGCTGAGGCAGCGGCGAGGGGTGCAGTCCCTTCACCATGGTGGCTGACACAAGGAACAGCTGCTGGGGTTTTGTTCCAAGGGGAAGGAGGGCTGGCGCAGGTCAGAGGGGACTCCTGGACAACTGATGATTAACCAGGGCTTTCTAAAGCCCTTGCAAGGCCCATATTGTGTTTGTTTAGGACCCAGAACTACAAGTGCATGTTATCAGCAGACTGGGTGGATTGGTTTGTGTCTCTTGAGTTAAATTACCAATTCTAAATACCTTTTAAAACAGAGAAGAGAAAGACCTTGTCTTGCACAGTGTGTTTTGCTCTGGTTTGACATTTGCTTTTTTTTTTTTTTTGCATTTTAAAGGCCCTTATTCAACTAAATATACCTTATTTACAAAATAGGATTCTTTTTGCTAACCATATCTGTACAATTTTTATTGAGTCATCTATGTAACTAACCTCTGATTCTTAATTTTTACATTTTATGATAGAAAAATTAATGGCTTTTCTTTACCACGATTCAGTCTTCCAATTATAACTTGTAAACTGTGTGTAGATGGAAAATGGAATTCAATTAAAATGTAGCAAAAGAGCGCTTCATTTTTTATCAGTTAAATTAAATAACCATAGACATACAAAACATGTAAGAAAAAAAATCAGAACATACTGCACCGAAAAGTGATTTATTCAACAAGGACTAATCACTGCTAGTTGGTGAACTTAAGTGATTGCTTCTGGTCAGCACGACCTTCAAGACTTTAGAACTAGTACATCTCATCCTCTTACAGTTTTCATTCATGGACGTGATGAGAAAAAAATGAAATTGCCTGCTTTTTCATCTCCCAGTGGATTTTTCAATTTTGAACATACTAGTCATTAATACAAAGTAAATGAGTACATTAAAGGAGAAAAAAAAGCTCTCAGAAGCAGGTTCAGCATTCTGTAGTTCCAACTGCTCTGCCAGTGACTTCCACCCCTTCTGTGGTTTGACTTTCTCTAAAACTTTGGCATAAAAAAATGTGTTGCATAGTATTTTTATTGGGTTATTTTAAAATACTATAGTAAATTTAACCTTAATACAGGCTGCCCTACTTCCATACTTAATTTTAAGTGGTCTTGTTAAAAAAGAAACATTTAATTTAACTAAAGTGTACATATAGAACTCATTAAACATATATTAATAATTCCAGGAGGCCACACAAGTAATAGGAAACGTGGAATCCTACCTTTCTGATTTATCAACCATTTATGCTATAGTATGTTCAAAACAGAATGGGTTCCTACTGTGCCTGCTGGTGTACATACAAAGTTAAAGAGACAGAGCCCTGGCACAGAGGTTTGCCTTCATTTGCTCAACACCTGAGGTGTTAAACGTAAAAAGCCAAATAGGAGAGGAGTTATTTTTTTTTTAAAGCACTGGCTGTTCAGGTGCAGATTTACCAGCAGCAGGAGGCAGGGGGTGAAAGGATGCTATCAGGAGCTCTCAATTCTTTGTTCCTCCTTCCCTTTCTATTCCCCTCCTCCTCGAGCTCTAGCTGCATTCAGCTATGCCTATCTACTGAAAATTGGAAGGACTTTAAGCTAACTAGAGAACTGAACATAAGCATTGACCACCTTAATCTTTTTTAAATATAGAGACTTCCCTTTGAATTTCCTTCTCCTTGCTGATTGACTTAGAAGGATAAACCTACTGTCAGGACAACTCCCCAGGTTGAAAGGAAGAGAAGGAAAGTCATTTCTGAGAGTGTCCAAAGGTTGTGATCCTGGCTCCCTGAATTTTGGAACACGATTTACAGATTTGGCATTACAGATCTGTGGATTCAATTTATTCACTTTACAAGGATTAGAATAGGATTGCTCTTCCCAGATTACTGTGGTGGAAACACCACTATCCCATGGATTTTCTATTCTTTTTTCTTACTCTTTTTTTTTGGCAGGCTCAAAGATTTCCTCTCTCTAGTACAGAGAATCTGAAGGCCAGCATGAAGAACAAGAAAAGTCACTACTCAAAATTACAATGGTAGCTACAAGTTTCTGAAGAGATAAAGATGAAGAAAATTCAGTTTAGGTAAGGGCAAGATTAAGTGAGGAAAAAGAGATGAGGTAGAGGCATTGATTAACATATGCTGTAAAATCTTTGAAATACCACAGGCTACACAGTTAGCAAACTGACTGAGGTTGGTTCTAGTTGGTTGAATTTAAAGAGGGGAAAGTCCTGGAAGTATTTGTTTCATTTTTACAAAGACTGTGAGTAGGCCAAGACTCATAAATAAAGCGTCTTTTAAGAATACAGGAGAGGTCAGTCTGGTTCAGGCCAGCCATACACTTGGCCAATGGACGTATCTCCAACAGCAGACATAAGCCAATTCTTACCCAAGTACTCTCTCGGAGAACAGCAAGACCAGGACAAGCGTATTTGATATTTACCATGGGTTCCAGCATCCAACTTTGGTTTAGCTCGGGGGGTTTCCTGGGCCTGATGTGGTTTGTCTAGTCAGTGACCTTTACTAGATCTCTTTTCCAAGGTCATGTGCAGTCTCTCCTTAGATCCATGTGAACTTCTTTCATCCATATTGTCTAGGCAAAGAATGCCATGAGTATATTAGTCATGGCTATATAAAACAATACAATGTATTGTATTATTTGGTTTGAACCTGCCTACTGCCAGCTTCATGTGATGCACCCTCATTTTTTTATTGATAGAGAAGGTGAAAAGTTGATCCCTGTCCAGCTTTTTCATGTGTGATTTTAAACATTTATTGCTGTTTTGAAGAAGTGTTACAGAGGTGCTGTAATTAAAGTCACTGAAGAAGAGTCCATAGCCCCTGTGCTGGAAATCTATTTCTTCTTAGCTCTGCCAATCAACCACCAGTTTGCCTGCTATCTGTGGCAGATGCTGAAGCTGCTATTGCACAGAAGTCCTTCCAAGATCCTGGGGAACTGGAAGCTTAGATGAGCACATTCGGAGAGAGCCATTCTTTCCCACTGTTAGCGAAGATGCATTAGAGGAAAAGATGCAGTCATGCATATTGTGCTCTTAAAACCCTGCTGGTCTTTCTGCAAGCGGAATCTAAAAGAATAGTAGGGAGTGGAAATGAAGAGAAGAAAATTTGCCAATCCACAGAAATCAGTCCCATTCCAAGAAAATCACTTGCTAAGAACTAAAGCTCAAGGAATCAATGTAAACTTTATCTGAAAATTGAAGTAGAAAACTGAAGATAAAGTAGTTCATGCTTCCTCTAAAGGAGAAGGGCATTGTTCCTAGAGTTTGGCAGTAGACCTTCAGCAGGCACAGTTAACATAATAATTAAACCAGCAGAAGCTTGTGAGAGTTTCCTACTATTTCAGTAGATTCATAACCCATGCAGTATACTCCCATTTTCCCTGCTATGTCTTTTACAAGGCACGGGAATATCTCTCAAGCAGGCAAGAAAGCCCAGTTTCTATTAGTAAAAAATTAGATGGATAGGTAAGACAGGTCTCCCTTCTTAAGTAAAAATATCAACAAAGGCCTTTCAGAAATCTTACTATGAGGTAAGGGATATTGTGTCCCTGTACAGAAAAAGATAAGCACCTATTGCAGAAAAAATGTTCTCTTAGAGAAATTATGTAAACTCCAGTTAAGTGTCAAAGCTATTAAACAGTTCTGTACTATTGAAGTAGAGAAGGTTAAAGGAGACTGATGATGCTAGGACACTCAAACAGAAAGTTTTTTCATTTAGGTCCATCAGTAACTGCAGTTAAAGTGACTCTATTTGACACAAAATGATGTGTACTGTTGCAAAATAGTTTCTGTCAGCACATTTCACCTAGGCAACGCCCAGTCTATCAGATATAATCATACTGGGTTTGGCTGCAGGATCTGATTATTATTTCGGAAGAGTGTGTTTGGCCAAGCAGGTAAAGAAACTGTACTGAAAGTTTCACAAGACACAGAGAAAGGAAAAAAAAAAAAAAAGCATAACCCCCCCATGTTATTAAACCGGCAAATGAAATGTTTTTTCAGGAGCTCTCAGCATTCCTCTAGTTAGAACGCGGCACCTATTTGTGCCTGTTATGAACAAGTGCACGTTTGGCAGTTCCCATTTGAGAAAAGTAACTCTGGAAGACAGGTTATTGCTGCTGGCTCCCTGCTGCGATGGTTAGATATGCTGAAGGTTAGAAAGGCTCAGAGCCCCTAATGTTACCAACTCTAACCCCAAATGCGGCCTGGTTCTGACTGGCTTAATTCAGAGCCATGTGTCACATAAAAGGTCCTGAAGATGGTCTTGCCTCTTGCTGGCTTGTTGAAAAACATATAATTATCATATGGACTATCAGCCCTTCTTATAGTGTAGCTCCCTGAAAGACAAAACCAAATGTACCTTTTGTTCAAGGCAGAGAGTCCTGACTCTCAGATATTTATATGGAGACAAAGCAACTCCTGAGTATTGCAGAGATGTCTGATGTGAGCAAATCTCTGTCTCTGAGTAGACCTGTCAGTCGCCCAGACCTCTGGTACATTAAGGTATGAAGACACTGTACTGAGTATTGTTTGTTCAAAGTTTAATGAGGAGAGGACTTCTTTGTCTACCATAGACATCTGATGTAGCATATACCAGGTAGCTGCAAGGCTGTTTCAGTCAACTTTGTGCACAATGTAGATAAAGTACAGAACATTTTGTGAGAGACTATAAATGCTGAGATGTTTTCACTGATCTTAAAAGATGACCTAGAAGCTGATTTAATTGACCTGTCACTGTCTGAATCTCTCCTCTGGGAAGTAAAAAGCTCTTGATAATACGATGTGTAACAGCAAAACCATAACCAAGTGTTTCAAATCAATGTTGCTGTTTCTGTAAGTCTGAAAACCATTGATCACAGAGTTTCAGATTTCTGTGAACTGAATCAATCATCTGGTGTGGTACTACACTTAAGTCCTTTATCTCCTGTGGCTCTGACAATGACTGCTTTTTCTGGGAGGCGGCAGGGGGAACACAAAACCAACAGAAAATTCCTGCTTGCTTCGTGAGAAATACTGAAGGGTAGCACTCAGTATAATGTAGCCCAGTGTTCCTATGAGGAATCTAATGTCTTCTCTCTGCTGCGTGGACCCCTATGTAAAAATAGACATCTTGCAGGCTGGCAGTTCAAAATCCCTGAAGATTAGTGATTGGTTAGGAGATTATGGATACTACTCCAGTCTGAATTTGAAATAGCAAATGAAAATGCTAAGGCACTGGTAGTTGACAATGAACTGCCAGCCCCCCACCCTTCCTGTAAAGTTGTAGATACAGAAGGCTCTGACGCTGATTTGTAATGGTACATTTGCTTCTGCAATCAGTTATAGAAGGGAATCTATTTCTGGTGTTCATTGTTTCTAATAAGCCAGATAGCTTGTTAGAGAATAAGAGAGAGAAAAGCCACAAGACCAACAAGTCACTCAGCACTCTGAACAACACAGTACTGAAAATACAAAGACAATCACTACTATTGGGGCTATAAATACATAACGCACTCAACACAGAGCCAGTCACTATCAAGGTCCCTGCAGGGAGTGTGCAAGTAATAAAATAGGTCTTTTCAGGCCTTGGACTTTAAAATACATGAATCAAAGACACGCCATGTTGCTGATGAATCTTTTATCCCTTGCTATGTGCATGGGCCGCAACTTGTGCTGGGAATCATGCTCCTCTTGCCTCCATCAGACTTCCCTGCCAATACAAGTGGGCCCTGTTAGTGGGTGTCCCAGAAGCTCAGAATCACAGCTTTTAGGACACTGAATAAGAGACAATGTCTTAAATCTTAACTATAGCTTTACTTGTGGAATTTAGAAATAAATTGATTTCTGTTTAAGGGAAGTCTTCGCTCTCCCTCCCCTGCTGTATGTTTCCTCTTGGAAAAAGGAAATGTTACTATGGGACATGTTGCGCTCTGAAGAATCGCGCTAGGGAAAACCTTAAATCCCAGTAACTTATGACTCCTCTATCCATATATACAGAGATATATCCAGTATGTTAACTCAAACTATATTTTGCTAATGGTCATAAGGAGACTTAATTTACTACATGAAATTAATTATACTATTACATATAAAGTTGAATGAATCACACAGTACATATACTCCATTATTTCCATCTTTGTGGTACGATGGAAATAATGAAATCATGAATGTTTGTAGTCATGATGCTACTTCATGCTCTGAGGATAGTGGACATGAAGGTGCTTCAAGCAGTAGTCTGCTGATACCATCTAATGGACTCCACTTGTCCAAATAATTTGTCCTTGCACTTACAGGGCACGTACACACCAGCAATGAAATCCGTCTACGCAAGCATTCAAAGAAGCAGCCAAAAGCATCCCAGATGAGTTACTCATGCTCTTTATAAAAATTGGGCAATTAAAATAACTCTCTGTGCTTTGGCCAACTTAGATGGAAAACCAGGCTATACAAATTAACATACACACAATCTCCATTAAGAAAGCAACCGTCTCCTTATACTGTTAACCGTACATCATGATATTAGTCTGGGGACCCCGAAACGACATACAAGTACACTTTCTAGTACTCCAGAGAAAATACTTTCTTAATTCTGACATTTTCTTATTTATTTCTCAAAATTGGCCAAAAAACTTCCACATTCTTAGATGCTAACACTTCCACTTTTCAACCTATATCGAACCATAGGATTGTCTCTCTGAACTACAGTTTCTACTACTTTGTCCAGTCCAATTGTGGTTATGTTAAATAAGGGAATTACCACTACTTTGAAATATTATTAAAGCTACTAAAATAGAAAAACTCATAATAACTGTACATCATGTTTTCCCAATTCTATCTCCAACTATACAGTCTTCTGCCAACTTAAATAAATACTGTATCATTCCAGTTTCCTTGTAATGGTTGTTTACCTCCCATAATCAAACTGAATACATTATTTTTCTTCCTAACTACCCTTTAATTCTTCTTATTGTTTCTGAGTGTCCTTATTTAACCTATAAGCAATATTTTCAAAATTATTAAGTGGTAAATTCATTTGCACCGTTGAAAATGGGGGTCAGATCCTTCTATATTATTAGCTCTATATTTTTCTGAGTATCATACTATCCAAGATAGACACAGGCACCTTGCTGAGGGTTGATTTCTGTAGTAGATGCACTGGGCCTCTGAAGATATGCAGGAAAACTGCATTTCTCATCATAACAAATCCCCTCTGGTTAAGTGAATATTTTCTTTAGTCAACAAAAGTTATTTTTAAGCTGTTCAATAAAATATTAAATGGGAAAGCTGGATATATAGCTTGCATTTTATAACTTCAAAACTATAAATATAAATGTGAATTTTTAATTACAAAATTATTAAATTAATATACATGCAGAAAAACAAGTTCTGACAAGTAAAACCAGGCAACCTTAGATTTCAATTCTAAGTAAAAGGAGCACTAGTAGTTTTTTTCATTTTTCTCAAATTGTTCAATTCATTAAGGCATGTCACAATTTAGAACCACTATTCTCTCTTCACGAAACATCTTGGATCATAAACTACTTCCTTGACTTTCACAAGAAACCACGTCACTCAACTTTTAGATGGCTTTTTAAAGCAGTATTTCACTTCTATCCAGAAATTATATTTTCCTATCCTTGTAAAAAAGTGTAAGTTAAACATTCTGAAGTTATTTGCTAGACATGTTCCTCCAAAAGCTTCTCTGACCTATACTGTTTTTCTTTTATATAAACTGTATTAATATAAAGGTGCAGTGGTATGTGATTCATATTCTTGAATAATTCTATTCAAGTTGACAACAGTCGTTCCCCTGATTGGCTTGTATTATAAGGGTTTTAAGACTTTAGTGGTCTCTTTCTAAGTTAATTCTCAAATAGCATAAGCAGATGTCTTCTGCTTAAAAAAAAAAAAAAACATAGACCAAAGCCAGGTAAATCTAGATGATTCAAGTGCAGTATTAAACAGAAAAGTTATACTAGAATCCCTCGGTTCTCTATCAAGATAAAACGACAGAGCAAGCTACAAAAATGGAGTGCTACTTCTCTTACATAGATCTTCCTCCCTAGGAGGTTCACCGAGTGAAAGCCATTCGATTCTCTGTACACTATTCACATTTTTAATACAGCTGCTTCTAATAATTGACACGTTTCTAACACAATTTGAGGGAAGAAGGTACAATAAAATGTCCATTTGCAAACATTCACAGCCTTTCCTGTCACAGACTTAATGCAAGAAAAAACACTGGAATATAAACACTTTAATTTGAAGACTTTAATTATTGTTTGATATGAACACGTTAAGTCCTCAGGCGGCTAACAAATTAACCAGTAATAAATATAAACAGTTTTCTTAACATCCTTCAAATTGAATTTCTTAGAAAGAAGAGACACGCTAGCCAGTGTTATGAACAGACTGAATTCTGTCAGTATTCTGAATAGGCAAATGATCTTCATTCCTTCACTATCCTTGCTCTGTTATGCTACATATTTTATGCTCTAACAAAAGCATATACAAAAATTATTCACGTTATAATCAAGGCCATGAATGTTGGTAACATGAACCATACATATTCTTTAATGTTGCTTTTGAGTACAGGAAAATAAAATATCTTGAGGTTTGGAGCAGAAATACAAGTGATACTTTCTAATATCACTAACTAATTTCACTTTAGGGTTCCATTATCACAGCATAGATACTTGGTTTCATTTTTATTACTAACAGGCTTTACTTATCACAGTAAAAATAGGCTGTTAACCACAGAAAGTAAAATTAATCATCAAAGTTCTGGTTTTGTTTAGGAAACAGACATTTTCAGATATTCTCTCAAATAATAAAATAGTTATCTATATGTGACTTAAAAGAAACCACATATGTTTTGAATGCAGAATATTTCCCCATACTATCTACAAAGATATACGTACCTGAAGAGTATGTGCTAGATAGAATTAGAAGCCAAGGAAAAAGGGTATTGACAATGCTGAAACCAGCTTCCTGCCCAGAGGATCAAGTAGCGTAAGCAGAGTAATAGTACTGCTTGCATAAACAGGTAAAATGCTTTATCCTTATCAACGATCTGTAAATAGAAATTATATGTATATGAACTTTAAAATGAAAATAAGTGAAAATGAAAATATAGAAAGGCATACAAAATACAAGCATAAAAAATTCATATGTGCATTTTTGATGATTTATCAGAAACCAGATTATGTGGTTTCATCTCCACATTACAAATTTATTTTTCAAATTACTTCTTAATATTATAGATTATTTATTGAGTGAAGCCAACAATTATGAAAGAAGATAGATGTAAGAGCATTGTGATAATGGAAATTTTTTGTCTAATCTGTTCTAAATTGCCAGTGAGGCAGATGCTCCAGCATCGCCAGATAGCCTGGTTCCAGTTTTTAACTGTCCTTGTACTTAAGATGGATTTTCCAAATATGTAGCCTGTTCTTCTTCACTCTAAATTAAGATAATTTTTTCTTGTCCTTCCACAAGTGGGTACAAAAGACAATTGATGACCATCTTCTTCACAATAATCTTCAGATGTCAGATTATTTCCCCCAGTCTTCTCTTCTCTAGAGTAAACGAATACAACTGTTTTGAAATGTGACTTATAAATCTTGCTTTCCAAAACTTTTTGCTTTCCTATAGATTCACGTTTACTTGGAAATCAAAACTATCTTCCTTTTCCAGACTTTATTTTAGCACAGAGATATAACAATTTTATTGACTGATTTTTATTCTGGCCGTTTTGCATGAGAGTTCTTCCATTTTGCTTCATCTGAAAAAGCAGGTAGTATCAATGTTATTTGGAATTTTGTGGTGCTCCAGAGCATTAGGCCCCATAGACCCTTGAAACAAAATACGTCTGTCCATCTCTTCAGTAACTTCTTTGGAAATCAGTAATGACACTTAATTTTCTTTCAATGTACAATAATTCACTTGTTCTTATTTTTTTCCGTTTCTTCAAAGAACTGGATAGAACAGGGACTTTGTATACTTTGTACCTAGTAATACTGTAACTTTTATTTTTACATTTAACAGCTAAAACAAGAATTATAATAGTCTTAATGAATAAGCAGACAGATAGATGGACGGACAGGCAGACACAAATCTAGGTTTTTTTGAGAACTGAGCATAATAGAAGGAAGATCTGACTCAAAGTCTGTATGTCTCTGTGTTGTCTCAAAATAGATAATGTCTGCTGAAATGGAGGCAGAAGGATGCTGCTAACTGAAGTATAATATGGAGTCTCTTTTTGATGATTAAACAACTATTAATTCATGGTAAACGTACATCATGTTCTGCATTGTTTTCAATGAGTTTTGTCTGAATAAAGCAGAAATATTTCGGACCAAGAAAAGTAAAAGAAAGGATGTAACATAATAACAGATCAAAGAAGTGCCGTAAATGCTGCAGTGGCTGGTTGTCTTCACATTTATTTCCAGATGCCTGCCTTTAGAGAATCTAGTCTCCTTATTTATTTTGAATCAGAGATAGTTTATCCCAGGAATTTCCACATTATTTCCTTGGAAATAAGACTGGGGGGGACAGTGGGAGGTGCGAGAGTGAAAAAGTGGGCAGTGGTTTCTGACATCTAGCCCAGATTTTCTGCTTCTTTGCCCTACTTCACTTGCACTGACTATGCAACTATACCACAGTCACATACGAAAGTTCTTCTAAGAAGTGGTTTCTACGGTTTGGTTTTGCTTTTTAATATTCATACAGTTTATTCATAGAGTACTTTCATAATGAATTCCTGAAATTTAGTAGTTGTTCTTTGTAATCTAGTTACTCTATCCATCTGCAAAACATCCAAATCCCATGATACCTAGGTGTGCTCTCAATAAATTAAATGAGTAAATAGGCTTAAGGGTTCCCCGCAGCATTACGCTCCTGCTCAGAGCCACCCACTCCCCTATCTCTGGAACAGCCTTTACAGTTCCTCTACCCTCCAGCCAAAATCCTGATGTCGTCATCTCCTCCTTGCCATGCTCCATCTTAGCTTTCAGCAGCTCCTAAAAACTTATGTCCCCCCACTTCCTCAGGAAACATACAGAGGCAAACCCCCAACAAGTGAATTATTTAAGCAGGAGTGATGGGCACAGAATGTACGCGCAATGAAGAGAGAAGCAGTTTATGAGCACTTCTGTAGCAGACCGCTGAACCTGCACTATCTGCCATTAACAGTTTTCAGAATCTCTTTTCATAGAAGTCCTAAAATGACTTATTTCCTCAAAACAGGAACTACCAGTTCCAGCAGTTCAGACATTAGAATATGTAATGTATTCAGAGAAAAGTGGACAACTTCAAATACTTTGTTTGGTCATTTCATATCATTTTCTAGAACTATGCTCAAGGGGATCACAGCATTACAATTTTATATAATGCATTTGCATTTCAAAATTACAAGATTATAAGAAATAACCATTTTTTTTCAGCCAGGTATGTAATATCCGTGACAGATTTGCTTTATGTTTTTCTCCATCAATGTGTATATAATTCTACTTTCTTACATTTTTCATTGATATTCTTTTGCTTTTTTTAATGCCGTTTCTATCATTTGCAAGAACATAACTCTACTGAAGCCAAAGCAAGCCGAAGGTACAGAACTGTACATTCATACTATAGAAGTGATTTTTCCCAACATAGTTCCCCAGTATGTTGCCCATACAGTTGATGGCAATAGAGCAAAGCCAGAATAGCCAATTAGTTCCTCCAGAAAAGTTGCCTGCATTTCTGCAGGAATGCTTCTCCAAATACCTCATCTGTAGGCAAATTTATTGCTGAATAGTTGTTATGATGATCTATTTGCTTCCCAGTGTTCCATTAAGAATCATTTCCTATTAAGAATTGTTTCCAAACATCTATCTCAACCTTCCTTCTCAACTTCGGGCCATTTTCCTTTGACCTATAGCATGCTAAAAATTCTGTCCAATTTATTTATTTCATAGATATCCTTTATGTCCTCAGCGCTCGCCAGAGGAGCTGATCCTCTTTCAGAATCTGCACACAGTTTTTATTTGAACAGTTTATTTCCTCTCTTTACCTTTGAGTAACTTAAATGACAATATTGAACTGAATGCTAACGCACTGTGTTCCAACATTGTCCCAATTGCCACATTTTCCCTTCCCTTTTTATTTTCTGTCCTCAACCTTAAGCAGTTAACCTCAGGTTACAAAGCAGTCTATGAATTTAATTTATTTCCCCTTTTTTGTGTTTCCTGCATATAGTTTTCTACGACCTGTAAAATTAGAAATGATCGTGAAAATAACTGGTGATCTCACTAGGTCAAAATATGACCTGGAACCTAATAGTAATTACATTGCATGCTGGAAAACTGTCCAAGTAATACAGAGATTATGTTAATCCCAAGATATTATTGCATATCCCTTTTTAAAATCTTTGTAAATATTCAGTAAAGCACTTATCCCATCATGTGCGTGATGAAGTCACTATTTTATATTGAAGTGTGCCCACTTCAGCATCAGGTCCTTCTCAAAAGTCTCAGAATAGAACACCATAAGCAAATGCATTGTATTTCAGGCTTTTATCCTACAAGGAGGCCCACATAGGTGGGACCCAAACTGTATTTTAATAATGAGCTAAATCTATTTACCCAAATGGTCACATACTGACTTCTTTACTGTAATCTTGCTTATTTTTAAAAGAATATTCACTCATCTAACTGACTTTCCAATTTCCCTTTAAAAATACTTCACATTAGGTGAGTACGAGTACTGTTTTGCTTTTATTATCCTCCTCTGACTGATTTTTCAGACTTTCTATGCTTTCTTTCTTTTTAATTGTCCCACATTATATCTAAACTTACACATTCATTGACATTTCTGTTCAAGAAACAGTAGTCTGAAAGATACCTATAGATTATTTGTTATCATGCCATTGTGATTTTAATTTACAGGAGGCAAGTACAGTTGTAATTATTGCCAACTGGATGTAGTTCATAAGGTTACCCCTGTGTTATGGAGCTAAACAGGGCCCAGGCACATGCTGGGGTTCTACCACGTGATAATCCATGCCATTTAATTGCTAGCTCTTTGGTACACTTTTGGCCCAGGCCAAAACAAGCACAGGAAGATTTGGGGAATAGCATGGGTTAGGGACTGCTCTTAGTAGGCAGTATGAATGAGGCCGCCCTGCTTCGGGACAGCAGGTGGGTCAGCCACGCGAATGTGAGCTGTAATTTGCTACTAACTCTTGACTGGGCTGTGGTGCATTTTGTTTTCGAGTCCAGATGCCATCTAAGAAATTAAATGCGGTTGAAAAGTGGTAGAGAGTAGGCGTACCTTCTTGTGGTCCCAACACCAAACCTAAGAGAAGGATGAGAGCTGTTGGCGTGGGAGAGGGACAGACCAGCGTTAGGCTGACTGTGAGTTCCCCGTGGCAGGCGAATTCTCAGCCTGTGAGTAGGAATCTTGGCTACCTTGTGCTGCCTCCAGCAGGGGTACACAATCTGCGTCCCTTCATATTTTCAGACACTTATCTATATTTTCAATTACCATTTTTGTTTGCTGTCTCTTCAACTATCTTTTCAAATAAATGATGTGATTTGTAGACAGTGGTCTCAGATTTCCTTTTATTCAGTATTACTCTATTGGAAACAAAGAGAAAAATTAAAAGTTGAAGAAATTTGAAGAAAATCTATTTTCTTTAAAAGCTTCACATATTTTCAGATTATATTAGCAAAAATATACTAACTAAGCATATAATTAGGCTTTCTCAGATAGCATCATGTAGTCCAAGCTTTCTTTCTGTTTTATCTTTGCACGATGGCAGGCTTAAAGTTCCCATTTCCAGTTCCGTTTTCTTTTCTCCTACTTCATGCTTCACTAAACATTTATTTACAGTGGAATCGTGCTCTTACTCTTTTGCAATGTCTCTCTCAGAAAGCTGAACCAGCTTTCTGCTGTTACTCTTCAAACTCTTTGCATTTCTGTCAGTGATTTTCACAACGTTTACTCTTTTTCTGGTCTTTTTATTAAACCAGAAGTATTGTACATTCATAAGGTCTTCATTTTAGATCTAGTACCTTTTTATTTTTCTGATTACTATCAGATCCAGGACTGAATTAATTTGTACTACTTCTTCCAGTCGTTCTAAGTACTATACAAAAATATCCTCCTGTAGCCTCTTTTGAAACATTTCTTGCATGTAACTCAAATTACTCCTTCACAGCTTTTCCCACATTTATTTTCATATAAATACCAATATCTCTATGTACAATATACATGTAACGTATATATAGATATAATAATTGTAGAGATCCTAGAGAAATTCCATGAAACAAACCTTCAACACAATCTTCACAGATTATGCATCTTCCATTTTCATTTGTGAAATTATTTCTGTGTCTGCCAGCCATGTGAGTTGCAGGATCTGCAAGAAGGGTCGCTGTTTGATAAATTATGTTTCCCTCACCTTATCTTCCTTATAGAGCATGGGATAGTTCTATTTATGTTTTAGCCAGATTTGTTTGTCATGCGATCAAAGACCATTTCATGGAATTTGTAGTGGTACTGCACCTCTCAAGACCATGGGTACGGTACCTAAGCTGTGTTTATGAACAGAAAGTCCTAATGTTTCATTGTTATTTCCTGCAGGACTTTATAGATGAAGTACGTTTTCACGTCTAAATGTAGCAATATTCACTCACCTTTATTCTCCTCTTGCAAGTGCTTCCCTATGGGTACACTTTGCTGAAAATTTTTTCCTGTTTTGTTAGTATTTCTAGCTATGCTTTCTTCACTGTTCTTCATATATTAACAAGATGGACGTTTTAACTGAGACATTATCACCCAAAAATTGCAAATCAAAAATACATGAACTTGAGTGTAAAAATAATTTTATCCTCAAACTACAACTCTACATTTTAGATTAGTAGTACTATTAAACAAGCAGTAGTTTTGTAACTTTACAAGCGATATCAATACAGTACTCTCAAAACCAAAGTCGTTTTCTAAAACTATGCTAATTCGAGTCAGTTTGATGTACTTCCCTCTAACAATAATATGCCATTGTTAGAATTCTATTATTTCTCATGATGAGTAAGACCTTATTCCATAACTACTCTACTGTAAAATGAATACAAGTATTAAGTAAGGGACTATTTCAGGATCTGTATTGTATTATATAGTTAATAGAAAGGACAAATCTTCAGTAAGCAGCAGTGACTTAACTTTATGCATGCCAATTTATACCATTTGAGGATATACACCAGAAAATCCTAACAGGTTTTAAATAGCTTTTAATATTCTTTCTTTTTCTATGAATAATTTTACCATGGTTCACTTTTACAAAATTACTTGCAGTTGATTCATTCTAACAAACAACTTACTGCTACTACTGTACAAAACAAAAACTCGAGATTCCAAATCTCCTCTGCTTTCGAATCCTTGTTTGTAATGTCCTCATGCTCGGTAAATGAATCTGGCAAAGAAGGCGGTTTTGTAATGGGCTCAAAATTATTCAAAGTCCTGCTTATAACTACACTAGTTAAAAAGTTTTAGGCACCATAAATTACATTCTCAGCCACACCTCCAATCATTTTCTAATAAGTTGCTATTTCTTACTGTTATTGAAAACTACTGTAAGTATCACTAGAGGCTTCAGAATCATATTTTACACATCTAAACTGAAAACTTCTGAATGTCACTATTTATGTTTTATCATGTACTTGGCATTCCTTTTATCGCAATCCAAAGAACTCAGATTATCTAAAGAACATTTAGTATAGATAAAATGTGTACATATCTAGCCTTCAGAAGACATTAACTTTTATTTAATATTTCTGCTATAAGAAAGCATGATTTGCAAAAATTCTCCTGATTTTATGCATGTACATCTTTTAGGTGTCTTTTTTTTTTAGAAAACTTTAACTGCTCCTATTACTATCAATACAAAGCATTCTTTCCATTAGAATATCTCCTTATCTGCAAATAAAATCTGAAAACTTCTGCAATACCGTTTATCAATGCAGCATGTTTGCTTCCATTCAGATGCTCTTTTTAAGTTAGCATTCCTATATTGAACAAGTACCATAAGCCTATATTTTTACAGGAGTGTTTATCTCTGTCCATAATTATTATTCCATTGATGTAGGAGGTAAGGTACTTTGATCCTATGAAGGCGCATGCGTCATAAAAAACTTAGAATGCTGTCAAGATTCTTATCTGGTTTACTGCAAGTCTTATAGAAGTAAATATATTCTTGTATAAATATGATCATGCTTAAAGTAATATTTTAGGCAAATGGATGCATACATGGAAGAAAAATGGATCGGTATTGAACCAAAAGAGTTAGGAGAGTCCAGTGCAGAAAGGAATAGGAAACTTAGGTTAACAAAAGGAACAAAAAAAAGGGAGAAGACAGAGAACTCAAGTCAAGGAAAGATCTTTAATAAATATAAACCAAGAAAATATTACCAAAGGGAGGAAGAAAATAATTTTACCTTTCAATAAGTCAGACTTCACCAGTACACAACTTTTACAATCTATCCCACTTTTTGCAAGTGAGCCATGTAGGACTCAATTTTTAAAATAAAGACTAATGCTATACTTTGTTAAATTTAGATGTCTTTAATACGGATTTTATATTCTTCATGTTTAATTTTACACTTCCATAAACATCTTTAAATTACATTAGAAAACTAACACATTTTATATGAAGGCAGAAGAACAATATTTCTTGACTATTCAAAACCATAAACAATCCATAAGTGCCATATTCTTCTTTTTCTATGTTTTCACTACAGTACTATCTCTCACAGACAATACTGTTATCAGCATCAAAGGAAAGGGTCAGCAGTCTTCCACGTCAGAAGTTAGGACAATACTTTCAACACGGAAGGTAGGATGGTCAGAGAGGCAGTAAGTGAAAAGCTTCAGAAGAGATGGTAGCTAAATAGAGTCAGGAAAAAGAAAAAAAAAAACAGGGAAAGATAAGATAACAAGATTGAAAATGACAGGAAAAAACAATATACACAGGAAATAGCAACAGTAACAATTGTGCTTATTTCTTTTAGAAACAGTACATGAACACCAACAGAGGTGAGGAAGAAGGCAGCCATTCTTAAAAAGAAAGAGGTCTGCAGAAAAGACTTAGTATGGTATGAAATGATCAGGTGACCAGATGAGGCCTGTCACCTCTCTTAAGGTGACAGGCCACTCACTTAACTTTTAGTTTGAGCTTGTCAGTTCAAAGCAGGATTCCTGTGAAGTCAGTAGACTGAAACGGGCACCTCCAGAGGGCGATTCATCCCATCCTAAGGTCTGAATCTTAGAGTCTGAATCACATATTTGAAATGTAATTAATTTTGTGAAGTTCGCTCAGTATTTGTGAACCTAGCAGCACATCTTTAACCTAAATAGTCATGGATAACAACATCTGGATTAAAATAATATGAGGAACAGCACATTTTCAACTTTCTTTACTCTGAACATAGAAAATTTACTAATGACTTTCATCTGCACAGAACACTTCATAGGCATGCACTGCATAATATTTTTTTATTACTGAACATTACTCGTGTTCACTCTACAGAGCACAAAAATGAAGTCTGACTCAAATAAGAGAAAGTTTGCCCTTCTATTAGGACTAATAGAAAGGACTACTGGGGCTTTAAGTTTATCTGCTGTAAGTAAAAATCAAAGCTTGACATCACTGGGATTCTGTATTCCCAACATTAAGGCCTGATTCAGGAAATACCACATGTAACATACTTAAAATGGCACTGCTGATATTTCAGTAATTTGTTACTAAATACAGTAAATACTGTTGTGAAAAAAATGCTGAAATCCTATGTCATGGTCATGGATACTTACATTATAATGGTTATTTTAAATGATCTATAATTAAATACAAGAGGCATGGGCGAAGGGCTGGTTTTCAAGTTGGTATATAGCCCAGTGTCCGTGCAGGAAGCTCCGTGTGGAGCAGGTCTGTGGGGACAACCAGTTCATACCACCTTCACCAGCTTGTCAGCCCAGATGCAAAACCAAGACTCTGCTCTTACAGAATTGCAGTACCAAAGCATGAATAACCAGAGAAGAGGATGGGAAAGGGAGCCTTCCTCCTGGGCTGGAATATACACCAAAGGGACGGTTCAGAGTCTGCGCTTTCTTGTTAGTACAGAAAGTCTGAGAGACATAATCCTGGGATTGTGCAATTCATACCTCATTGGAGACCTATGCATACAGTGTTCTTCCATGAATGACTATTCCAGAATACATTCATCTTGACACTGCCTATTGCAGAAGGACAACAGAGTTGTCAGTTACAATGCAATTAAAAAGACATCTTCAAAATCTAAATATTGGTCCACTTGAAATGCGATTTTGCACTGAAGAATTGATATGATCTAACAATTCTAGAGTCATGTAATATAATAGTGTAGCACTAATACAAAACAATGTAACAGCAAGGGCTAATTATAAAATACAGCGTGAAGTCTCTTATTTAGAACTTCTAAAAGCTGTATCTGCATTTAATTTCATTTTCTTTTTAGAATGAACATAATGAGTACTGCTATGTCAGTTTTTCAGTATTTATATCTTCACTGGGGGCCGTTAGAAACTGCTGCTCAGTGATGCAGTCACTGCACAGGAAAGGGAACCCTCTCACACAGCAATTTATAGCACAATTCTTACGCAGACTTCTCTCTCTCTATCAGCAGAAATTGATACACTACCTTACAAAAAGTAGACGTTACCACTCCAAAATTACTTGTGAATTGGCACCATAAGGCCTCTCCCTGCTCCACCTATTTTGACTCTTTATGACCCCAGCCAGCAATAGGGCAGTTTTATAGGGGATGCTACTCTGCTGTACATCAGCTTGGGGCTCAGTTACACTAAAGTGTTGCTCAGCTGAACAGGTGCATACGTTTTATGCCACCAAGTGAATATAAGAAATCGGGAGGTTCCTATCTCTGTATTTAAAAATAAACAAGTTTTTAGCATGGAAATTCATGGTAATCTTGTTATAGTCACTATATAAATATTACTTAATTTCTCAGTTTTAAACCCACATCATTTTCCCTGAACATTTACTCTGCTGTAATACCATATATACTCATGGGAATCATGCAGTAACTGAGCACATAAATGAACAAATTACTGAATTAAATGTTTGTGTCAATTTCCTAATTTATTTTATTTTATTACAGCTTATGGATGAAATCCACACACTGATGTCTAACCTGTAATGAAAACCAATGTAAGTAAACCATTGTTCTACAGCTATGTTTGGTTATGAATTAATTAACTTTGCCTAGTCCTGTTGAATAATAATTAATTAGCAGTTTTGATTTTCAGTTTTAGCATTATTACAATTAGGTTTTGCACACAAATTTTGCCACTCTTAAGTGTTGTTTTATTGCCTGCCTGCCTGTGCCCTGCCTCAATGCTATTGACTAGAATTAACAACAGAAATATATATAAAAAACTGGCTTTGATTTTTTGATGTTTAATAGTGTTGTTGTTAAGAGCTAACTTAGGATGACAGAACATTGGGGCAGTCATCATTTTCTAGTAGGAGAATGTATTTTGTGATTTAGGTTGGCCCTGAATGCCAATTTAAAGCCTTCCTTAGAAGCAACCGTGCTAAAGCAAAAATGCACAGAGAATGAAGTACAGCTCAGCACAGCACTTAGTCAGAAAACTGAAGTCTCAAACTGTTTTCCATGCAAGCATAAAGCATACCATGTCTGAGCACTAAATACAAAATATTAGTGTCAAAACTCACCTAGCTCCACCCTTTTCACCCTATTATTTCTCCTATGCTTATTACATTGTTTTTCATCCTTCCCTTCCTTCTGCGAAGGAAAACAATTTCCTCCTCTCCATTTCAGTGTCTTCCTTTCACATTTGCTTTTTCCTACTCACCTGCACAATTTCTGACATTCCAAAATTTAAAAGGGCTATGGATACAATCCTGAGGTAAAATACCAAGTCCTGAAAGCTTTTTGCAAGGCTTAAGATCCATGACTTAAATTTTAAGTGCTTGTGTTCTCTCATTTCCAACAAAGATATAAAATCAGCAGAATAACGTTTAGCAATGAAAATCTATTTAGATAACTATAATCTTAGAATGAGCTGTAAAGAGCTCTGCTCATTCAGCAAAACATAACAATGATTTTTACTGATTTGGAACTATATTGTTATCTCTGATACCTTATTTTCATGTTTAGCAGTTACGAGAAGTGCATGTCAACTTCTCTCCTTTAGTAGCTGTTTTAAATGATGCACTGAATGCTTCAACAAATTAATTATATAATCAGCTTGTATCTTACATATTTTATAGAAGATATTTAAGGAGATAAAAATAGCTATAATTAAGACTAGCATATTGTACACAAATGTAAAAATTTTTTCTCCTGTAGCAATTCATAAACATTTATTACCTGTATCCATGACATATTTTTAGACCCTAGCTCTTTTAAACACAAAATCCATCTTTTCAAGATTTTTTTCAAGTAACGTAATAGGCATTACATCAAATGTTGTTTCACACATAGTATCAACAATTGATGTTTCTCTGACATGGTAACAGAAATTCAGTTCAGAGTAAGTTAATTTGTAGAGGACAGTGCCAAAACTTCAAAGTGTTACCTCTCAGTAATCATGAGTTCCTGCAGCCTTTAAAGATAAAATGACATAAGTCAAGCAGAGTAGAGCCAATTTGTAGGAACCAACACTGACTAACTAGAAGTGATCTCTATATCCACTACAAAAATCTGCTCATGAAAGAAACACCAAAATAGTTTTCCATTAAAATGTACCCTCTAACACACACCAAAAAAAGTATGCTCCATTTTATTATTGTTACAGTGATCTTGCTATCTAACCTATTTGTATTGTCAGGTGCTGAAAGGCTTATAAATTACTGAATTTGAATTTTATAGAAATCATGCTTCTGGCTCCCTAAGCTAAGTTTAGTCATAGACATAACTATGCAACCATGTATTAAGAAAGAAAACTGTTAAATAAAAGCTTAAGACTGATGAAAATATCAGTGCCCCAAAAAAACCCCTGCATTCAAAAAAACCCTTGCGTTTAGGGGGATACCATAAGACATCAGCTTTCAATCTTTCTGCAGACTCTTTAGTCTTCATGAACAACTTATAAAGGATCTGCAAAATAATAATTAAGAAAAACAACCATCCTTTCAGTAACCTTCAATTTATCACCAATAGGTGTAGTCATCCACCGGATTAATTAATTTATTTTTAGGAAGGTCACAGATCACAGAAAAATGCAAATCAAAGGCTGAGGAGAGACCTTATCACTCCCTGCAACTCCCTGAAAGGAGGCTGTAGCGAGGTGGGGGTCAGTCTCTTCTCCCAAGTAACAGGTGACAGGACAAGAGGAAAAAGCCTCAAGTTGCACCAGGGGAAGTTTAGACTGGATACTAAGAAAAAATTATTCACTGAAAGGGTTGTATGTAGATGTGTTGCTTTAGGGACATTGTTTAGCGGTGGACTTGGTCGTGCTAGGTTTATGGTTGGACTCGATGATCTTCAGGGTCTTTTCCAACCTAAATGATTCTGATTCTATTCTACGATTCATCTGTCCGTCTGCACGTGCAGTGCAGAACCCCATGGGCAGGAGGCAGAAGAAAGCATAGTGGGACAGAAGGGAAGACTTAAATGGAAGGGATATGTGGGACCATTTGCATCTTTGCACGTAACTGCTCCTGGAGTAAGCAGGAAAGTAGGTTTTCCACTTGAAAGCATTATGTGCAGAAACTGGCACAGCCAGGCTTCCAGAAGACACGGGAAAGGGCATACCTAGGGCAAATGTGAACTAGATTCAGGTAGAGAGCTGTAGCCATGTTCTGTGGTAAAGTGACTTCCATCGACCCCAAATTCTGCATTCACATACACTCATCCCCAGTCCTACCCATACACCCCATCACTGCTTCTATACCCATACACCTTGTCTAGACTCGTGAATCTCTGTTGTCCCATTCACAGATGACACCAGGAAATAACCTCTTTCCACACAAGAGCAGAAGTCGCTCTCTCCTCCCTTACATGTTCCTTTCTGGTACAAGGCAAAGATTCCCCTCGATCTCATATTCAGCTACTAGCTTAAGCCTGAGCAAAGACAACTTCAGAATCGTGTTAAATTAGCGACAGGTATTTAGCAAGATAGTACAAAAACATGCACAAACCCTGTAATTTTCCATATATGTATCAAAACACACAAAGAAAAAATATGGAATAATAAAAGGTTACACAGAGCATGTTCGCTGGCCATCTTTCCTTAGTTCCTTTTAAAACACTATTATCAATAAAATGTGTTTCCAGTATTTTGTTTAAATTTCGTAAGATAGACTACAGTAATTTTAGATTAGACAACTGATTTCTTCAGGATAAACATATTTATACCATTTGAATACAGCATTTCTCAAATTCAACACCACCATGATTCCTAACATAAAGATGTGCAGTATGATAAGCAATACAAATTACTTATGGGTGTGCTTGTATGGTACTTGGGACAGTGGGTAGTAACTTATGTCAAGGGCAACTAAAAGCACAGTAGGAAAAAAAAAAAGTAATAGAGACCTTATATGAAACAAAGATTTTTTTACAATGTAAAATTACCATTAAGGGAGCTGGCAAATTAAAAGAAGTTGGTCAAATAGAATTGGGAATTTTTAAAAACTAATAAACAGATATTGTAATAAGACATGCTAATACTTGTAAGGAAAGTTTACATATGTTCACAATGACAGAATAGAAAATTTTAAAATCTATTTTTCTGGCAACGAGAAAACAGGTATTAAATCAAAGAAAGATACATATTTTAATGAAGTGGAGTTGACAAGTTTAATCTTTTTGTATGATGAGGACCCAAGACTTGAAAAATTATACTCGCTTCTCAGAAAACTAAATCTACTAGTCAAGAACATACATGACAAGTAGGGGTAGCTAAGACTTCTAGTGATACCCAAGGACAACGTGATGATTAAGACCCCCACAACTCTGTTACTGGGGAGGGTGTGGTGGGGACAGAAGGGTTAGTGCTACCAGACTGCTCTTCCTGGCTTCTTTCTGGGAACCTCTAGCTGTTTCTGGTGGAGAAGCATGAAACCTACCTAAAGCTGACAAAGTGGGGAGTGCTCTCTACCTTTCATACACTCCAGAAAAGCAGTTCCCGTATTTTTAGAACAACAGATCATTATCAGCCCTTAACATTTTTCAAAAACCATCACACACTCATCTGATCAAACTTTTAATTGGAAACACTATTTAAAACACTGTTAACTGTGGTTTAGCCAAACAGCTGTTCAACCTACCATAGCCTTGTAGTCCACCAGGGGTTTGTGGACCACAGCTTGGAAACCATTCCAGCTGTTTTCAAAGGTACAATGATGTCTTCTACCCCATCCCTCCCTCCAGACCTTCTGGTTGCTGTGTAAAACATTTTTGTTTCTTTATCTGATTTCCCCTAGGATTAATTTTAGGGCCTGCTACTGCTTTTAACTTCCTGAAGTAGCAGCAAACTGGCACTCTGCATTGCCCACAGGTCTGTAAACGACAGAAGTAAAACCAAACTGCCCACCCATAATGTTGCTACTGCCAGATAAAGGAATAAACAGAAGAAGAGGATAAAAAAAATGTCTGCAGATTTAGGAAAATGGGACCATTTTACATTTGTTTCATGTCTGAAAATTTATCATCATTGAGTACTACAAACTTTTATTTACAGAAAAGGTATAATTCTGTACAGGTTGCATTTTGGCCTCATCTGGTTCAGGTCAAACGGACTTTTCAAGACAAGTAAACAGGTGGGTTTTGTGCACTTGAAAAGATGTATTCACAAAACTATGGCAGATAAAACTGGTGATAAGCAGCCTTTTGCCATCTTAAAGATCACCTAAATTGAACAAAACAGTGACCGTTCTTCCATTATGAGAAACAGGGAGTTATATTCCCCTATTAAACACTTCCCTGTATTCACGGTTTTAGAGACCTTTATCCTATTACCTAGTTCCCAGTCAACATCCTTCCAAACTGAGAAATCCTGATCCATTTACTGTCCCTTCAGAAGAGCTATGCCATACCTCTTAGTAATCCTTTTCCATATCATGCCGGTGCCACTTCTGATTCAGATACCATTTTGCCACTTTTTGCTAGCATCAACTCTATCCAGAACGATTTTAGGAAATTAGCAGGAGCTGCTAAACATCCACCAGTAAGATGGCTTTAGAGCCCTGGTTTCTCACAGCAGCAAGATACTATCTATCAGTTTAATGGTGATATTCCACCCCTGTGACAGGCAGGAACTCCGGGATCAAAACTTGTCCTTTAAGTTCATCAGGGCTGTGAAACCCTGAGAAACAGGGAGGAAGAATCTTCTCTTCAACTTGCAGCCCCCGCCGCTGCGGTTAGAAAGAACAGCTACAAGCCCGTGCCTTCCTGAGTCGCAGGACTACTCACAGCCCGCTGAGCTCACAGCTCAGGGGGTGATGGCTGCTGTAATCCAACAGCCGCCGCCTCTCTCTGCTGATAGATATGGCTGAACAGCGGGGTCAGCGATATCTGGCCTCTGTGACAGCCGTGGCTCCTGGATCACCACAGGTCCCGCTGTGAGATCCTTCTGCAACTCTTCAGGGTCAACATTAGGTCTGATTCCAACTGAGTATTTTCCTTTTATCATCTGCAATCTTTATCATTGCACTTTTTCAGACCATTTAGGAACAGGTGGACTAGCAAAGGTACTGGTACAAATCTCTGTGAGGTGGCATTGTTAAAAGTGCCCATTAGTTGCTATACTGTTCCTTATCTTGTAACCTTCTACTAATCCACAAAGAATTTTAAGTAACTCAATACTTCATTTTGTTAACAGTCTTTGGTTACAGAGCTTTTTAAAAAAACTTTTGGGTTACCCTTTCCTGTGTATCTGTTGATTCCTTCAAATAACTAGCACAGCTCTACAACAAAACTACTCCGTACAAAAGCCAAGATGATAGTTGCCTATTATACCTACCTATGTTCCTATTTATTACATTCTTTATCACATTCACTGGCATTTTGTCTGTCACGGTAGTCAGACTTATTAGTCCATTAGTCCACAATCACCCTCAGAGCCCTTTTTAAAACTAGTGTCACATTTGTTACTTTCCATTCCTCTGTTATCAAGGGTAATTTACGTGATAGATTATACAACATAGTTCATGGCTCACTAATTTCATTTCTGAATTTCTCTAGGACTTCCAAATGAACAACATGCTATCTGGCAATCTGTTAAAGTTTATTCAATCAATTTGTTAGAAAATCTTTTATTGATATTTCAAATCCAAAATAGTCCCTATAAAGAACAACTTTTATGTGGGAATGTCCCTAATCTCCCTGCAATAAACCTTGCCAAAGCAAAGAGATCATTTGTTTCTTTCTGCAATGGGTTTGTCTTTACATATTCTCTTTATCTGCAATTATCTATTGAACCCACCTTCCTACCAGCAAAATTTACACCTGGAAAAAAATGGGGTTTGGCTTTTAGGATTTTAGCCTGTTACATTTAAAAATCTTTCTTCTGCCTTTTAATAGGTTTACATTTAACTTCCAAGAATTATTCTCTTTTCTGGTTGGCTTGCTTGGATTCAGCTTTTTGAAAAACCTCTATTTATTTCTGGTGACTTCCTTTACTGTTCAGTTGTGTTGGGCAATTCTTACTCAACTGGGTTAGAATCAGAAACAAAGTCCCCATGTCTCTTTTAATATTTATTTAAACAGTCATCTTCATTTGTATACAATTCCTCTTTTTTAAACAATACTGGACTTTTTTTTTTATTTTAATCTTTTGCTCTCCAACAAGTATGAGAAATTTGAGTATGATATGAGATACCTCTACTGAATGGCTCTTCTATAGTCACTTCTTGTGTACTAATCTAGACTAAATCAAGGGCTGTCCCCCCTCTTCCAGATTCTCTAGCTGGTTTGTTCTTGATAATACCTAAAAACCCAGCCTGTGCATGATGGCCTAATGCAGTCTAATGTTAAGTTTATCCAGTCTATATAGATAGATAACCAAGAACTCTTGTTATTATCAAGCTTTTGGGTTGTATAGCCTCTCCAGTTCTCCCACAGTATTTCACAGTCACTGTCTCCATCCCATCAACTAAACCAGTCCAGAGTTCTCACTAGACTTCTCCTATTGAGATAGAGAACTATTTGTAATTATGTTTTGTGGTATATTCTGATAAAAATTAACTTATTTGACTATATTTTCTTTGGTAGGTGCCATTTTTTTGCATAGTCCAATCTACCATCTCTGTATCAGCTATAATCTATACACTGACATTTCAGTGTCCCTTTGAAAGAAAGAAAGAAAAGGGATACATGCAGACCCACTTCTAGAAAGAGGGTGACATACCTGGGGAATTCCTGATGGAATTCATGCTTACCACTCTTCTGAAGAATCATTACCTTCAAGGCACAACGGAAACAGAGGACTATGAGATAGCAATGTGCCAAGACACCAAATCAGTACTAGCATAGGTTCCTTCTCAACAGAGAGGCATTTGAAAAAGGACTGACCACCAGTAAGGCTGGAACAACAGCTTATGGTTATTCAAGATTTCTGTACCAAGAGATGCTGTGTCAGGAAGGGAATGCACTAAGGAGCAGAAGGATGCTATGCAAGTATGAAAAGTCCTTTAACCGTTTACACACACTGTAGAACTTTGTGTTATTTGAATTTACTTCCTTCTATGAGAAGGGAGAGTCTGTTTTTACTACTCTGGAGAAGAGAAGAGAGGAATGCTTTCAGCCAGTAGCTATTGACTTGGGTTTGACAGCTGAGAAGGCCTCTGGGGCTAGCATTTTATCTGTTGGCTGCAACTCACTTCTTCTTTCCTTCTTGTGAAGCCTCTAGTTGGAGCACCTTCTTTCTCCATTAAATACGATGCAACATTAGGCACAGCAGAATCCAACAGCCACAGTGCAGTATCCAGTAGGTATTCACTATTATTTATTATTATATGTATTACCATAAATCTAGGGAGGCCTCACCCTGGACCACTTCTCATTATGCTGGGCCACAAAAAAACACACAACAAGAAGCGGATGTGCTTGAATTCTACATAAAGAGACAACAGAGAAATTATGGCAGAGTACAAATGCGATGACACAGTACTACTGTGATAAGCGTTGTCATTAATATACCTGTAATATAATTGGTGTCTAGTTGGATTGTTTTAAGCTTTACATTACATAAAACTTTTAAGAAGATATTTAAAGGAAGATAGTGAACAGTTCTGTTTATGAAGAAGTCAATCAATACATGAGAGGCAGCTGAAGAGAAAATATCCAGTCTGAAAATTTAACGACCAAATGATGGAAGCTGGCATCATGTGTTGATCAAAACCAGTCAGCCTCTTGATACTGAAGGAGAGGTATCAGGTAGAAGTAGTCTTGATGGGCCTTGAAAATAAAGACAGATAGCTTATCTTTATTGCTTTAAACTGAAGGAGGAAATTGAGAATACCAGAGAAGTAAGTTTGGAAACTGGTATTTACAGTAGAGTAACACTTTGACTAGGTAACAAGGATGGCAAGACTGCACTTGTCAAGGCAAAAGAAAAAGATTTTCTATTAAAAATCCACAGAAAACCTGGATGAAAAACACAATTATCTGACAGAAGAGAAACAGCATCCTTAAAGGACTGAAAAGGATTGGAAAAAGATTCCCAAAACTCAGATTTTGCCTAGATTTGATGACTTAAAACAAACGACAGCATGATGGTGTCATTCATAGAGGATGCAGAGAGGTTTTGTGAGGGCCTCAACCTAAATATGAAAAAACCAAAAGACCCATTGCTGTAATTGGAAATAAAGAACCAAGGGCACTACCGAAGAAAATTTTCATGCATTAGCTCTGCTTCAGAATGGAAAAGAGGAGGCATATGAAACACATAAAACATTGTTTTTCTGATAAATACTGTGAAATGAGAAAATTCTTTCATGTCACATTTATTACTAACTTATTACAGCTATCTATGCTACCATGTTTTGACTTTCAAGGGTTGAAGAAAAACAATGTTCACAGCATTATAACATGATGGGTGCCTCATTCGACATAAAGAAAAACATGCCACATCCAGCTTGAAGACAGGGCAGTCACCATACAAGCCAAGCGGAGAAAAAAGCAGAGAAAAAGATCTCACAACTTAAACTTAATGCAACTAACATGCTGAATGTTCAGGCACATTCCTTTGCTTTTCCTTCTTCATGCACAGAACCAGGGCTATCACCTCAGTTTGTCACCAAAGGAAACTTACTCTCTGTTGCCATAGTTTGGTATTACAGCTCTTCAAGTATTCCCAAGCCCATACAACGTGTAGCTGCGTAGCAAAAGCCCACTCCCTACATTCCACAACATCAACTCACCCTCTTGATATCTGTTTTCTCGTTGTTCTCCTAGTTTCAGTCATTTACAGCATCATGGCATGGGTTAAGCCAAAGAAACAATCAGATAAGATGCTCAATGAATGATGTGGGTGAGCAGCAGAGAGTAGTGTGGAGCTGGTTACAGCAGGAGACAACTCAGACTTCCTTCCAAATATTTGTCACAGGCACTGCCACAGGCAGAACAGAGCTGTGCCCCAATGTTATGTCCCTCAAAGGTCTGGGAAGTTGCCATCACAAGAAGGAGAAGCATTCACTCCTGGGTGATATGCCTCTCAGTGGTGATGAATGAAAGATCCAGCGGATTCCTGATACTGCACTCACTCACACTTCACTTTTTTCCGTTTTCTCCCCTAAAACTAGATCTATTCTAAGGCACTTCTTTTGATCTGGTTCAGCGTGGGGTGGGCATGGCTAGAGAACTGTGTTTGGGGTTTTTTGGTATCACCAAGTCTCCCCCCTCTTTTGTTTCTTTTACCCAACATAGTGCAAGTAAGAACAAATATGGCCAATAGGATTAAAAGGTGAAATCATTAAACCATTAGGTATAAACATTTTAAAAACAAAATATGCTGATCAAGATTCTTTTATGCAAAATGAAACATCCAATGTTCTCAAATCCTGACTTGATTTCGTATTGAAATATCTCAATTTTCTTTTATATTGCAAAATCTCAAAAGAATCGCTGTTAAGTGTTTTAACTAGAACTTTGAAAGTTCCCATCCTACAAGGAACATAATGAAATTGTGTTTTGAGCTCTGTTGAAGATGATGCATTTCAAAATCATTGTTCTGTGTTTGAACAAGAAATTATGGCCTCTGCTTAGCACTACTTGTAGTTTAGCATACATAACCCATACTCCTTTGTTCTCAGTTATAAATGTCATCTTGAATCACTAATTTATACAGGTAATTCACAACTAGTCACTGAGTCTTCTTCAAAGCCCTTACACTCCCCTCCAAGAGAAAAACAAAATTACAGAAAAAAACTTACTGAAAGTTTGAAACTTAAATTTATCATATATTCAGTACAATGAGAAATACTAGTAGCTATGTATTTAGTTCTCCTTTCAGGCATGTTTTTGCCATCCATTTTCTGTTTTTTTATTTTGTTTTGTTGTGTTTTTTTTTTTAAATTGGACCCTCTAGTCTGCTTTTGATTTGAGTTTATGATTTCTTCTTTGGTCTTGCTTTCTTCAAATAACTTTCATTTCATGCTGCTCTTGTGCCAAGCAAAAAAATAATCCTATCCTTGTTAATCTTTACTCACTAATTACTCTGTCTTTGCTCCATGGGAAAGAATCTCTAATTGTCTTTAAGTACAACTCCTCTAGACCTTCACAGTCTTTGATAACTATTCACAAATTCAGTTACATTTCCAGTTCTTCCATTTTTCGGATACTAAGAACGCATAGAAAACAGTCTTGCATTTCAATACCAGAAGAGAAATACAGCATCATAAAAAAAGGGCATGGAGTTTATAATACCACTTTTGTTATACAGGGAAAACACCTACGTGTAGTTTTTTGCTCACTTGTATATAAAAATAGGAGCCATAGCAATGATTGTACCCATAGCTACGGGAAAATAAATTCCCCCTTAATCCAAGCACAGATATTTGTAGTTATTTTGGGTGAATCCACTGACATATGATACGTGTAATTATTATTGATTAAGCACAAACTACTTAGGTAGAATAAAATATGTTGTTTCTGCCTAAGACTAGAACTAATCAGCATGCATGATTAAATTCACTCATAATGCCAGCTCAGCTTAGTTTAATTTAACCAAGTTACATTGACACAAGTATAGGTGTATATTTATTAACATTTCAATGTTCAACTCAGCAAGACAATTATGTTAGTAAATCAGTTTGCAGTATCTACACAAATATTGGTAGTATAAACAGTTTTTATAGATCCATAAATTTCAGAAAGTTTATGGGTGAAAATACAGAGCAAGTCAGAGACACGCTATTCTGAAAATAACGAAAACAAATTAAAACTCCCTGCCTAGTAGCAGTACAGAAGGACTCCAGATTCACATGGTGAATTACCTAAGAATACTGAAATCCTTAACAGATATATTGTATATATTTTCTAAAAAGAACTGAAGTCAATTGACATAAGTCAAAACTCTTGATTTACTTTTTTATCATTATTAGTTTGTCAACATCATTAAAGTCTAACTATTGAAAAATTCAATCATTTCAATGTACTTACAGCCAAATTTTCTCATCATGTGACCAACTATCCACAAAGCCTCAGTGCCATTAAGAAGTTTTGAGGAATATATTATTTGGTACTGCCAAGAAAACATAATTGAAAGAATGCATGTAAATAATATTAATTTTCTAATTAGAAATGTTTTATGATTATTTCATGTCTAAAGTACATTTGGGGGAAAAGCAGGACTTACATTATCCCAAAAGGCAGGTTCCAGCATAATCAATGACACACTGACAGAATTCACAGTAAGGAGTCACAGTAGGGTCCTGATCTTGCAACTGAACTTTCACCAAAAGAACCCTGCACTATTGCAGAATCTCCTTAATTTCAGAAGGGCCCTACCCACACATAATCAATTACAGAGTCCGCCTATGTGGGAGCAACAACAGTGAGAACAGGAACTGTTCCTCCACACACCTGCAAAAATATTGGGATAAAAAAAAAATAAAATTAGTAACATGCAGCAAAACCTACTGATAGCCTGTTTTATTACAGCATTTAGCACATAATAAAGGAGCTCCATACATCTTTAAGTTGCATATTATTTATAGGAATTTTTAGCTCCTTCTTTAAAGAATGTTGTCTTAAAATTGCTTATGCATTTTACATGTAGTAACAGCACATTGTGGGAGCTTTTACTGACACACGTTTGAAATATAAATTTTTAATTATTATTTTCTAAAGATTAGTTATCCTAGTTTCTTTGGTCTATGATGCAAGTCGCTTTTCAGTGCTTAAGCTTTCTTAAAATCTGTCCCACAACACCCATTTTGGGGACACAGCATAGGCCTGTGAATTTATTGAGCTCTTCGTGATCATGAAAGTCTCTGACCACATATAGCAGGTCTTAGAAAATACATGATAAAAAGTGGTTTAGTATTTAGTTTTTAGGCTAAAAAGGGTCAGCTTTTTTAAACAAAAAAATCCTTATGAAAATCAACTATAATTAATTATTTGCTAAGTTTAAGCTCTTAGTGAACACCATTTACAGGAAGCACACAACATAATGTTAAACAAGAATATGCCACCACTTTGCTGTTCACACAAAACTTAACATTCATGATTTGACCTTACTGTTCTTATTAAAAACACATCTATGTTGATCTTTAAAAGGAAAATATTATAAGTTACAGTGTTTTTATATATTATAAACCTGTTTAAAAACTGGTTAGCCATAGGTTCCATGAAATAATATTTAACTGGTGACACTATGCAAGAGTACTAGTGATAAAGGTTAGAAGAAAAACCTCAAGATCCTAGAAACATGCAGCAGGTATTTCTTCATTCTTTTAATACAGAGAGCATTTGGGAAACAATGATATTTTTCTAAAAAAAAAACCCTGGGGCTAAATCAAAGGATTTGAGAATCTAACAGAAGAAACAAAAGTTCCATATGAATGGAATGCAGTATTTTCTTCCTTTTTTTTATTTTTTATTTTATTTTTTAATAACCAGTTGTTCTCTTACTGGCTTTGATTTCATGAAGCAAAAGACATGAAAGTAAGCAGAAAATGTAGAAAAGTATCATAGTTTTTCATTCCTTGCTGCCAGGTTGATGGTTTTCAACTGGGCAGGACAAACAAAAACATTTAAAATACACATTTCAGATTTTATGAGAAATTTCAAGGCAGTTGTCTTACAATATTGAATTGGAAGTGTTTCTTCTCATGCTACTGCTTCTAAAATTTGTTTCATATGCATGACTCTTAGGCTTCTGTTATTCTGAGAAATTCAACTGTTTCTGAAGAACAGTGCTACAGTGCTAAGTTCTGTTTAAAAAGTTTTATAAGATACTTTGCCTCTGTCTAACATTACACAGAAAATTTAAAAATATCAGACATCTGCCAAGTTAATGCTGCCTACCTGAGCCTGCAAAGTGAGTAAACTAGTACCTCTGGCAAGTGTAATCTGCCCATTTCTCACGGACTGAGAATGGACAGACCATACCTTTCAGGACAGTCATGGTGCCCAAAATCACGCAGCTACAGATTTAGCATTTCCCAAGTTCCAATACAATGTGGCAACTTGATGAACCCAGATCCTAATATTGTTTGCTGTCCCTGTGCCTAGCTCCACATCTTTCTTCACAAAGGAAGTTAATTGGAATACAGTGCATGCTTCCTGCACTGCTCCAAGAGTGTAGGTTGTAAGATGGGTCATAGCTGCAGTCTGAATTACATGATAGTTTCTGGAGACAGCTGAAAACACAGTTTTACAATTTTTACAGTCTAAGCGATAGCTCAGAGCTGACATCCAAACAGTCAAAGAAACGAAATACTGAAGCTGCCTCAACAGTTCCCTTCACTGCTGTGGACAGGAAAAACATGTATCTAATCCAGCTATAGACTCTACCATAAAATGGTAAGATTCACAAGTGGTGTGGGAGACTAGAAGACCCTGGCAAAACCAAGTTTTCTTGCATGGCTAGTAGAAGTAATGAAGTCTAGTTCCCTGTCAGTGTGCTCACACATGCCACCAACACACTTGTGCGGTAATCCCAGGCTGACAGTATTCCCATTCCCTTCTAAACAGACTTCCCTAAATTTCTGCAGAAACAAGAAGTAGCTCAGATTGCGGCTAGGTCTAAGCTACACATGGGTTGACTGGCAGACCAAGCAAGCTGCTGACTGGCAATTCAACAGGTTGAACAGAACAGAAAATTTCTGAGTCCATGCTGCAGCTTTTTCTACCTTGGGGGCGCTAATTTGAGTCCTTTCTCTACTCCCAGCTGCTAAGTTTCACTCAAATTGTAGAAACTTGACTTTGGGACCTCTATCTCTATATCAAATGCAGCTGAAATTAAGGGTTGGATTCAAAAGTTATTAGGTGGCAACACAATCGTATACATCTTGTTTTGTTCAGAAACTGGGTAAAAACTGGGCAACGAGGTAATAGAAAGCAGCCCTGAGGAAAGGGACTTGGGGGTGCTGATGGATGAGAAACTGGACATGAGCAGACAGTGTGCACTT
>JAOXNO010000001.1:181189234-181239853 GCA_028565335.1 Limnodromus scolopaceus | reverse complement strand
GCCCCCCCCCCCTCCTGCACATCCCACCGCGGCGTTCAAAGCCAAAAACCGGCCGCCTTGCGCTTAGCTCCGTCAACACCGAAAATAACGAGTTAACCGAAGAACGTAGGAGGGACGTAGAGAAGAGTTGGGGTGCAGAAGTGCTGTACAAAAAGATTTCTGTGTACATGGCTGAGAGCGTGTAGTCTTAAAGTGAAATGCAAAACTTAGCGTTTCCAGCATGGCAACTGGATTGTGATTCAAGGTATTTTCTGTGCAACGCAGAAATACAATAGTTGAAGGAGGTTTTTCTGCCTCCAATCCTTAGTTTCCCCGGACTCTTTTAATTCGGTACACAAATTACACTTTCTCAGTCCTTTTTTCCTGGGAATAGCTGCATCGTTTGTCTCCACAATTTATACCTTTATGCCCTGATAGCTAGAAAATTCAGTTTAATCTCTGAAATTGCAATACTAGTAAGATCCTATTGAAATTTAGCACTGACTTCTTTAGATTTGCATCATTACTTTCAGAGTGTTTTCAGAAACGTTTTTAAGAGCTAGTATGGGAATGTGCACAAAGCTGTTTCCTTTTAGCTGTGTATACTTAGAAATACCAGAATTTGAAGAGATTTACACTATTCATCAGTGGAAGTGCACTCACAGACACTGACTTTCACTTTCAAGGAAATAACTGTCCTGACTCATAGCTAATTTAGAAAAAAATAATCTATAATTCAGTATCATACAGGTGCGTATGCATTTTTTCACACTATTTGACAGTCGTGTTCAATAGCATGCAATATGTATCTATTTTTCATTTTAATTAAAATCTGTGCTTAGCCCATATTTTACTACATAAAACAACTGTTCTTTTCAGCTTTTTTATTTCTCAGCTGCACCATTCCCATATTTTACAATTACATAAAGGTGGGTGTGGCTAAAATGAAAGCGGTAAGCAGTTTAATATCAATGTATAGTGTATGTTAAGTAGGTTTTCCTTTCTTATATTTGATATACTCTTTCTTTTGAGATATTTGGGGGGGAAAGATCATGTAGCTTAAATAGACCCTTGTAGAACTGCTTGCATTTTTCACCTTAGTTAAAATGTCAAACATTAACTGGGATTACTTGGCCCTGGAAAAGTTACATTCGGAGGAAATATCAAATGAACTTAAAGATCTAAACATACATATTTTTATTATATCAATAAGTGAAAGGTTAAGTTATGTTCTTCATAGAGTATTACTTAGGTATGCCATGTAGCATAGTGTGTCTATGTTTTTATTAATTTTATTTTTTTTAATTTCTTTTTTCAGTCTAATCCTTTATCTTGATTCTTAGGAAAAAACATCCAAATAAGCTTCAGTTGTCCTTTTTTTTTTAAAATTTTTTCTCCTTTTTTTTTTTTTTTTTTAAGCCCACTAAGTTGAACTGAAAGTTTCCAAGAGGTACCCTTTCGTTTTATAGATATAAATCTACTGCAGTAGGGAGTAACATGAAGATAATTAATTTTTGGAAATAACGGTAATTTGAAAGTGTGACTATATATCTATGTGACTTTTTCATGTGTTAGGGTAGTATTACACAGGACACTTATCAAACTAACATTTTAAAGGCAAAGTATATATATGATAACAAGGTGTCATGGGGCTCTTTCTGTTTGATTGGTTGGGTGTTTTTTTTGCTTAGGATCTGGAATTCTGAACTTCTTACTATTCCATCCAAAATGTAATGTAATGGAAGGAATTTTGGTGCTAAATTGTAGACTTTATTTCCTTCATTACCCTTATGACTAGTAAGTTAGATTCTGCACTGAAATACTACTGGGACTGCATACACACTACCTGTCTGTGTACACCCTGCCTGTGAACACTGTAGGGAAGGTGCACAACTCATCCATCCTGAATGTCAAAAGCCATCCTAACAGGTGTATCAACACTTTTCCGTAACACTTTTAGATACGTATAAGCACATGACCTTTCTTTCCATAAAAAATAGCCACGTAACAGTTAGCATTTCTTTAATGGGACTTCACTGGTTTTTGTTATTTGCATTGGGAAGCAATTAACTAATTAATATATAGGGGAGAACTGAGAAGCTTATCGCTATAGCCTACAAATAGGCTGCAGGTACTCTGTTTTGTGGATACAGTCATCCACCCACACCCAAAGGCCCGTTGCAAGTCATTCTAGTAATTTACACTGATTACAAACTGTCAAAGGTAGAGCGCATCTTGGACTAGTTTTGTCTGTCTGTGAAAGAAATAGGGAATGAAATTGTAGGCTTTTGTGTACAAACAGAAAAATATTTTTGTTACAAAGTTTTTAAAACTAAAAATGACATTACGTACACCAGTAAGTGTCCTCCACAGATTTTTATTTTTTTTAATATATTTTATCACAAGTTCTAAGCACTTAACATCTGACACTGGAACCCCATCTCAAAAATTATGATGTTTTATCAGTAATACTTGGAAAATTTTTGTTTGAACAGGCTGCCCAAATTATTTTTCTTCTCTGTGACTCTTCTTACACCCATCTATTTATTTAATAGGGTTAGTAATGTATTTTAAAATTAGGAAAAAAAAAAAATTATATACCCCACAAATACGAAGGGGAGATCAGACAGAGTAGAGAAAGCATAGCTACAGATTTCTGGTAACTTTTTTTTTTAACTTGGTTAAAATGTTGTGTTTCAATTTTATTTTTGTTTTGTACATTATTGGCAGGAGTTACAAGGAATTTTTAGGTAACTGATGTGTTAATACATAACAAGCTAGACAAGTTAGGTTTCAAAGAGAATCTCTTTATTGAAAAGTATCTTAATTTTGGATACTGGACAATTTCAGAGATGGTTAGAATGAGCGAGGTATAAAAACTTTCTGCCCATGTTTAATAGAGTGTAAGGCAACGTCTGCACTGATTATTTTTTTTAACCCTTTATTGTAAGTTTTTTAAAAACTCCAGTTCTAATAAGGAAACTTTGGGCTATATCTGTTCACTATAGAGTTGATAGTAGCACAATAGAGGAGTAGTTTTGATCTTAGCTTCGTATGTTGCTGCGTGAGAACTCCAGCAGTCTTGCATGAATATTAGAGGAGAGTAGCAGAACTTAAGCTCTAGTGCAGCTAACACTTAAAGTTTGGCAATTTTTTACTTTAATACTTGCATCTACTAATATTTTAGCATATCATTTTAAAAGGTAGGCTCTTTTTACAGAGGATACTAAGTTTTAAACTTTATATAATTCTAAACACTTTTGCATGTTTCGGTAAAGAACAGTTGCTAGTGTATAAGGATGACCTCGCACACACACATATTTATTACCACATACACACAACAGTAGAAAATATGAATTATGTACATTTAGCTTTTATTTTGTTAAAAGTTTCCTGAGCTGTCTTCTAAAACTGAAGACTATATTGTTAAATTGCTCAAAACAGAAAAATAGCAGTGACTCTTAGTGATCGTTATTAATGTCTAAAGGAAACCACTGTTAGAAATAGGACCCCCCCACCCCGTGACTATTTAGTTTGTTTTCAGACGCTGCAATAAGTGCATCCACAGTAAATAGATTATTAATAAACTTTTCAGCATTGAATCTAGTTGAAACTAATTATTTTATTTAGCATAAACTAAAATTCACTTGAAGATTTGGTCCGAGGAAAAGATAATTACACATTGAATAGGGCTCAAGCTTGTATTTTCATTTTAAATGTTTTATGTAAGTGCGGTTTCAGTATTATCTTTAAGTATGTTAAATTTCAATATAAGCAGGGGGAGGGAGGATTTTCAGAAGAATTTTTGTGTTTCTGGTTTAAGAACAGAAACTTTTTTTTTTAAAGTGAAATAGAAGAAGTGTGGAATACATTAAAATAAAGAAAAATTCCTTTTTTTTTTTTTTTTTTTTTTTTGTTAGGGCAGGGTGCTTATTATAGTTCCATATCTGTGAGGGGGGTTTTAGTATTTTCTAGAATACACTTAAAGAACAAAGAACAAATTTATGGAAATATTTGTGAACAGGTGACCTGATCTAGGCATCTACTACTCACTTATTAGGCATAGGATGTGTCTTGTTATGGTATCTACAGTGAAAAAGTCAAAATAAAGTCAAAATAAATTGAAGAATTTGGCTGTGTGGATTCATTGTTTCCTCCAGTAGATATTTGACTATAGTTACTACCTCTATCAAGTTATTCTTTGTTCTTGCCTGATCATGGCTAATTATTGTCATGGCTTTTTTTTTAAGTTTTAAAATTTTATTTCATCTTTCAGAGTGTATTATATGACAGTAATGTTTCCATTATATGTTTTAAAGTAGCTGCTATTTGTAGGCTACATTTTAATAAAGGCAATAATGGTACTGCCTTGAAGACCAAAAAAAAAAAAAAATTAAAGCTCCTTAAAGAAAAACATAACAGTCAATAGCATATTTTAGGAAATATGACAATAGTAGTCACACATCTACTAAGTAGTTTATACTTACCTGTTTGCTTGTTTGAGGGTGGAGGGAAAGATTTGGGGTAGATGAGAGGGAGAACAACACCCACCCTGCTCCCCCCCCCTTTTTTTTTTTGTTCCTTCCTCTTACTTTCATCTTAAAATGCTGTGGGAAGAATGAAAGCAGAAACATGCTAATCTGATTTGTTTCAGGAGGCTTCTGATAATAAAGAGGCATATCACAGGTGTTCTTAATCAAGTCAGTTTGGTTAAAAAAAAAAAGTATTTTTAAAATTAGGATTTCCTGTAACATAGACAATGCGAGGGTCAAGCCAATGACCTACATCTATGTTTGGGGATCAACCATGAAACTGTGGGTGTTGGAAATATGTTATAATACATGACATTTTTATTGCAGGTTTTGACCTTTCAATAGAGAGCTGATTTTGGAGAATGGCTTACTCCTGTGATTGAAAAACTCTCTCTGGAAGGTTGATGGAGCATGAGCATGGTATCTATTATATTAACATTTCTCTTATTACATATGTTCTTTATTTTAAAAAATGTATACAGTAGCCTGACTTATTCAGATTATTCAAAATAGGCCAGTTCTGCTGGGTTTGTTCAAGTTTTTTTCATTTGTTAAAATAATTCTTCTTTACACTCCTTCTGTAAAATTATGAAAGACTAAGTAAAAGTATTCACACAAGCTGTGCACAGAAGGAAACGAAGTGGCCAAAAATATGTTTAAAAAGCTGAGTTTGCAACAGACTTAATCATTGGAATTATATAATTTCTCCGTATAGTATTGTTCTTCTGTTCTTGTGTTGGGAATTACTCCAATTGAAATGTTGCTAATCCAAAACTGAAGTATGGATGCTATAGTGTTTATTTTTAAATATTTTTTTTTTGTTGTTGTTGGGAGGGTGTTTAAAGAACAGAATAGAGAGTTAACTGAGTGCATTTCAATGTACTGTGCAAAATTTGTTTTTAAAAGCATTAATAAACTAACTACCTGACAAGCAAAGAAGCAGAAAACAGGAAAAAATGGTCTTCAGAGCCCTACACCTGTACCAGAATAGTCAGAAAAATTATTTATTTTATCTATTTGTCAGTAAATAGATATTATACAGTAAAGCAGTGAACATTTGAGAATAATTAATATAGATGCTGCTACACTCATATTTCTAGTCCTGCTTTGCACTAAAAGTACTAATTTGGCTGAAACTGAGAAATCCAGTCAGAGTAATCATAACCTATCTACTTGTATATGAATAATCTTAACTAACGATTTACGTAAACAATTGAAATTAAAATAGTAACTGCTCTTGGATTGAGTAAATTTGTTTAAATACTAAATGGAGTAGTAAAAACTGTAAGACTTTATCTTCAGCAAAATATATTACAGTACAACAAATTTTATGAACATGTCGTGACTTTAGCAATTCCAGCTTTCAGCTGGAATCCAGTTTTTATCCTTAATCAAATCTGTCTGTCTTCAAGAGCACATTTTTTTTGTGGGGAGTAATTGTACCATAAAATAAGAGAAGTTTTAAAAACCAAAATTTTAGATTATCCCAGTAACTGCTAATTTATACTAAGCAAATCCAGTGAGGTGTAAATTTCATCTTTCCTCATTGTTGTAACTAGTGGCTAGTGTAACTGAAGAATTGCTGGCTTTTAGCAGTAATACACCTCCTGTTGTAGAAGTATTTGAGGCAAACATGTTCTGAATATATTTTTCTTATAGTACTATGATTTTTAGGGTGGTTAAGACCTCCTGCAGAAAATTATCAGTTGAAAAACAAAACTTTGAATACAGAAAGTGTAGGAAGTGAAGCATAACTATATAATCTTTGCAGTTTGTGATCAGTGAGTGGGTAATTCTTAAATTTTTAATCTTTTCGTTCTTCCTGTGATTAAAAATCACAGTGAAAGTATTTTTATTAATGCTGTAACAGTGTTTGGGTAGCATGCCTGATACGTTCCCAAATAAATAAATATTTCACAGTCTGTCCAGAAACTCTGCTCTGAGTGTACTGTGTTTCTCTTGGCTTTTTTTTCCACTTTTTTTTTTCTTCTGATTCTCTTAACAATATAACGATTTCACAGAACACTTCTTTGAATTTGCTTGTTCTTTTTTTTTTTTTTTTCTTGTACAAAAGCAATTACATTCCTGTTAATGAAAATCAGGATTATATTGCAAGGCAAAGGTATCTAAGGGTCCCTTGTGACATATTTAAAAGGTGAAAGTTTGATGGAGTGTTCCTTGGTCTGACACAAGTTCAGAGTATTTCTCATAGATTCTTATTCAGCAAAAAAATCTGGTTTCTGGTTCACAACTGTAAATCAAAGGGATTTTAAATTTAGGGCCTAATCCTGCAAACTTTTAAACACACAAGTAGCCCTAATGAGTCACTACCAGGAATAAGGATTTGCAGAATCATGTTCTCATTAGATGCAAACTTTATTTCCTTTAATCAATAAAATATATTAAAGTATTTTGAACTTTGAGACAAGTCTAAATAATTTTTATTAAGTCCAGAGAGAAGAATTTTGCAGTAATTGAGTCTTACTCATTTACAAGCTCAAGTATCTTTCAAGAGTGCTGCAGCTGTCAGTTATCATTAGAATCCAGTTTCTAAGTGTTGGCTTGCTCTAGAATGTTTTTGTGCTGAAATTTGGCCCATATTAATTTTTTATCCTAGAACTGTTTTGTATTTGGTAGTCAGCATGGCTGTCCCATAACCCAAAGAGTAGGTGAAGCTTTCAAGAGAGATGGGTGGTGTGTTTGTTTTATTTTCTTACTCTTAGCCTCTGCTATTGCAGTTCTTATTTAGCAAAACTGCCGTTTATTGTGTTGGAAGTTGAGCCTGAAATAAGGGCTGCAGTGCTGGCCCCTTAAAAATTGGTGTGGCTATTGCAAATTGTACGCTTGACTTTGTAAAGTGTTTTGCAATATGTAATTGTAATGAAGCTGAAAAGATAAAAAAATGTACAGCCTTCTTTGCTGAAGTGCTTCTCATGTAACTTTTCATGGCCACTTTTGCTATTCGTGCTATAGGTACACACTTGAGGCTCTACAGACACTGTTGACTGAATCATAATTTGAAAGCTGACAATGCATGCTTACTGCTCATCTAAAAGAACTGTTGCGGATCACATTGCCAGCTCATCTTTTCTCTCTTTAAGGACTTCTCCTGCTTTTTCAAAGGCAACTTAAATAATTTTCCTGAAAGAGATGTGTATATAAATGCAACCTATGCCTAGTTATTACAACACATGTAAAATCAGCCATTTTTGAAAACCTATCATATCTTAGGCATGGCTGTATAAGTTTTAAAATCTGAAACAACTGAATTTTCTGGATTTTGTTAGTTTAAACTAGATCCAGCCCTAACATTATTTTAAAATGGAGTTTCGTATACTATTAGATTTAAATAGACATTAACTTTTATTATTAGATTAGGCATTTAATGAAACATGTATATAGGAAGGATTTAAGACTAGTATACTCACACCTCATTTTTCCTTGTCTGTTGATAAAATGGTCTTGCAAAGCAGTAGGAAAAGAAAAACAAATGACATACAAATTTTTTAGGAATAATAGTTAAAACATGCTAATTAGGATTTTTAAATGCTTATTTTTCTCACTCAAACACAACTATGTGAAAGTAAGGTATTGCCTCTTTTTTATTATTTTAAATTTTATTTATTTATTTCAACAAAAAGCTTTGTAGGAATTTATGCAAACCCATACATTTAAATTGTGGGTGGGGGAATGAGAAATGTAATCAGTGTTCTTAAATGTTGAGCTACTGTATTGATGGCTTGTTAATCCACCTTGTTTTAGACTGCTGTTCACACACTAACATGCCATAAAAAGGGCATGTATGAAGATGCAACTGCTAATTGAGTAGTGTGTTTGAACAAACCACTGTTTCTAGCTTAGTTAATTTTGAATTTATTTTAAATACATGAATATTCACGGTAAATTTTTTTCTAAGTTTGTTGGGGGCAGGATATTTTTTTCAGAGAACAAGTTTTTTCTGTTACATTATTCTAAATTCTAAATTTTTACAGGAATATTTTGAAAAAATAGTGCTTTTTAGCAAAATATGCTACTAAGATAATCTGTTCAAAGCAAGAAATCGGCAATATGTACTTTTTAATTTGTGCAGTACTAAAAAATCTTAGTAATGTGCAAATATCTTTAAAATATTTAGTCCTTTCCATTAACCCACTAAATTTTAAGAGCTTGTTTTTTACTTCCTGTGAGTGTTCTATGGGGGCTTTTTTTGTGGGTTTTGTTGGGGTTTTTTTATCATTCAGGCCGAAGATTTTAATTATTTTTTTTCCACCCACTTCTTAGTATGAAGAGAGATTTTTAATTTTTTTTTTATTCCCCCTCTCCTCACAGGAGGAAATAGATTTAAGTATTAGTATGAAAGTTAATGTAAACATTTTGAAAGTATTGTAATTATGAACATGATTATCATCTTCTGAACTTTGACTGATAATGTCCTACTTCAAAAAAGATATAACACAATATAAGTCAATTTTAGATTTAGATGTGACTTCCAGTGGATCTGATAAATAAAAACATTTGCTTTAAAACTTCGGTATTCTTCTAGAGCAAAATTTTTGCTTGGTTGAATGGGTAGATACTGTGGTCTTAAGTGTGTTATCACTTTAGTAATTCTGAAAATGCTTTGCTTTCTCCTGTTACAAGCTAGTCCATATTTTAGTCAAGATCAAGAATTAGGAAAGGAGGATGCTCCATCTGTTGTAGAATACTGTAATCACTCGTAAGAGAAAGTCTCTCTCTAAAAAAATACATATTCAAAAGTCTATTGCAGAGCAGAGTTCTCTGTTGATACTGTCACACTTCTGTCAGTATCTTGCACAGGCAAAAAAATCTCCTTATCAAAAAGAATGGTTATGTACTGGTTACCCTGTCCCCACACTCCCCAAAACCAAAAGATTTTTTCCAGGTTATCAGGAGAGGGCGATGATGCTTTTAATGCCAAGCACAGGAGTTATACAAGGAGCAGTCAAATGTGTATTTTTCTTCATCTGTTTTATCACCTAACTCTAACTTAAATGTGTTTCAGTTCTCAGGCAGAGTGACTAATAGTTAGGGATTGTAGTTCTGTATGACCAGAGTTTGTGGTTTGTTTTTTTTTTTTTAAACAAAGGGTCAAATGCGTATCTTGAATGCTATATATGTGGAAATCCACAGCCTGTATGATATGTAAGTGTTACTAATATCTTCTCCATAAGAACTAAAGTTCTAAATTAATGGCCTCTCTAATCAGTTCAGGAGTAGATAAAATATGGTTTGAAAAAAGCTCTCAGGGAAATGCTTGCACTTTTCTTTCTGGAATTACCAGGTTTAAAATCTGGATCTTCATTTGCATGGTGCCTGTTTTGCATCCAGGTTTAGAGTGTAACTAGGAGACTCCTGAATTAGCAGTGAGAGAATAATTCCTTCCAGGGTATTAGTACTGCTAGACTGTGTTCTGTTTTTACACCAACTCTTCAATTTTCATTAAGGTTTTGATCCCAGCTATGTTACTGTAATTACAGTGAATTTGGCTGTGAATACTGTTTGCTTCAGAAATGGGTATGTTTGTGAAACTGCATAAGAAAGTAACGGAAATGTAAATAGAAGAATGTTCATAAGTTAGCTCTTAAGTATATTGGCCTTTTTTTTTTTTCTTTTTGCTATTTAGATATACAAATTTCTTCTGGCTTTTTTTTTTTGAGTGTAATGCTGTATTTGTCAACCTTTCAGTCTTCTGACCCAACAATGATCATTCAAAACGCTGTTAAAATTTTCTTGTTTGTTTTATTTTTAGATTAATATAACTTATGTTGCTGACCCACTTTCCATTATGTAAAAACCTGAACAGAATTTGTCAGTGAGGTAGGAATTCATGAAGGCTAACACTAGAGGGCAATTCAAAGCAGCAGTTTACCCCAGAACAGTTATGGGTGCCTGTAGCCCTGTGGTGAAGAAGAGGGAGCCTTCGGAGACTTTCCCAGAGTCTCCCCCAGGCAAAAGCTGGTCTTTGTGATTACCCTCCTAAATCATTTCTTTAACTGGTTTTTCCTATCCTTGAGTGCTCCACTGAATGAGGAGGAAGTTAAGCCAGTTCCTATGCTTTGCTGAATTAGAAGTTAAGAAACATCTTCCACAGGGTCTTAACTCACTCAGTCTTGCCACTGTCAAACAGGCGTAGCTTATTCAGTGGTGGGTTTTGTTTGTTTTGAATTTGCCCTCATGTGTTACCTTGAGCCCTTTCTCTGAAAGGTACTGGGGTTTGGGAGGTAAGGTAACACTGTACTGAAACTTAAATGCCTTCTGTTAAATATTGAGGAAAATGGAATATATGGTGAGTAAAAAATATTCTTACAAAATGCTGCAAAGTTATGCAAATTAATAAGACAGTGTAATTAATGCATATCGTTAAAAAAACAACACAAACCAAACCACACCACAGAGTGAGGCATCAGACAGGTACTTTGTGTCCATAACTTTATCAAGGAAGATATAATACACCTAATGTAAAAAAAAAAAAATGTAGCTGAAGTAAAATGAGCAATCAGGTGCTGTATTTCACATTTAACTGAGGAGGAGAGATCACCTGTGTATTTTGTGCACAATTTAAACAATTTATATAACAATGCATTACATAATAAATTACAGTTTTCGTGGTTGTAGTGTTCATTATAGATTTAGAGAACATCCTGAATGCTTCTAAATAATAACCTGTAGTGCAGATGGTGATGTCATGGTTCTTGAAAAGCACTCAAGAATTCTTATTTTAGCAATGCAAATTCTCTCATTATATTGAAATGTACACACCCAGTCATGTAAATACTTGTGCCACAGGACAAATTTCAACACAAGGGCATTTTATAAGTGTGTGTGTTTATACCTATCTCTTGATCTAATTTTATATACATATATATTTTATGTATACTAATATATAAAAAAGCTAATCAAAGATTAAAATGACATGATCATTCTAACACTCTGTACCAGTTTTTCAAGCAGAATTATCTTTGCATTCTTTTGCACAACTTATTATAAACATCTAAAACTTATTCTTACTTTGACTGCTCTCAAGTCTTTTTTAATAAAAAGTACTTACAATCACTTACAATTAGTGGCAGAGCCACAAATAGATAGAAATACTACAATGCATTGTTACAGTAAATATTTACACCTGTCTTCTGCAGGTCTGATCAGCAACTCCAGTGCAATTTGAAAATATGTAATCTGCTGGCAATGATGCACCCAACCTTAATCGGTGCTGGAGCCTCTGGAAGAGAGATTGTGTCATCACACAGTCCAACAGTGACCTTGATGAATCTGTGAAAGAAGAAAATAGTTTTCTCACTTCTTCATTTGTAAAATGCACAAAAGGGAAAAAAAAAAATAACCAAACGTGGAATTTAACCCATTGAAGTTGTTAGATTCTCTGGGGTTTAGGGGAGGTTTTTGGTTTTGTTGGGGCAGGGGGGGGAATGTTGAGGAATTAGTTGATAATAATGTACAGTGATAGAGGTTTTAATTACACGCATGAACTCTTGATTTGAGAATTTGTGAATATTTATATCAAATCTAGCTGAATACTCAGGTGCTAAGCCAAACATACATATAAGCTTTTAAGGAACTGAATCCTTAGTCTTTTGCAGGTAAGATACTACCAATTTAAGAATAAGCATTTTCATGCCAACATGGGTCTTATCTCCCTTTCATTTTTTTTACCTTTTACCAGCTTGATTTTTGGCCCTAAATCAAAGAGATAAGTTCTGTCGTTAAGTTAACATTAAGGCTGTCTTCAGAATGTTATTTATTTCAATAAAGCAGGATCAAATGTGTAAGTAGCAGCAATGTGCAGACCAATATTGCAATATTGGTCTGTTCTGTGTTTAAGCAGGTGGTTTCATGTGGCAGGCTGGAAGAGAGACTCTTTTTCTTCCCAGCTTTTGACAAAAAGATGACGCATATGACTCAGAATTAGAAGGGGAAATCTGCCAGTTTGCATCAGTTCCTTAACTTGTGGGCTGCTATTCACCACAAGGAAAATCAGTATACTCGCACCAGTGCTTCTTAAGAGATGAGGAGTAATCATTTCCTTCAGAAAGTGTAGGATGATTGGAGTAGTCCTTTCATATGTTACACTACGCTTTTCCTATAATAAGATATTTTTCAATTGTAATGCATTTTTAGGAAGAAAAAAACAAATAATGTTCTTAAATACTACATTTAATGTTTAAAATAGGAATCAGACATATTATAGCTTAATGCAGAGGAAGAGCAAAGGAGGAATCTGCTTCTTTTTGAAAACATAAAACTTATGTTTTGCTGACACTGAAACTCAGAAATCATTGTAGATCTCCACAGTCGAAAGGTAAGGGGTTTTTTTTATGTATTTCTTAACCTAATTCCACATACCTGAATCTCCAGTTCCAATTTCAAATAAGTTAGTAAGACCGAAAAAAAATTTAAATATAGTAACTTTGAGGGCAGAAGCCATCTGTTTTGAAGGGGAAAATAATGACTTGAAGTAAGGAAGATCTGATTTAAAAATGTCATGCTTTAGACCTGCTAAAAAAGGTAATGCACAGCTTAGTGTTAATTCAAATTCTTTCACATGGGTTTAGGTTATGATGAAGAGAGGCTTCTTGCAATACCGATGTTTGCTCAAAGAACATACTGTCAAATAGCTTTTTATTTTAAAAAAAAAAGTCAAATGCTAATTGTTCAGATAATAATGTCTTCTTTTTGGTTTGTGGATATTTACTAGGAGCTGAGACTACAATTTTGAAATTTTTTTTGACTACTAGTATTCTTTAGGTATTGGATTATAAATCTCTTTCTTAATATATTAACTTCTAGTTAATTCAGCATGGTTTTACTTTAAGCTTGTTAGTGAAATATTGAAAATCTAGCTTAATATAAAGCCGTAAGAGGCACCCAGCATCCTTATCTTTTCTTTAATTTCCTTTTTTTTTCCCCCCCAGTGGATAAAATTCCTTTCATTTGGCAAAACTATTGTTGTTGTTCTGAAAAAGCATATCCGAAGTGAAGTTCATTTTCTAGCTGGAAAACTGAATTTCACTGCTTAACAATCTGTGTCAGCTTTAGAAAGCACCATTTTATTTTGCATTATCTAAGTTCTGTGGGTAGTGGGTCTCACTGGGGAAGTGGGGAACCAACCTAGAAAATGTTTTTGAAAGGGAGTATACACATCTGTGTGTTAGACAGTATCTCTTCTATGAATATTTCACGGGGGGGGGAGACTAAAACAGTCTTCTGCGTTGCCTCTCCTCCATATTTCCTCAGCTACCATTGAATAAACAGTAATCTAAGTAAATAGTATGACTAGGAATCTGCACCCCAAAGGTGTTAAAGACCCTTGAAACTTCTGCTGAAGTGAGTAATTAAATAATAAAGTTGTAGAAATACAGCTAAGGATTAGGAAAAGTTATAGCAATTATAAGGAGGTGTTCCTCTGCTGTTAACTAGTGGATTCCCTTAACAATTCAGTTGATTTCTTCTAACAGCTCAGTCTCACCTTTCTTAAGTCATAGAGTTGTCTGGCATTTTATAGAAGTCATGTAGGGATGATGTCAAGAAAAAGACAAATTTACTGTCTGAGCCAGAAGGCAGGCTTACAAAAAGCAACTTCTTTCAGGACACGAAAAGCTCTTTGTTCTGTGGCCTTGGTCTTTCTGTGCTTTGACCCTTATTTTATAGCATTGTCACTCTGACCCTAAATCTTTGGAGGCAGACATGCAGCAAATTTAGCCCTTTAAAAGTGGGGTTGCATTCTGAGCTATGGGTCTGGATTTTTTCTTTAGGCATTATAGTTCCATACAATGCTGAGATGTAACAAAATCAGAATTTAAGATTTGTGGGTTTGTGCAGTGCAAGTAGTATTATTTACATATCAGGCCAAAATTTTTTGTGTATATATTGCCATATCACTGTCCTATGATTTATTATTATTTACCAATTTCAGATAAGATAGCAACTAGAAAAGCAATCTGACTAATGTATTTTCTACTTTCCCAGCAGTACTTTGGGAACTGATCCTATGCACAGAACACGAGGGTTCCTGCAAAATGCTACTTGAGTATTAAGTATTCTGTGGAAGACAAGAAATGCTTTGCTGTACGTTATAGAGATAGAATATTTAAACAGCAATACCTGGATGGCTTGCTTTCATAAAAGACTGGGTGCCAGTTTAGAGGAGCACAAAATTTTACACTAGGCCTGTGACTGTCTCCTGGGCTCAATGAGTAAATTTTCTGATAACTTAATAAAACTAATTTTTTTTTCTTTAATTCTTTAAGAAAACTAGAAATTTTTGAAAAGGACAGAAAACTAATAGCTAAATAATATGTTTTGATTTTTTAATTTTTTTTAAAGAATCTAATGTATTCAATAGGAGAACCTGTTTCCCTATCTCAAAAACTTTCCATTATATAGCTGGTTTATGTTGCATGGATATTGTTATTTTCAGAAGGGTTCTTCCATTTTTCTCATTTGTACAATGATTCTATATATTTCAGATTTTGTAAACTTGAACTATAATCGTAGGATAGTTTTTTCTGAAGGTAATAGTGTAATAATCTAAGGATATGTTTATTGGAGGACTTGAAAAAAATGTATCTTGATTTTTTTGGTGGGTTTTTTTTTAGATCTTTAAATATGTTATGAATTTTTTAAAAAACACTAATATAGAAATTGAAGTTGTATTTTAAGACAAGCCTGGCTTTCTTTTTGGTAGATCCACTAGACTGAGTATTAATATTTTTTTTGTGATAAAATCAGGAGGAAAGGAACATTTTAATGATCCCTGTGATGAAATATAAAACTTTGTAGAACTTGGAAAATAGCTTCTTCATTTTTCTTAATTTTGTATGTGTCCTTTCAAGCAGAAAGAATGCTTGTACAGATTGAAAGTGTTCACACAGTTTTGTTCCTGTGTGCATGCCAAAGGTGCAGGGAAGACAGATTTTAAAAAGTTGTGTGCGAGCTATACCAGTGCAATCAAGAGGGATCTGGAAAGCTTTTCTGAAATACAATTTTTACTGAAAAGCTTTTCTGAAATACAGCTTTTACAAACTCTGTTAGAACCCAGAGCTTGTTACACTTTACAAGTTCCCTGTAAAGTATTTCATACAGCAGTCTAGTTAATGCATCAACATCTGACAAAACACTCTTTAGAAGCTGGGAAAAGAGCTGGGAGGAGTTAGTCAGTTTTATTTTTAAGCTAGAGTTGATACTAAAATATACTGATAATGTTCTAAAATATACATTGATAATATTTGTGTGCTATATCAACTTCCTTTAGTTGTGCTATTTTAGCTAGCAAGCTATAAAAACTATTTGACATCCTGTACTTGTTCAAGTCAGAGCTGACTACCTTTAGTTTCTTGCCTTGCACATAAATCCATTGCATTTTGGTTGCTATTCATTGCTCTGATAGAAGCATCAATATTGCGGTACCAAATAGCTGGTTTCACTCTGATTTGTTTTCATGACTGCAATGTTGGGGGACAGGGAGGTGCAGCTCACAGAAATGAATATGTGATTCAAGCCAGTATAAGCAGTGGTTGGGGTGCTGGGATGAAGTAAAAAGGATGTAAAACTGAATTTGGTGCTGATAGACTGTAACTGCACTTCCAAATTTCCAGGTATTTTTGTACTTCTGAATTTTTTAATGGCTTTACTTCCTGGTTTTTATTTTTAGCTGGCTTTGTTATTTTATGTTTATTTTATGCAGTAGTTCTCCAGCTAGTCTAAATATGTTTGTTTGTGATCCTTGGAGAGATGGCTGGACACATGATATAGATTCTCCAAATTTAGTAACAGTAGATTTCAGTAATTAGCGGTTATCTGCTTAACTTTCATTATTAATATTTTACATTGCAAACAGCTTCTGTAGGGCCCCCAGTCTTCTGCCATGGTTGTATGAGGAAAATTGTTTATGTGATTAGGAAACAGTTAACAGACAATGTCTCTTTTTTTTGCCAACATTTGTTTGTTCCCCATTACCTATAATTTACAACCAAAACTCCAGATCAGTGCTACTTACCTCTGTTCAAAAATTCATCTTTGTGTTTCGAAAATTATCCAAAGCATTAATTGTGACTTTTTAACACAAATTGATAATAGTCTTAGAAATATTCAGCTGCTTGGTAGGAGGTATGGGAATACCTATTATGCATGGAGAATGTATAAGCTGGATCCTGAATGAGTGCTTCTTTTTGAGGTGAAGTGGGGCTAATTTATTGTTGGATTACAGTCATTTAATTAAAAAAAAAATAAAAAAATAAAAAAAAACCCCAGCAAACAAAGCCACCAACCCTAGCACAGAATTGCTATGTTAGAGACAGATTTTTTTTTTTTTTTACAACTGCAGTCTTAAGCAGGAGCTCAAAATCTTACTGTTAGTTCAGGAGAATAGCAATTAAGGTGTATAGTTTATTCTCTTAATTCTTCTTCCTCTATGATTACAAAGTAGCCTTTGTGCTAAGGTTGAGTGAATGAACTGCATATCATAGGTTATACCTGAACAAAATAGTAGCCAAAAGTACACCAATATCTTTAGAGTAGCACTTTGAAATATTTCAGTTGAATCTTTTCTCCTTTTTTAAAAATAAATGCATATCACTTTAAAGGCTGCTGGCGCCAAGAATTAAGGGGAAAGAGGGTTCCTTAACCAAAGCAACCAGAAGGCAGGGGTAAAAGAATATACTTCTAAATGTTAGCTTTAAGGATGAGCAAGAGTTATAAATTCCAGTGTGTTTGCAGTATAACTATTACAGTGTTGAGTAAGCATATGACAAAAATAAAGTGAAACTACTATTGTTTCCACCAGTGGGAGTGGGGAGGGGGGGAAGTAAACAGTGCACTATCAAGATAAAGCTACATACACTTTTAGATCTTGCAGTTTTGATGTTTGAGAATAGAAGTGTTTAGGTTTCTTAATAGGCAAGTGAGATTATTTCTGTCTTTTGCCCAGATGAATTTATTAAAAAAAAAAAAGTTCTGTATTTGCAGCAAGAGCTGAACTGTCAGCGTGTTTATTCATATTGAAGAGTGTATTAGTGGCACCGAACTGTGAGCTCTGAGAGGACAGCCTTGCAAATTCACCAGTAGTTGTCAAAAACTCTATGACTGCAGAATGTCCTGTCTACCATACAAGTAAGTGGCTTTCTTTGTGGATACACAGAACAGGACACACTTGTCACAACTGCCCATGTCATACTGTGCCCTCTGAGTGCAAAACCCTTCCTCATCTCTAGCTTAAATTAAGCTAAATGGGGAAAAAACTGAGATATGGAGATGTACCTCCTGATGTTTGTGCTATGTGAGAGAGCAGCACTGGTGGACAAATAATGTAGTGCTTTAGACTGTGGAACACTAAAAGTCTTTCACTGTCTTTCACCTTCATATTTCTAATTTTAAATAGAAGTAAGGTTGGGAAAGGGTCACAATCAACAGTGAAGCAATAGCCTTGCTTTAGTAGTGGATCTATGTTGCTTTGCATTAATAAGTAACACAAGCAATGGAATATAGTTGAGTGCAAGTGGTGTATGACAGTATCAATGAGGAAGGTGTTTTGGCCAAGAAATATCGAGAGTGCTTTTGTGGTATGAGTAAAAGGCACAAGATGAATGTTTAATCTTATGTCATGTTCTTGGGCATCTGAGACAATGTATAGTGTTTAATAGAAAGGCTTTGATATGTTTTACTCCAAATCACTGAACTGTCAGATTGCTGGCTAGTGGTATATTTATGAATACAATATGTTACATAGAATTTAAGGAGCTTATTAGTAGTTACAGTAGCATTTAAGGAGCTTATTAATAGTTACAGTAGTCAGAAATTCACTTGTAGTTGGTTTTCATGGGGTCAGAAAGAGACTGAATTGGTGTTGTCATAAACTCCTAACCATAAACCAATAAAAACTGAACGTGGTATTTTATATTAGGCTTGGTCTTTGATAAATCAACTAAGAAATACTGAAATCAAGGAAGGGTCCCTTCCTTGATTGGGAACACCCCAATTACAAAAACACACACCCTTTTATCTTTTTTTTTCTTTTCTTTTTTTAAACAGTTTAATTGCTTTTCTAACAGCATTCTTCTATGTATGTGTAGAGAGCCTGCTTCTATGGAATTTCAGTTCTGTATCTTTAGGATCCTTCTGTCTTCCTCAGCAGAGCTCTCACCTTCAGGGGCTTGGGGGGATCTACTGGAGCTGCCTGCGTACGCGATTCCGAGCTTTTATTGAGGTCTCCTCTGTCTGTCTCGCCCTCGCCCTTAGACCCTCATCTTAAGACACAAGTATAGAGGTAGGAGAAGCACTCTTAATAGCATGACTATATGTGCTTTATGACCAAAAAATAGATGTATGAAGCAGACATGCCTGGATTTCAGTAGATTTCTGGTTTAGCTGTCAGGACACTTTTTGTCTTAATCTTCCTCCTTTCATCCTTTTCCTATTCTTCAACCCCTTCTCCCACATACAATGTCTTCATTTTTATGTGAAAACTTGCTTATTCTCCTTGCAGATAAAATACATTTTTAATAGTAATGTAGAAAATATACAGTTGTGTTGTGTTTCAATCTTTTGTTTGTTTTGGTTTGGGGCATTTTTGGTAGTAAAGTTTAAAAAGAAAAAAAAAAATCACTGAAAACCATACCCATACACCCCCCAGCCCTGTAATGCATGTGAGGCTTTGTGTTCGTGTTTTGGGTGGCGGGTGTTTGGGATGGCGGGAATTACCTGCAAGATCTGTTACTGATGTACTTACTGTAGAAAATAGCATAATAGTTCTGCAAAGTCTTCATTTCATGGTGTGTGTAGTTTAATTTTAGAGGGATTTACTTATGCAACAGAAAAAAACCTCCATGCTTAAGCTAGAAGCTAAAAACAATTAGGCAATTGAAACAACAGTATCTAGTTAAACACACATAGTTTACAAATGAAGAATTTGGCCTGAATGTACAAATGAGAAATGTACTTCCAAAGGTATTAAATGTTGCAGTTGTCTTATTTAAATAATTTCCTTTCAATCTCTTAAGGTAAATCTACAAGTAAGAAGTGGTATTTTTCTCTTGCTGGAAAACATCTTTCATATTTTTTTCCCAGAAAAGTTAAAGTAAATATTTTACTGCTGGCTAGCATCTTTCCTTGCATCTATCTTTGTCTTTGCCTTCCATGTTATGTATGTATGGTGGTGGTTTTTCTTTAACTATTCCTCTTGGCTTATTCCTAGCCTTGTTTATTCACGGGGGAGACCAACTGTCACAGCAAACTTCTATGGTTCGGTTTATTTTGACTTTGTGTTCAGGTTTTACTTCACTAAGATACTGGGTAAATTGTGCCTATATAATCTAGCTTGCCTATTTTAGCTGTCCAATTTAAAAAACAAAAAAACATAGGTTGTAAGAGGGGAAAAAGCGTAAATAAAGTTGTGAGTGTATAAAATATACCGGAAATGGCTCTTTTATACAGTTCCTAAAGTGACATTGGTTTGTAGATAGTTATATAAAAATCTCAGAGTTGCTGCAGCTAGCTGTAAACTTACACTGGCAAATCTCATTTTAATTGGCACATTTGCAGCAACAGACCTTTCCAGCAGAGATCATCCTGCTGAATTATTGTTATTGTAGAAGCAAAAATAGGAAGGGAGAAAAGGAAAACTCACCAAACTTTCCCCTTTTGTGGCCTGCCAAGGTTTTTTGCGCTTACAGATAGCCCTGTTAAGTTACAGAAGTTGTTTTATCATGAACTGACTAGAATGCTCATTACAATGGAATGGAGTGCTTGAGTCCATGCTGTGTAAGTAGCTTTTTGTCTTAATTATTTGGTATAAAAACATTAAAGAAAGCATAATTCATGCTATCTAGGGAACCAGTAAAAGTACTGCGCACACTTAAAATGCTGACATACTTTAGTATAAGAAAAGGTTACCTGGCAGGGATGTGAATTCCAAATCTCTTGCCTACCTCTTCAAGTAAAGTAGCATAGTCATTCTAGACTGGGGCCAGATGAACTTCTGCTTCTAATAACAGATAAGTTACTGTTCTTGCTAACAACCGTTTGGGGTTTTTTTGTTTTGTCTTTTTACTGTATTTTTGTTGGGTTTGGGGTTTTTTTACTGTATTTTTTTCCCCTGGAAAGGATTAAGAAGCACCTGTCTGCCCAGAAATCGTGGCAAGGGTAACCTGCAGAGGTAACAAATGGCTTGAGACTCCTACAGTACTTGACAGAAGCTTATTTTGAAGATAGCGTATTCTCTTATATATGAAAGTTGGGGGTTTTTTTCACATCAGAGGTTTCCAGATGACCAAAAGTTAGATTAGAAAATAACCTAGAGTGTTTTGGTTGGTTTTGAAGTAAACATCTGCATAATCTTTAGTTCCTCTATCAGTTGTCCAGTTCCTGGTTCATGTCTCGCTAAGGTATTATGCACAGTTGACAATAAAGTCTAGAGCTTCACTGTAAATAAACAGCCTGGAGATGGGCAAATGTTTTATAAACATTTTGTAGTTTATTAATACAGCTGATGTCAGTACAGGAAAATTAACCTTCAATAAGAAAATTCAGTGTTCAGCTTTCAGTGTGTTTCCAGAAGTATGGTAGACACCTTGGCATAACGTAGCAGCACATAATGGTTTGTGGGTATTGAAAAGGTGCAGGCCATATTGTGCTGCCTCAAAAATACAAGGATTTCATCATCCTGAAGAGAAATATCACTTACGAGTTAGTCAAACTTGTGATGCTGATGTCTGTCATACTTTAGCAGCACGTAAATATTGGTGTTAAGACTGTAAATATCTCCAGTATTAACTGTGCTGCTGAAGTAAGGCTAGCCACTTCTGCATGTGAGTCATGAAAAAGGACGTTTCATGTATTTCCTGATGCCTTTTTGTTGTTATAATTTAAATGTTGATTGCTTGTGAACACTTTCTTTTGTTTGTATTTTCATCCGTTCAGAAACAGTATTTAGGACTTCATAGTATCTGATGGTAAATATAGAATAGACATATTTATGCTTTAGTTTATATGAAAGCTGAATTTATTAAAGGAGCCATCTCGAGATACACCTGTCTAATAATATTTTGGTAAGTGTGCTTATATATATATATGTATAAAAATGGTGTTACTTTAAATGTCAGTATTTCTTTATCAAAACTCTTAAAACTGTGTGTTTCTTAATGAGTGAAACGTTTTGTCATGTTTTTAGCAAAGTGAGCACATAGAGCAAAAGTGCCTTCCAAAATTTTTAACAAAACTTATTAAACACTTCATTTCTTAAATCACTGTGTCTATAGACAGGTAACAATTTTATGGATAGAAGTTTAAACTATGTATCTAACTGAAATTACTAATTTTTTTTCTCATTTTCCACTAAGATATTTCTCTTGCAGGGGAATCTTTCATTGAGATGATTGAAATCGCTGCAGTGAGAATGGAAATTACTTAGGCTCCTTTCCTTTTAAAAGCTGCATGCAAGAACTGTGGTGAGTCAAATGTAGACTAATGGTTATGTAAATGTCACTAATTTTAGATACAGTCAAGATCTGAAAGTGTGTTTCCTTTTAAGATTTTATTTTCTCCACTATCATGACTCAGTATCACTTGCTAATCTCGTTTTATTAGCCTTGTTATATTTTACCATTAAAATACACATGCCTTCTTCAAATAGGTGCTCACAGCTTCAAGTTCATGCATCATATAGATGTTTGAAAAGGAGGAAAAAAGGCTTCTCTGCGCTGGGGATTTGCTTTGACTTCAGGCTTTGCAGGCCTGCTACTGGTGCAGTCGCACAGGTACAAACATGACATAGATGAATATGAATCAAAGTTGTTATAATTAATAAATCTGCATAATTTTACCATATAGAATTTCAGCCTGGTGGATGTGCTGGTAGAAATCACAGTTTTCTTATCTGCCTGTTATGGATTTGAACTGGTGAAATTACCGATGGCTATAATTTCCAATATAGTTCAGACCTGAGCAGTTCTCAATAGCAAAGCTGTGCAGTATTAGATCATTTACAGCTTTTCGTAAACAATTCTGTGTTTACATTTACCTACTACAGGTCTCTTAAAATATGTGGCCAAAAAGAGGTTGACCACTCAGAAAAAATATGGTCTCTGCCTCAAAGTTGGATAGCTCTCTCACTGAGGCTTCTTTAGGTAGCACTATCTTATAGTTATCTGCAACTGCTTAATACTAAGGCCTGCACGTACATATCAGGCATTTGAAAATTTCTAAATGCTTGGAAAGACCAGACTCAGTGGGTTACAAAAGACATTATTCTTCGACTATTCCCCTACCTTTAAAGGTCACTGATTTTTGTTAGCGCGCTGCAGACTGTGGTGCTTGCAGAGGGCCACCCATCCTGTTACTCCTGTAGATCCAGTATTTTAATGTATCTAGGTTGTTTCTCCAGGACTTCTATGAGAAAGGAGATCTGAAAGATTTGAGAGCATGCAACAAATAAGTCTACTTGCATGGCTTTGTCAAAGTCCAGCGGCCAACCTGCTTGTTCCAGACTACTTCATTGTGCCAGTGCAGGCCTCTGTGTCAATAGTGAAACAGTGTTTCCTTCTGGTTCACCGTGCAAACCCCTGTCACTGACACGAGTCAGGGGATGGTAGGGAGTTGGAAGAAGCAGAAGGGCAAAGGTTGGACTGCCTTGTTTGGTGGCCCTAGCAGCTTATAACAGTTTAGTGGTGTGTTGTGCCTGACGTAGGAAGGGAAGGCTCGCTGTTTCCAGTTCAGGTGCTTATTTCCTGCTAGGCTTAGGAACTGCATGGGGAAAAGATGCTTAACTCATAAAAGGGAAAGAAAAGATAGGCCTGCTTGAAAATAAACTGAGACTAGTAGTTATATAGGAGTGAAGGCAACTAGTGAGAGGAGTATGTCTAAAAATGTCATGTTGAAAGTTTAGAGCTGCAAACTCATAGGGGAAGGACAGGTCTGATGAACTGGAAAACTGGAAGGATTGGGACAGGTTGGGCACAGGTTTGGGGGTTTTGTTTGTTTCTTGAAACTGGAAGAAGCAGCAGCCTTAGAGAAGGGATCTGGCCTGAGGCAAAGAGAATGAGTCAGTCTTATGGGAAGGGGCTTGCACACCTCGGATCATTCTGAACACTGACTGAAGTGCTCTGCACTTCACACCCAGAAGTGAGTGCAGGTTAAGTAGCCTTTGCTGTCATCTGTGAGGTCACAGTGTATTTCATCCTCCTCATCATATTCTACACAGAAGAGGGCAACCTTATTAGTGCTCTCAGCTACTTCATGAATTTTGGTCCTGAAAAGACTACTGGTGGATGAAAAGCTGGACATGAGCAGACGATGTGCACTCACAGCACAGAAGGCCAACCGTGTCCTGAGCTGCATCAGAAGAGATGTGGCCAGCATGTCAAGAGAGGTAGTTCTCTACTCTGGTGAGACCCCACCACCCCACCTGGAGTACTGTGTCCAGCTCTGGGGCCCTCAGTACAGGCAGGACATGAACCTGTTGGAGCGGGTCCAGAGAGGGACCACAGAAATGATCATAGGGATGGACCATGTCTCCTATGAGGACAGGCTGAAGGAGTTGGGGTTGTTCAGCCCAGAGAAGAAAAGGCTCCAGGGAGACCTTATTGCAGCCTTTCAGTGCTTAAAGGAGGCCTACAGGAAATACGGGGACTAAGCCTGTTGCAATAGGAGAAGGTATAATGGCTTTAAACTAAAAGAGGGAAGATCTAGACTACATACAGGGAAGAAATTTTTTACAGTGAGGATGGTGAAACGCTGGCACAGGTTGCCCAGAAAAGTTGTGGATGTCAGGTCAAGTTGGACGGGGCTCTGAGCAACTTGATCTAGTTGAAGATGTCCCTGCTTATTGCAGGGGAGCTTGAACTAGGTAACCTTTAAAGGTCCCTTCCAGCCCAAACTATTCTATGATTCTTTGAAAAGGAATCCCAAAATAACAAAGTAGTTGAGGTTGGAAGGGACCTCTGGAGATCATCTAGTCCAAGCAGGGTCAGGCAGAGCAGGTTTTTTAGTGCTGTGACCAGTCAGTTTTTAAATATGTTCAAGGATGGAGGCTCTGCAACCTGTCCTGTTTAGACAGAATTTTCTGCATTTCATTTTGTGCCTGCTGCCTCCTCTCCTGTCACTGGGCACAAGTGAGAGGAGCCTGCCTGTGTTGCCTTTACTCTCCCTTACCCCCATCAGCAGGCATTCATAAACTTTGATAGGATCACACACACCCAAGCTTTTTCTTCTCCGGGCTGGAGTCCCAGCTCTCTCAGCCTTTCTTCATGTGAAAGATCATCTTTCTGGAAGTAAATAAAATGTTTCAACTAATATGGGGATTGGAACTCAAAGAGGGAAATGCTTTTGGGGGGAAAAGAACAAAGCATAACCTTAAAACTTCACTGTAAAAAATGTAAAAAGAACATGAAGATCACAAAATGAAACACGAAGAAGTTAGATAACTCCAGCCTTAAGATTCTGCAATCTTCATTTGCCCCCTTGTGTTAGTGTGCTATGAAGCAGTCTTCATGATCATACAGAATATTTAATCTAATGATAGGGTTGGCCTGACGTGTTGCTGAGCAAGGGAAGATGTTTGTGGGCTGTGCAAGCAAGAAGCCTGATGCTGCTGTAGTAGGTGCTGCAGAAATTGGTAGAAGATTCTGTAGGCAAAGGAACAAAAAACAAAAGTAGAGAAAACCACGTCTTTATGGTTATGTCAAATGAGAATTCCTAAGAATTGGATGTGATGTTTATTTTTCTGCCTTCATTCTTCTATGATGCTAAACAAGTTACCAGGTTGTTGTCTGAGGAAACACTGGCTCTTCACATTTACAGCTGAGCTTCTTAGAAGTTGTCATTTGAATTAAAATACTACATAAAATTATGTTTGTTGATGGTCTCTTATCTTAAACAGGGTACCTCAAACTGTTGCATGCTAATATAGTTTCTACAGCTCCATGTCATATTTAAAATGGGGTAATAGACACCTTGAAGGGCTGTTGAGTTTTTGTTTGTTTGGGGAAAAAACAAACAAATACCAAAAAAACCCAAACCCGAAACACTCTTGTTTAGTAGCTGTACTACAGTAATGCATTTCCTCCTGGAATTTTTTATGGCATTTATTAGTTCTGATCTCAGAAGAAGAGGTAAGTATTTTGAATCTCTTAAAGACCAGATCTGCAATCAGCTTTCCTTGTTACCAGCTCAAGCTGAAAAACCAAGTTTCCACATTGCTGATTCATGGTCTGTCCGGTCCTGCGAACTCCAAAATGCTCTGATTTGTGTCCTATGTTGTCACTGATTCATTTTCCATATATTGCTATTATTATTAAACACCTGTTTGTCCCATTTTTGGAATGTGGCTTCATGAATTACACCTTCAATATTCTGCAAAATCTTTTATACGCTAAAGGTAATGTTCATGTTTGAACTTTATAGGTAAATTTATTCTAAAATAAGGTAAAGTTCCATGTTGCAGAAACAGTTGGAGTTTTATGTACAGCGGTAAACAGTTCATCTTTAAAAATGTTAAATGACTTAGACCTAAGTATTTAGGCTCTACTGGCCATTATTCTTCAAATTTCAAAAACAGTTTTCTTGGTACTGCATATGGCTCACTTCACTGAGTGAGAATAGCTCTGTACTTGATATTCAGGTATAGAGATCTAAAAATGCTCCAGCTTTTCCCGTAATCATGGTATCTTGTTAAGTACTGGGGGAAGCCTCTCCTAATCAGGTAGCAATACTAACAGAAATGATTGAAATTGGAAATGTTTAGACTCCCTTTATGTTCTTCATCACCACTTCCTGTCATAGAATTCACCAGAAATGATTGATAGAAATATATCCAAGCGGTGAATTACTATTTTACCACAGTATAACTTGAAGCAAAGCAGCAATTCTTCATTTAAAATAAACAAACAAAAAAATTTAAAATTTATTTGAAGGAAAACTTATGTCTGAGATACATGTGAATCTCCTTTCTGAGGTGGCAGGTTGTGTGCATCAGAAGAAAATAACTATAAACAGAAATAAGAAAAAACAATGGAGAAAATGCAATGGTGTGAGTGACTTTTCATCTTTCTAAGAGGGGGCTAATATCACTGGGGTATTACTTTTTCACTCTAAATTAAACAGTTTATTTCTGTTGGAAGTTATTTCATGGCTCTCAGGTGCAACAAGTCTATGTTTTTCCAAATTTGATTCACAGTTCTATGTTAATAAACTTTTGAACTATATAAGGAATAAATTGTAGAATATAGTGTCTCAAATTTATACATTTTTAATATTTTCTTGAAATAAAAGCAAAGAAAAAGCTTCAGGGGTCATATTATTGGACCAGCTAGAAGGATCAACAACAATAATATATGTTTATGGTTCTACAGTCCTGTGAGTCTCAAGCCAGACAAGTTTAGGACTGACAGAATCTTCCTCTTTCCTTCAGGATTAGCCTGGCTCTGAGATTTCCACGGTGGTTTCACTGAATGACTTTGGGTTAGTTTTTGGTAAGCTCAGCCAGCCGAGTGTGCACCAAGGAAAAGGTCCCTCCGCCCTTGAGAATGGCAGTCCAGTATTAAAGTTAATTTCCATTGGTTAAACCAATGTAAGGAATATTGAGGGTTTTATTCTTCCTTTATTGAGGGCTTTACTCTTCCTTTCTTGATCCTCCTACAGACAGACTTTGCCAATTTGCGCTCTAAAGCGGTATGAAAGGGGCTAACAACATAACATCTTGGTCTGCCTCTTTCCTTCTACAGAAGATAGATATCTACATCTGAAACTAACACAAAAACACTTATATAGGTATAGCTTCTTAGCATATAGAAACAGCTCTGGCAGACTTTTTCTGTCACCAAGGCAATGTGAAAGTCCTCCTTTTCCAATAAGCAGTATCTGTTATCTTCAAACATACCAATAAATACATAAACTATATTCTCCATCTATGTATAATGAAACTTCAGACACAAAAATAGGAAATGTCCAGTAGTATCAGGCAAAGATGCAAATGACCTTTACTGGTTTGGAGGTGTGAAATCTGTTAAATGACCTGTGCAACAACCAGTTTTAGGAAGCGTGCATGGATGGTAGGTTGTTCAGTCAGAAAAAGGATTTCGCTGCAGATTTGATAACATCATGTAGCCAGACAGCCCCCTGTTGGTTGTATTGTTGTGGAGGTTCCAGAAATAAATTGTGCTTGAATTCAGTGATTCATTGAGCTCAACAAGCTTGCTTTTTTTTTTTTTTCATGTCACAAGTAGAGAAATGGGGCAAAAAAATCACATGCATTTGTAAAAATTACCATTGAATCAAGTTTTGTCCCTCTTGTGTATGAAATAAATGTCTAAGCTTGGTTAAATAGAGTATCTGCACTGTTTCTTAATGTCTTTGTAGAAGCTTATTTTTAAAGAGCTGAGGCGAAAATGCGGAACAGTAGTTTGTCCTTGTGATTGAAACTGCAAACTAAGCATACTTTGATATTACGTTTACAGCCCAGCTAATGCAAAGTATTTAGATAAGCTGTCAATAATGCAGGTTATAGATTTTTAAAACACAAGTTTGTAAGCTGGCAGTGAACTGGCCACACATGGGCTCCAGCCCTATTTAATGACTGGGACTCCTGCAGGCATGTCTGTGAGAACTTCTGCTGTAACAAGGTACAGTTTTACCAAGAGGCTTGGGGTTTTTTTCACTCGTGTGTGCTTTGCTTTAATCTCTTCTGTTGCTTGTGGCTGGAGTTGCTATCAGTGCAACTAGCTGCTTACTTCAGTTTGTGTTTTCCCATCCATTAAGACAGCAAAAACCTTGTTCTGTGAAAGAAATAGGTGTCTAAAATACTGGAAAATTGAAGGACATTTATTTGGTATTTGGATTTCTTTCTTTCTTTGTAAAGGGAATCTAAAATCTGCCTTGTAATGGGTTGCTGTATACCCATGTGGTGACGGAGTGCTGTAGATACTGTATAAATATATGCAACCACTTATTTTTCTGGAATCTGATGATGTATCTGTGCTTAAAAGGCACTATTTGTGGTGGCAATGGGTGACCCAAGGAAACTTTCCAGGAAGAACTCTATCTCAGAGGCGCAGGATCTTTTGCTCCAAGATGAACAATGCAGAGGTGATCTCTTTCTGCAGCAGGTATGGCCTGGGTTATAAAAGCTCATCTTTGTTTGAAGAATTTGATTCATGGCTAAAAGTCCATGTCTGTAGCAGTAGAGAAACTGATGGGAGAATTCGTCTTCTACTACAATGCAGAACAGAAGACTGGCATGATGATGAGAAAGAAAAAGAATTCTTAAGCACTTTGGCTTTCTCCCCTTCCCCTTCGGTATGCATTAAAAGATTGAATGTAATCAGATATCTTATAACAGTTGGTAAAAAACAGAAGCTAAGCTGCGATTGAAGAAGGGGAGTGGGAAAGACAGGGACATACCAATGAGCTGCTTAAAAACTGTCATGACCTGCTAAAATCCATCAGAAGAGTTTAAGAAACTGGCTGAAGCAATCGCAAAGTGAGCGCACTCTCCTGAGAAAGCGAAAACCTGAGTTTCAAGTTCTTCAGAAGCTCGAGGGGATTCAGAAAACCCGGGTTTCAGGTTCTTCAGAAGCCGAAGTTCGCATCTCCTGATTCCGAAGAAACGAAGAAGTTGCCCACAGATGTTCCCCATCTTTCTTGTTAAATCAAGGGTATGTGCAAAAAAGAAGTCACAAAATGGTTTTGTTCAGAGGTTGTTGGCAGTGATAACTATTACCGTTAGCAGATGAAAGCAAGATGCAGGTAGGATTTCAAAGGGTAGTGGAATTTGCTTTTATTGGACTAACTGTGCAGCTCCTTGCAAGTTCCATATTCTTTTCCTAAGATGTTTCCTGAAGTAACAGTAAAATAAGCATACAATAAATGTAAGTACCCATTAAAGCTCACTAAAGGAATACCTTATGTTTCCAGTAGATGAGCACTGAGATAACTGAGTATTTGTGAATTGCGTCACAGACCTCTATTATGCCAAAGTTCTGGGTTTTATTGCTAAAGAGAGCACCAGTAAAGGTGGCTTTAAACTGTTTATGCTCCTGCTTTCTCTAAAGCTGCTGAAGAGGGAGAGCAGGGAGCAACTAGCAGCATTAAAGGATTTAATGGCTGTTCAACAACCAGCAAGGGGATTCACCTCTTCCCTCCTTCACTCTGCTGTCAATTTGTTTTTATTTTTTTTTTCCATGTTTGAAGAGGCTTTTTGCCTTTTTTGTTTGTTTGCTTCGGTTTTTTGTTGTTTGTTTGAGCAGGTTGTTTGTGACAGGAAGGTTTAAAATTTCCTTCCAAAGTTAAGGAAATTGATAAGAGCCTGTTCTGGGTGGAAGAAGATTCAAAGAACTAACTCTGATTAGAAAAATTTCATTTTTCCTCCTCTGAGGAGTGGTTACTTACTCCATTTCCCAATTAGGATTAAACTCCAGGACTTCCTCAAGACTCTTGGAGTATCTGTAATTTTTATTTTATTCAAGCAATTCTAGTAGCTTAGAACATACTGGTTACTTGCAGAGCTGTGATCTTGTGGTTCCGTTATGTTATGCCTATTCAGACATAAAGTAAGTATGAAAGATATATAAGAGAAAGGCACTACCTTACACTATGAAAGTATCCTCAGTTACCTCTAAAACTGCACCTTTTTCTCTTCAGCTGTGAGTGGTTGTCCACAGCAGTGGATATTTTTAATGGTAATCGACAAATTCTGAAATGTATCTCTATTTTTTCCCATTTATTTCAGAGTACTTATAAAAATAGCATCTGGTCCTGGTGATTTATAATGTTTGAGTTTCTCAGGCTGCCAACAGGCTCTTCCTTTGAGACGTCTAGGCCTGGTGAAACTACTCTGATTCCCCATAAAGCATGTCCTTGGGATAGGAATTTCTCTGTCACCCTCTATATTAAAACCAAATAATTTATATTGAGCTTCTTTTCCTTTGCCAATTTCTTTCATCCTCCTCTTGGTACTACATAGACAAAACTGAAAAAACCTCCTGGATTCAAGTAACTTTAAGGATATTTGGAATTTTTCTCCGTGTGTGTGCATTGGTACACGAGCCCCACACACAGCCATTAGTACCTGTGCATCTGATATTCTCATATGGGAGAATGTTGCTCAGCAGCACCTGTGAAAGCCATAATTGTGTCTTTGTGCAAGAGAAGTGTTACTTATGCCATTCTCTTCTTCTAGCCTGGTGGCAACCAACAGAGCTTTCCATTAGCCAATTATATACCAAGTAGTCTTTTATGTTATCTTGAAGACTGAGGGGGGATCTGATCAACACCTATAAATACTTAAAGGGTGGGTGTCAAGAAGATGGGGCCAGTCTTTTTTCAGTGGTGCCCAGTGACACAAGAAGGAACTTCGTTGAGGGTGGCAGAGCACTGGAACAGGCTGCCCAGAGAGGTGGTGGAGTCTCTGTCTCAGGAGACATTCAAAACCCACCTGGACACATTCCTGTGCAACCTGCTCTAGGTGGACCTGCTTTGGCAGGGGCGTTGGACTAGATGATCTCCAGAGGTCCCTTCCAACCCCATATCATTATGTGATTCTGTGATCATTCACTAGCATACACTTATATTAACACTTAAACAGGTGTTAGGTTTGGGTTAGTTTTAGAAATTGTAGCTTTTCTGTTATTTTTCTGCTGGAGAAACTACTTTAGCCTGGGAGGAATTCCGTGTGCATGCATATCCCATGAATGAGCACGACCTCCCCAGCGTTCACTTACTGTGTAATGTAGTGGTGTCATTAAAGACTATCCGCATAAGATACATTTTACTTGGCTTGCTGAGCATCACATGAATCTTCTGAGAAGGCTGAGCAAGCAAAACATCTTGCCTCAAGATGTCACAAGAGATACAGGCACCTGGCCTCTGGTTCTGGTTTGCCTGAGCAGAAGCACTGAGAAAGACCAGAACTACTTTGCTGTTCCCACGTCTTGCCCCAGGCTGTCAGCAAGTCTCCTAACATGGCCAGGCCTTGATTAGAGGGTGACAAGGAGCAGAACATTTGCAAAGCAGATCCTGGTTTTCTCCTACGTAAATTCTTCTGAAGTTAAGTGTAGCTTGAACCTGGGAGCACCAGGCTGTCCGATCATGCAGGGTTGGAATTACCTTGGATATCTCATGGTATGTGGTCTCAGTTTTTGGATCCCTCAGCAGCCATGATGCTAAAGCAGAAATTACTGGTAACAGCTACACCAAAATTAATTCTGACAAGGGGTCAAATCACCTTTGGTCCTTCAGCTGAAATCAGACAGCAACCCATCACTCCACTCTCAAGTCAGGTTCAGAATCACCCCTTATAAGCTTCCATGGATGAACAGCCCTCAGTATTCATTCAGTCATTTTCTGCTCTGCTGGTACTGAGAGATAATTTTCTGTAAATTTCCAACATCCTGTAGTACTAGTTCCATAGAAAATATTCCAGTGCTCAGTCGGAACCAGAAGAGGACTGAGCTTCTGTAAGGTTCTCTTTAGCTGGAGATTCTGTGCTAGGGTGAGAGGTCAGGTGTGGTTCACGCTAGGGCAGCATATAGAGATGGGAACTCACATTTTTCAGCATCTCTCTATTCTCATTAGCATTTCTTAAACACCACAAGTCCTCAGGGTGCCATCCAGACCTTCAACCTCAGTCTTCAAAGAAAGCCTGTTACTGCTGTGTCACCAGCTGCCAGAGCAGCGTCCATGTCCACGTTTCATTCCCTGTTCCTCACTACAAGGCAGCTCCGGACTCATTACCTGCATCCAAGGAGTACAAAGCCTTCAGGGATCCAACGGCAGGACCGTTTTACCAAATACCAAAACCATTACTAAATGCCATCAGACTAGAACATTGTCTCAGGACAGCCTCGTCTGGAAGGAAAGCTGTCTCCAGTAACAACAAAACCTGGCACTTACAGCAAAAAGAAGACAAAGTTTTATCTCTGCTGCAGAAAGAGCTACCTTCCCAAAATGAGGGCCCCAGACTACAAAGCTGTGCAAACTAAATAAGGTATTATTAATTAGTATTGAAAATACTAATTTAAAATGTTTAGAATTGCCTCAGACATCTAGGGAGGAATTTAGATATGGTGCAGTAGAGACCATTTATAGCAATAACAACTTTTCCAGAAGCGGACACCTCTATAAGGACAACTTCTTTATGGGTTTTCTGAAGTACGAGCAGCTACTCAATGCTGTGCGAGCTGTTCGTACAGACGAGGTTGCACGCCCTCTTCTTACATCCCCAAGAGAGTAAACACCAGTTCCCAAGCACGGCCGTCACAGGGCACAGGCGTTCCTGCCATACTGACCTAGGTGCCCTCCGGCAAAGCAGCACGAGACTTAAAGAGAAAAAATAATAACAACTTCGGTGTGTGTAGCAGTTCACCTGCTGCTTTCATCAGTGTGGCAGAGCGTCTGTGCTGTTTGATCTGGAACATTCGGGATGTTGCACCTTTTCCTTTCAACCAGTGAAGTGGTTTTATAACAGGTGAGTGCCTCCCAACAGGGAGGTGTATTGTATTTTAGTCACTCATTCACTTCCTTCTGTCCCAGGGCGTTTTAATGAGAGCACGTTAGATCATTAGTAACATCACTTCTTTTCCTATGGAAAAGAGATCCCGCTTTATCTTTTAAAAAGTGAGGGGGAAAGGTGGTGATGACTCAGTTCCAGTACAGTGTTCGCTTTGGCTGTCCCGGGTCTCAAGAGATGCAATTACATACATCTGAAAGATCAGGTACAGAGTGATGTTTTCAGTTAGTAGTTATTCATCACCAGGTTAAAATGACCTGCTCTGAGTTTTCAAAAGAGTTATTTTCACTGAATTTTCACTGAATTTTTAGAGTTGGAAGGGACCATAGAGATCATCTAGTCCCACTCCCCTGCTGAATTATTTCCACATTATTATCCACCCAGCCTGAAGGAGCTGTGTGGTGTCTGTAGCAGGAGTCATTGTCTCCAGTGGAAGATCTGCATGTTTGTCACCAGTTGTTTCAGAAGAACAGAAATCTGCATCTCCAACTCCTGAACTCTCTGGATGTGAACTCCCAAGAACTCTCAGTAGATCCTCCACTCATGGCTATATCTTGGCACTGGGAGTAGAGAAGAAGTCAGTACAGATTCCTCCATGGCAAAAAACCACAGCAGACTGATGTTCCATTATCCCTGCACAATTTCACGTGACGCTCAGCTTTTCAGTCTCAAAGCCTGCCTCAGTTCAGTGAGAGCGTGTGTCAGGCTTTCCATAGCTAAGCAGAAGAGACTGCTACAGAAGAGCTTACGGGGCAAACTGTGGCCAACAGAGTAGTCACTTAAGTGTCCCTGTGCGTGTAAGTGTGTTTTCCAGCCAAGGTTCTGCAGAGGATCTCTCAAATGATAGATGAGTCCTTTTCCACATGTATCCATAGAGTTTTTGGGACTGCATGTGAACACCAGTGAACCCTGGATTGCGCTATCACACTTCAATTGTTGAAGAAAACTCTTCTTGAATAACAGCAGCAAACACTGTCAGCCTAATCAGAGATGGGAGAAGGATCTCGGTTACACCAGGGACCGTGCAGTTACAATTTTTCATTTATGTGCTCGACATGGCCATATTAATCATTAAGCCATTAAAGTGTTCCATGGGTCCACAGTTTACTGACCCATCTTCAGAAGATCATGTTTTGAACAATCAGAGATAGCAAAGGAAAATTATACAGCTTAAGGATCAGCTTGCAAATAGGGAAAACATAATGTAAACCAGTCTGTTCCAGAAGATACATTTTCAGTTTATGGAAAATCAGGAGCTTACTAATAGGGTTACTGCTCACCGTACTGCAACTGGAATAGAGACAAGGGCTGCCAACAGGATGGGTCCAGGAGGCCTATAACCCCAGCACTGCCCAGGCAGTACTGGCATTTTGATCTTCAGAGTTTGTCTATTCGGCCACCAGAAGCTTAGCTTCCGTTTGCAGATGTGAGGTACCAACGTGATTAACCCATCTTATGTCTGGATCCTGCAATGTTTCACTTCATAGCACAGATGCAGAACTGGCCTCCCAGAGAGAAATTTTGTTCTTCAGGTATGCAAACTATTCATGTGAGATGTTCTGCAGATCCACTTAACGTGTTGGAAAAAAATTAATAGTCCCTATAGTCCCATGAACGTTTGTGTCTCCCATCTAAGTCACACTGTGCCTTCTTCATGTTCCTTTAGCAGCTATCACCCACCCATTCATTCACCCCTGGAAGATCTTCTGCTTTTCCTTGTCTGGTGGCGTTGAAATTCCCGACAGCTCTGTTAACTGTCCTCCCTTCAATACAATAAGTTGCGTCTCTTTGGTCCCACAAAGGCAGCGACTCTGTCCAGCTGAATTTTATTCCTTAATTCCTCATTCCAAGAAGCAAGTTTCCTCTCTTCTGTGGATCTCCGCTTGCCCTTATCACTTAGCCTTTTCCTCTGTTCCACCAGAGACCAGGCCGAGGAGTGAGCTGAAGATGTAGTAAAAGGACGCAAAGATTAAAGGAGAGGAGGATCATCATGCCTTCTGTTTATTGCTGAACACAACGTTGTAAATAAAATGGTATGTCAGCGATTATTTTATTACTCAGTTTAGTTATCACTTAGGAAGAAAAATGAAAGCCATAGACCAGTCTTTTCAGAAGGCCCTCAATGAAAGCTACAGACTGCCTTTGAAATTCAAAGAAGCTCAACTTCCTGACTCCAAAATACTAGTAAAATCCCAGACTTGATGTTTCCTATCTATTGCCTTTTTTTTTTTTTTTCCAATGGAGAATCAGGATGGAACAATGTTGCAACGTTTAATTCTTCAGGGTTTCAGCCAGCACTCAGCTGACTGGCACAACAGAAACTTGCTTAGAAAGCAAAGCCCTAAATCCATTCTCTAAAGTAGACTTGCACGCATTACTCTTTCCTACCTTTAGGGCTACATTCATCATCTTTCTGACCAGAAAGAAGCCACCAATTATTGAACCATTGCACTAGAATGGAAACAGCGTAGGAATGGGGGAAGGATTCTCGGAAACATTTACACATCAGGTCACACTTCAGGGGGCTATTTCAGCAGAAACTACACGATAGCCTAGAAAACCAACATCTCCCCTTTATTTTTTTAATAGGAGTCAGATTTATTTGTATTTTATGCGATGACTAGTGATTTACGTCCCACCCACCCATTTGAGAATATTCAGGGCTCCAGGCATATCTCTGCTCGGTTCCAGACTATTCAAATCATTGTTGGTCCGTCCATTTACTCGTCACAACAAGGCCTTCTGTGAGTAATTACGGCCTGACTGCAGCAGGAGAGGCAGCTTCAAAGAATGGGAATCTTCAGACACACTAGCAGTTCCCTTGGTTCCCAAATTCTTTATTTATGTGGATTACATTGAGTTGACAGATTTAACTGGGCTGTTGAAGATATGGTCAAAGCAGCAGAGGCACTCCCTTCCCTTTTATTGTCTTCTGAAGACATAACAGTCATACGCATCTGTCACTAGAGAGAGGAAGTTCTCCATCACTGGACTTGATTTGGGCTTTTATACGCTGTTTCAGTAGCATCTGGGAATAGATCAATATTTGGTAGGGAGTTGTATTTCCTCGTGATGCGCTGTAAATCTTTTACTGTAGATACTCCCACTGTTTATTGTTGAGAATCAATAAAAATAAACCCTGTAAAGTTAAAGCCTGGCAAAGGTTCAGCACAAATCTGAGGGAAGGAGGAAGAGGCCATGAGTCGCCCTCCCCCTCTTGGGTAGCTCCCAGCTTGTTTCCCAATGAATATTCAATAACACTTTCCAGCAATCTGGGAACAAAGTTGTTTTTTTTTTTTAAACAAATATTTAAAACAAAAGTTATGGACGCTTCGTTGTGATCTCAAAACAGGAAGGGCTTCTGGTCCGCTTCGGCCGCTTTCTGGTGTTGAATTCAGCTGTGGATCAAAATGGAGCATCGCCCAGATTGTGCGTTGGACGTACCTTAGAATTTTCCCCTCCAGAGACAGACAAAAGCACATCAGCCTTGCTCAGCTCAGATTAAAGGAGTTATTTTTTGAGCATTGGAAAACTGGAAAGTAACCAAAATAGGTAAAAAATGGGAACAGCCCAACGTGGAGAAAAGTTTCTCTGAAGTCAGACCAGAAGTTACTACCCCTGTTTGTGAGCCTGTAGCAGCAGGGGAGGATGCAGTTGCTCCAGCATCACTCTGTTGCTCTATGGCTATTAATTTCTCATATCCTGCATCTTAGGAGGGATTCTTCTACTATTTTTGTGAGATTCAATTATGCAGGGAAGTGAAAAATGGTGTGGAATTATTTATTAAAGGGAAAAACTTCCCAGCACTAAGAGATCAGTCTTTTTTAGTCTAAGCATAATATCAATTGCAAAAACTTCATTTAAACTTCTATTCTTAATCAATTATACAACGTTATGAGCCCTGACTGTAGAATCTGTAAGAATGCAGTGACTGCACTTCCTAAAAGAACAAAATCCCTCATTAATTGTCATATTGAAATTAATACCCAAAGAACAGGAAGGTGTTTCACGTCAGACTCTGTCCTCCCTGGTATCAGCGGATTCCTGAATAATTCAGGTGGTAAATAAATGACACGTCCCCAAAAGAGATTCCCAGCATGTGAAGAAGCAGACAAAAAATTACTTAAAAGCACAAAAATGTAAGCAATTACTATGAAAGGAAGTCAACATCGTGCAAGAACAGGGGGATGGAGAAAGGGTGGTGCCTCTGTCCTGTTGGGATGTCCAACAGGCACCACGAGACTGTATTGATAAAGCCCTTGATAGCCTTGAATATAGAAATACAGGATGAAAATCCAACTGCAAAGGAGGGAAAAGTGACTAAAGCAAGAAAGGAGATACAAGACAAATGAGGTGGTGTCTTTCTGAATCATCTGCCTTTTGCAAATCTGGCGGCAAGCTGTCAGAGGATGGAGCTATTTAAACAATCTTCTGCCACGTAAACGGCAGTCCGCATGGGACAAGGTGATGGCGTTATCGTTTACCTTTTAGTTTCCTTTTCCCTCGAGTGGTTTTACCGTTCTAGGAGTCTGCTTGTGTGTTCGAAAGCAGAAGAGATCTCAGCGCTCGCCGTAAGAGAGCGAGAGGGCCGCCCCTTAGCACCACGGCACTCGGCTTCCCGCATCTTCAGGCAGTGGAACCATTTGCACGTTTTAGCTGAATCCAAGGAAGAATAAAAAGGCGAGCAAGGCGGGAACTTCACTGAAATCAGCAGATTTTGCACCTTCCCAGGAAAAAAAGAATTCTCTTGAGAAAGCTGGCGATGGCTGGAAGAAGCGGATGGTGTCAGTGACTGCAAATTCCAACTTCACTGGAAAAAAAGTGTCAAAATGTTTCAAAATCCCATTCCTATTTAATCAAAACCAGAGCTAGATGTGAGGAATCAAAGCTCCTGGTTCTGTCGTATGCAGAACATAGGAAGTTCCATTCAAATATGAGGAAGAACTTCTTTATGGTGAGGGTGACAGAGCCCTGGAACAGGCTGCCCAGGGAGGTCGTGGAGTCCCCTTCTCTGGAGATTTTCAAGACCTGCCTGGATGCAGTCCTGAGTAATGTGCTCTGGGCAATCCTGCTTTGGCAGGGGAGTTGGCCTAGATGATCTCTAGAGGTCCCTTCCAACTCTGACAATTCCGTGATTCCGTGAAAAGCAGGGCCAAGCCACCAACAATATGCCCTAGTCCAGCAGAGATCTTATGGTGAGATACTAGAGTTGACTTGCCTGCCAAGACTTGGGTGAAAGGTTTAACACATAATCTGTTTGGGTTTTTTTTTTTACCAGAAGACTTTAAAATGCCTCAGACTCATAGCTAACGCAGGCTCCCATCAGCCAAATTCCAAACTCCTCCAGGATTACTGCCATTTAGTTGTAGCTTGAAGCTCCACCACCTGTAGCTCTACCATTGCTGCTTCCACCTTCCATCTGAAGAAATCCAGGAAGCTGCTTTCCCTTGAAGAACCAGCTTAATACCAAATTACCTTCAATTAAAACTTATGGCATCCTACTAGTCTCAGTCAGACACTTTCACCAAATTTCTATCTGGTTACTAACACACACACACTCTCTCAAACTTAATTAAGCAACTATCAGTTTAAAAGAAACCAAACAAAACCATTGTGTAAGAGCCTAGTCATGTTCCTTGCAGGTGCACAAGTGACAGAAGGCAACACTTCTCAGTTCAGTGCCAAGTAAGAACTTTGGGAATCCAAACTTGCTGAAATTCATGTGGTTCACAGAATCACAAAATGATACAGGGTTGGAAGGGACCTCTGGAGATCATCTAGTCCAACCCCCCTGCCAAAGCAGGTCCACCTAGAGCAGGTTGCACAGGAATGTGTCCAGGCAGGTTTTGAATGTCTCCAGAGAAGGAGACTCCACCACCTCTCTGGGCAGCCTGTTCCAGTGCTCTGCCACCCTCAAAGTGAAGAAGTTCCTCCTCATGTTCTCTTCGAAAAGAGGCATAGTCTCCCAGTACGCCGTTCCACGAGACCAAGGTAAAGCACATATGGTTCTTTACAGGACAGGAACTTGCTCTGCTGTATTTTTCCAAAGCCAAAATATTACATTCATGGAATGATGTTTGCGCTGAATAAAAATTAACCCATGAGGGGAACCAGAAAGTGTTCAGCACTCACCCATCACACGTTACCAAAATGGTTGTACCAAATGTTCATTTTGCCAAAGCCATGGAGCATGGCTGATGGCATAGGTTAAAACTCCAGGGCTTTTTAAAAATGGAAATATTTCATCTTTTCTTTCACTTCATTAAAAATAAAAAAGAAAGTCATCCAAGTTTCCATTTTCAAAGCGGCCGCTCCGGCAAGGAAAATAAACTCAACTGTACTGTGGTAGGTAAAATAGCCTAATTTTGTTACAACAAAGGGTTCTGAATCTAGTCTCAGTTTACACCACTGCTATCAACGGTCAGAGAATCACAGAATCGTCTAGGCTGGAAGGGACCTTTCAGATCATCTATTCCAACCATCCACCTAACCGACAAAAACCATCACGATCTTTTAAGGTGTGATGTTTAGATACAGCCTCAAGTCCATTTTCTTTTCCTTTCCCTGTAAAAAGTTGACACTTTTGTCTTGTGTCTTGCTATTATTGGTAAGTCTCTCCACCAACAACATTCACAGTCACTGACTCACTCAATACTCCTCATTATTGGTTTCAGTTTTACCCCAATTTGAGGAATGGGAACTTTTCTGGAAGGTCAGTACATGGACCTCAAAATGAACTTAGAAAACAAGTAGCGTTGTCTTTGTTGTGCAGCAACTTGTCAGGATGGCTGTCCCACACAGCTTGTCTGCTGTGTCACCAGAATGCTGCCATCAACAGTCTGACCTCAAAGTCCACCATTGTACACTGACCTTCACAGAAGGTCTTCACAGAATCATGGAACAGCCCAGGCTGGAAGGGACCTCAAAAAGATCATCTGGTCCAACCCATCGTGGGAAAGGGAGCCCAGGTGAGATGACCTAGCACCCTGTCTGATCATGTCTTGAAAACCTCCACGATGGGGACTCCACCACCTTCCCGGCGAGGTTGTTCCAGTGAAAGATGGTTCTTACTGTAAAAATTTTCTTATATCAAGACAAATATGAACATATTGACACTACTGAGAAAAAAACCAACTCGTTTGAACTGAAAGCATCCACTCTTATGTTCTTCAACATTTACTACACTATATAACCTGTAAGCAGCTTAGGAGATGTAGTCCCATAATCACATTATTCTCAACCCAGAAAGCTCTAGAAGAAGCAAAGAGGACCTCTTTGTTGCCGCTGAACTTCTGAACTTGTGTCAAGCTAAAAGGCACTATGGTGGTAGCAAAATAAAAGAGATGTCTGATAGTGGCACCACCAGCCTGGGAAGATCCATTTCATTGAAACTCCTAAGGGCAAGAAACAGACGCGTGATTCCCACCACCCACCCCCCCCATTACTAAGTGCTGCAAATAAAGTTATAAATTCACATTTTAAAGCTAACAAAAAGCCAGATCTAATTAGTTGGACAAGAAAGCCCAAATGAGCTCTACTTGGTGCTTGTAACTTTGGAAAGATGATGTTTTATCAACAGCAAAAGTCAGATTCAAATAATGAATCCTTGAAGTTAATGCTATCTTATTCCCCTGCCTTGAAGGGAGGACAAAAGATTCTTAATTTATAAGGCCTCATTAACTTACCTCTCCTGGTACCTGAGCTAATTTTGGCATTATTACAAAGCATTTTACAGGGCTAACATTCCCAAGGCTTTTAAAGCCACTTCTGCCAAGCCTTCCTCCTAAATATGTTTTGCACTTAACAAGGATTAAGAAATCCTTTGTACTACTTTGTTTAAAATTGTACCAACTCTTCCATCTGAAGGACTGTTTATCACATTTTCATTCTTTTTATAGTGAAAGCTCTAAAAATTAACTGACCCTTTGTTCACAAAGACCTTCATCATTTAATTCTCAGCACCGAGAAGCAGCCTTTGGAGCGGGAGGAGAGGAGTGTTCTGTAAGAGACAGTAACACCTTATTTCATGGACACCAGTGGTGGCTTCAGAAAGCCACTTTCTCACATCTGGAGCCACACACAGCGACACAACGTGGGATGTTTCCCTGATGCCGCGTTCCGCTAACTGCAAGAGAATCAGTGAACGTGTATCTTTTGAAAGTAGAAGCGATATTAGAAGCATAGAATGGTTAGAGTTGGAAGGGACCTTAAAGATCATCTAGTTCCAACCCCCCTGCCATGGGCAGGGACACCCCACCAGACCAGGTTGCTCAAAGCCCCATCCAGCCTGGCCTTGAACACCTCCAGGGATGGGGCATCCACAGGTTCTCTGGTTGAGAAGTTTCTTGTTGAGGTTTGCATTCCTCCTCCAGCCACTTCTCCAGACGGTTGGGATGGCAGTTGTGTCGAGCTGTTATTTCTTCAGGTGTTATCACATATTTAAAAATCTACTTACAGATTAGCACAGAACATAAGAATGATGTTCTAGAAGGAATGGCTGAATTTTTGCGCATCCCAAAATAAATTTTAGCCACAAAATAAAAGAAAAACAAGCCTTGAAAATGCTGGAATCTGGTCCACAAAACCAGTATTGAGTCTGTGGCTCTTTTATTTAGAATTGAAGAGGGTGGAGCGGTAAAAGGCAGGAAAGCATTTTTTTTTCCCAGTGCTTGGAAAAAAAATATTTTTGTTTGTTTGTTACTTCCCTCAATAGTTTGCAGTTTCAAACAAGCCAACAGAAAAAGGCCACTAGTGGCAACACACCCCTCTTCCACCTTCAACAGATGAAAGGAAAGGGCTTTATTTCCCTTTCTGTGCTTGGCTTCTCTTTGCCTGTGCGGCCCCGGAGCTGCCTGGGCTTTGGCTCAGCGTGACTGTGAGGCCTGGGGGCCTCCTCAGCCTCTCGAAACTGTAGCATTCGACTTTTTCTTCACTGGAGACTGTCCTGGTGCTTAAGAGGCGAAATCCATCTTTGAGCAAAGTGTCAAGCAGCAGGCCTAGCACATTAACACCGTTAATCAGCTTTCTATTATCAGGCTTTATGGAAACATACCTAAAATAAGAAAAAAAGCAGTTACAACACACTTTAGTTACTTCTTGAAGGATGGAACCAATTGGGTTTTTTTAAAACAAATCAGGTCCTCAGGCGGTGCAGGTCAACACAGCTGCAGGGGTTTACAGCAACCAAGGTTCTGGATTATTTTTTTCCTTCCTTTGAGGACAATTTAACGCTTTCCCTCGTTATAAGAACACTAATTCTCAATTCATCCAGTTACATGTTGGGGAAGAAGCACCTCTCTTTCACCCCCACCCCAGAACTTCCTTTCTTAAGATATAGCTGTGATATAACCTCCATCTCATTTCATTTAATGGAGGCGAGGTCAATGGCATGCTCTATATAAAGCTGCAACAGCTTCCCAGGTGAGAGTTAAACGCTGGAAAGGACAGTGAAGTCACAATTACCCCCAGCAGCATCACTTGTCACTACACGGGATCTCTCTCTACAAACAGTGACATTTATTGCAAAGTTACCTTGTACAGCAGGTCTTGTGGTAACAAGTACGAAAATCGTTTTCACGTTGCCTCAAATGACTTTGCGTGATATAAAGTACAGTATAAGAATCTATCCCGACGGTTCGAGGAACAGAAATCAGATAAAAATACTATTACAAAATACATCAGCTGACAGGGGTGAAACTGTTCCACAGTTCACAGGAAAGAACAACAAACATTCATGGAGAGCACAAAAAAGGTGAAAAGAGTCCATGTCACCACAAAGACCAAGTCGATAGAAATTCAGCAGGCAGCATAACCAAACTCGACTTGTTTCATTACTCAAGATAATTTTTTCTATTGATCTCCAGAAGAAAATTTTTACCAAGTCCGAAGAAATAAAGGAAAGAAGCAGGAATATTTTCCCGCTATTTAAGTTGCCGTAACTTACTCAGCCCACTGTTACTCCATTAAAATTAGTAGTGTGTTATAAAGTTAAGGTTTGGCACATAAATATATGTTGCTTCGCAAATGCAAAGTAGTTTTTCTTCTACTTGCTTAGCTAAAGAAAGCTAGAAGAAAGATAAAACTTTATTCATTATTTTTTTTAAAATAATCAAAAGACTGCTGCATTGATTCATATATTCAGAGAGAATAACCCGTTTGGAAATATTTCAATGACATTTCCATAAAATTCCAGATGTTCTAACAGCCACAGAGGACAAATTAGGTCATGTTTTCTTATACAGTAAGAACGTGTCTCCATACAATAGAGACATCCAGCAAAAAGCTTGTTTAAAAAATGTAAGTTGTCATTAGGATACGATACTGCTGTCACAAAGATCACTGATATAGAGTAATCTTAATAAAAACAGAACCTGGCTCTGAATTCAAAGCAAACCCACTGTGAAGCATATAGTTAATAATCTACCCCTTCTCCCCCCCTCCCCAAGAAAAGGCTCTACAAAAGCTTTCCAGTCCCTGAATTGCTATCTTGGTTCCACTGGTGTTTTTAACCCTGTTTAACCATTCCCTTTTTCCACTTTTCCATATGAAAGTCTTTTGGACCGTGAGCTACTGGAGGTTTTAGGCTTCCCCAGTATTTTACTCACTCCTTATTTATTTTGTTTCCTTTGCTTCATTTTACTCTGTGTTTTTCAAGTCCTCTAGAAGGTCATTGATGCCATGAAATTCTAAAGCCTGAGAGGGTGAGTGAGGAGGAAAGGGCAGAGAGAAAAACCCAACAGAAGTCAAACCCAAGCATTAAGAACAGTATTTGAGAAAGCTGAAGAACAGGCAAAACAGTGTAACAGAAAATTGACTGGGTATTTCAGAACTAGAAAAAGATAACATTGAACTAGCAGAAATAAGGAAACACATTCTTTTCTCTCAGCTGTCTCCAATAGTTTCTTTAAAATGAGCTTTGCTAGCACATAGTGTGTACTTCATGATCTACAAGTCACAAAGACATTTCCATAATGAGAAGTCACACTAGGGAGAGTACCTGGCCACAAACTGGTCACCAGCAGAGTAGTTGGTACCACACTGAAAAACTATGTCGTGATGAGAAGGTCTTTCCAAAGGAAGTGGAACGAGTGGTGTCTGAGAAGAAAAAGGGCTGTTCCAGCTCTGTCCCGACTGCTGCCCTGTGAACAGAGTGATCTGTTCAGCCAGCGTCTCAACAGTGGCACTGCAGGAACCAAAGACCCGGAAAAAGGCCTGCATCTCTTGGAGAGAAAAACGCACTTCCAAGATCTCCAGCCTCGGCTTCAGCAAGTGCTCCTGGCTCAGGAGGTCGGCCAGAGAGTAGAGCCCATAGAATTCTGCTTCTCTCTGCAGCCTCTGATAGTCCGAGAAATCAGTAGGTAGGGAGACCTGGAGAGTCCTCAAGAAGTCCATGATGTAACTAAACAAAGTTCCATCTCTGTCCACAAAAAACTCTCCATTCACCAGTTTAAATTCCTGGTCATCATCATTCAACATCCGCGCTAGCCTGGACTCGGGGAACTGCTGCAAGGTAGAGGCCCGGGTTACAAATCTCACACCTCCCACGCTCAGAATGACCACCTCTCGGCTACTCATCGCTCTCAGCCACTCAAGAACTGCAGCCCTCTGATCTACGTGTTTGTGACTTGATCTTTCCTAAACTGCAAGGCATCTGCAGCTCCAAGAACCGCTCGGTGCTTTCAGCAAGTGTTTGGAGTGAGGTGTGGAGCAGCGACAGGACTCCCAGGCAACAAAGATGTAAATACCATGTACAGTCGTTTTGTTTGCAGGGTTTGGTTGCTCGGAAACTTTGATTCTTGGCATTTAATGTTCAATTTTTGAAATTAACAGCTTGCAATGACTGACAGTGCAGGAAGACAGTGAACTGACCGTCACAACTTTTTAAACCTTGGGAGAAGCCAACGAATATCCCCGAAGTATGAGACACATTACATTCGTTTCCTGGAAATGTCAACTAAATGTTCTCATTCTATATACTGCTGTTCATAGGACCACTGCAAAAAGAGGTTAGATGTGTTTCAAGCAATATAATTCAGTATCATATGCTCTTGAAGAAGGGCACTTCAGAGAACTCAAACTGACGGTTCACTTTAAATCACTGTTATCCTACAGCCAAGTCAATACACTCAGAAAATGTAATTAATTCCTGAAACAAGGTACACGGAAATACAGTAACAGCAGAAGAGCCTAGATACATTCCAGTGCTAAAGCACTTCCAAACACAAGCTGCACTGAACTGCTTACACTAAGGCCACTTTTTAAGAAAGTGTGGCTTCAGAGAAACATGGATCTCACAAGACAGCTCAGTCACCCCAACAATTTGATGCTGGAAAAGTAAACTGCAAAGTATGTACTATCTTCCAGCTTGTTCTTCTCTTACCAATCTCAACTGATTTCTCTCACCCCTAGAATTTACGCTTGCCCTGAAGATACATTTTTGTATAGAATATGTAAACAATAACCATTATCTACAGTAATCTGAATGCACAGGGTTATTACAACATTTGGTTGTACAAAAAAATACGTGTATCTATTTCAGTGAGAAGTAACATCCTCAGACAGAAAGTGGTTCCTGAACGTGAATGACGTGCCCTGTATTTTGCAGTGGAAGGGCGGTCCTCAACAAGCCTCTCAGTGCAGCTCTTCTCAATCACAGCTGGTCTTCTTCTTTCCAAACCACCTCCCACTTAGCAATTTGATTTTTTTTTAATGTTTTAGAAACTGACACTTTTTATCTTATCCCACAATTACATTAACATTGAACTAAGTACACATTTTGGCCCTACATTTCGATAATAAAAATGATTTACAGTGAATAACATTCCTATAATCACCACTGGAAGAAGAATCCAGAAACAATGTGTTTTTCAAAGCTTCATTTCATCTTCCGGTTTATCAGTGCTCAAAATACGTGAGCAGTATGAATGTTTTGGAAACATTTTGAATTTTTTCACTGGAATTCTTTAAAAAACCAATTAATGTTAAAAGGTTCTATGTTTTCTTCACCAGATCTCTCTTAGTTCTTATATTTCAGCAGGGACTTCACAACAGTTTATATTTACACACAAACTGTGCAACATTATCCAGTACAACCAATGTATAGTTTTTACACTTTTCTCTTAGAAGTGAAGCTCCATCTGTCATCTGTTCCCAGTAAAAGACTGCGTGATCTGCTATCTCCACTGTATCTGCCAGATAGGACAAGCTAATTGTAAAGAACTGAGATTTCCAGCACTGCAGATTGTCAACGACTGACTCCACAAAGGACATTCTGGTGACAGCAAGGATAAGCAAGCAAATAAGAGAGGTCACTATAAATCTGCGTGAAAAGACTGAGGGAATCTTGAATTTAAGAGTGTTGCTCTCCTGAGGCAAGGAAAGTTTGTCCACATCAACCAGTTTTATTCCATTCCACTGGCTGGTATCAAAGCTCTTCATTGTAGGGCTGATGTCCACGCTGGAACAAGGTAAAGGGGTTTCTTTGAGCACCTTGATTTTTTCCCTGAACTCCTGCATCTGTTGCAGAAATATAATGGGTTCAGACACATCTTTGAAGGCCTCTGCGATGTTAAAAGCCATCCGTTGCTCTTGCAGAATTGTGTTCAGTTTATTGATTTCCGGATCGTAGGCCTGCATCACTGCAAGCTTCATGGTCTCAAAGTCAGAGAGAATCTCATTTCGTTTCTGCTCCAGCGTGTGCTGCAGCTTCTCGAAGAACTCCTTCACTTTGTCAGAATCTTTGGTCAGCATCTGCAGAGCTTTCCTCTTACTGGTTTCTAAGGTATCCAGCCGCGAGAGGGCATCTCCGCAACGCCAAGTTTCAAAGCCCTGGAACAGGGTTTCAAAAGCCCGCTTCTCCTGGGAATAAGCTTCTTCAATAGAACAGAAAACATGCTTTGTGTGGTCACCACGGGTGGCACAAACCCCACAGATCAGCTGCATGTCCGTCCGGCAAAAAATGTTAAGGGGTTGCCCGCTGTGCACTTTGCACACGGGCATTTTCGGAGTTACTTTGATTTTGTTGTACTTCTCCACGATACCTTTCAGGGAGTAGTTGACTTGCAAGCTGTTGACTCCAGTAACGGGAGTTTCCTTCCTGCACGTGGGGCACTTGAAAGGGGAGGGCCTCCAAAGCACATTCCGCACGTTTCCCTCAAGAATTCCTTCCAGACACTTTCTGCAGAAATTGTGTGAACAGGGAAGGACACGAGGATCATCAAACAGGCTACAGCAAATGGGACAGGTGAGGTCTTCCTCTAGGAGCTCCATCATATCCTAGGAAAGAGAAGAAAGATGGTAACAAAACTTATAAAATGTATTTCTCCCTCAGGGGAACCATGCAAAAACCAATCTCCATCTGAGACCCAGCTCAGTGACAAAAGGATCTACTTTTTTGTCCAGTATCCTAAAGACAGAGCCTCAGCTGGGTTTCTGCAGCCAGTCCAGTTAGCTGTGGTATCTGGCCACCAGATGGCAGGCAGAAGAATGACTCAGTGTCCAGGCAGAACCACGTTTGGATTCTCAGCTAGAAATGCAGGAAAAGAAGGCTTGCCAAACCCACCAAGGACTCACAATGACAGCTGAAGACTTAGATCTTTCCTCACTGATGCAATACCCGGAAACCAGATTTTCACAAAAGATACCCAGGCAATACACCCTAAGACTTGATTACTCTCTGCTTGCTCAACTCATCCAAACCCCAGGCACCGCTCCTTGTGAGAAGGTGATATTGAAGGTGACTGAAAAAGCCCAGCTTCAGAATTTCCTCAGCTACAGAATAGATGATGTGGCTCTTTGCTCTACCTGCAAAGCCAAAGGTAGGTCACCACTCACTTAAAAAGTTAGCTTTTCTCTTGCTCCTGCAATATTTGTAAATAAACAAGTGATTGTTGAGCTATTGGGCACAAAGTTAAAATACTTCAAAGAACAGCTGCCCATAATTCTCAATAATTCATCATGAAACAAAACTGTGAACCATTTTAACTCATCTGCAATCTCTGCTTCCAATTCCATTCTCACAGCATTCATGCCTTGGCAATTTCTTTCTGCAGACAGGACCTACTAGAAGAGGACTTATCATGTAATCCTTTCTACTGGAAAGTCTCAGCGAGGGGACCCAGCGCACTACCCTTCCAGTGCTTCTAACTAAAGCCAAGTTCTCAGACGCAGACACCTTACAACTTATAGCATGCTCTAAGAAAACAAATCGCTAATAAAGACCAAAATGGGTGACAGTTTGTATTAGCCAAACCTCTCAAACACACTTAATTTTGAGCTATAATTAGAAAGATGCTTCCTTTGAATAAATTCGTTCCGCATTATACAATATGTATTCGTATATATGTAATAAAATTACTTTTGTAAATTAAAAGATGTATCACAGAGAATAGCATCAAAGTATGAGCTCTTTTAATTAGTTTTGATGTTATTACTAAGGTTTCTGTCCCCTCAAAGAACTATGAAGTGGAAAATGCAGGAGCAAGAGGAGAGCTGCAAGGGAAGATTCGTGCTGCACAGGACGAGAAGAGCAAGAAAATCAATGCCACTGATCCAAGGAAAGCAAAGATCACTATAGGGAAGAAAGGCGAGGTCAATTCTGAGTTTCTTTCACAAAAGGACCACTACAGTCCCAGCGAGACTTCACAGGAAAGACTTCTTGAGGGGTGTAAGCAAACCTCCCACGCTTTTCCAGTGACGAGGAGGAGGAGTATTCTCTGTGCTTGTCTGAATAAGGAGAGGCTGAAAAAGTTGCCAGCTTTTCTACTCAGTCTCAGGACAAAGGTCAGCAGGCAGAAAAAGCCACTGTTACAGCTAGGGGCAGAGCCCCTGAGAAAAGGTCTAATAACTCCATTTCCCACCTCGGGTTTCCTATAAGGCCACAGACACCATTCAGAAACTTCATTTTCTGTGAGAAGAAAGTCATTTTAAAGGTAGAACAAGCAACACTTCTCTTCTGTCCTTTTCCTACTGCTAAAAAGAATGGGATGACGGGAAGACAATGATTTTGCCCCTATACTCTTGAGTCTTCCTCTTTATGGATAGCTCTTTCCAACTTGTCCTCGCAGCTTTTAGCCACAGTAGTTCAAAGATCAGTTTTGCTTCTAAGAGGATAATAACTACAAAACTAAAACGACAGTTCTCCATCTTTCAGTAAAATGGAAATTCCCAGCACAGAAAATATTTGTTCTGGTCTGTCTCCTTTACCAGGGAGGATTTTACTTCTTAGTTAGGGAGCTGGAAAAGCAGCTTTGCACGCCTGACAGTGAGCACTGCAAACCACTGCAGAAAATGCTTACTACCACACGTTCCATCAAAATTGCAGGACAAACATTGAAGACTTTCCATGCTCCTGAAAATAGGAAATACATACACAAAAACGTTTCATGATCCAAATAAAACTGTCCTGTTGCATTCCAACCCCACTTCTCCAATTAAATAATTATGCTTTATAAATACAACAGCATTTCAAAACCATTACATGACATCATTAAAAACCTCAGACTTTAAAAAAATAAATGGGCAAGTCTACAAGCTTTTTTCCCAGTAGTAACACCAAAACAAAAATACCGAAAACTTGTACGACTGATTGTATGACAGAAGCTGAACTTCTGTCTTCTTTAGGACATTAATTTCAAAGAGTAAGTTGCCTGTGGATGGAAACATCCCTTTGTATTAGCAACTTGGCATTTGTATGAGAAACTACAGCACCATTTCAGCTTCTCCGTTGGGAATTTCTCTGTTACTTCTGATCCAGGTTTGGATGGCCCACTTTTTTTCCTTCACCTGAGCTACATAAACTCTCTGGGTACAAACCCAGCAGATGTCACCCATCAGAAAGAGCAACTTGCACCGTTCTATCATTAGGAAGAAGAATGGCAAAACAAATCAAACCATAAACACAAAACCAACCGCAATAGCTTTCTCCCACACTCCAGAGAGAAAAGCATGTAACATGCTCCTCAGCACACAGTTTGGGTTTATCAGCCAGCAGCAGGCTGAAAGCAAAACCAAAATTTCACCAAGCTCCAAACAAAACAAAAAGGTAGCTCTTGAATTACAAGTTTCCTGCAATGGCGTGTAAGTATTCTAAATAAAACTTGACCGAGTCAGGCTGCATTTCCGCACGCAGTTGAGCTAGCCAGGAGAGGTCTCATCTCCCTTCCTTGTCAGGACCTCCTACGAGCAATTTCACCAGCCTTCTGTCAGACTGGTGTGTTGAATCAGACCAAAAAAGGGTCCCATGCAGGAGGTAAGGCAGGAGGCAGGGAGATGGGAGCTCCTCCTTCCAGCAGCAGAGGCATCACAACCTAACAGAGGATCAAAGTAGACATTTCAACACAGACCGATTGACCTCCAGGTGCAGTAGGTATCTGGGCAGCCAAAAAGCCTTATAGCAGCCTTCCAGTACCTGAAGGGAGCCTACAGGAGGGCTGGAGAGGGACTCTTTGTCAGGAAGTGTAGTGACAGGACAAGGGGCAACGGTTTTAAATTGGAAGAGAGGAGACTCAGATTAGATACCAGAAAGAAATTCTTTACAGTGAGGGTGGTGAGACACTGGAACAGGTTGCCCAGAGAAGCTGTGGA
>JAOXNO010000001.1:181158086-181188543 GCA_028565335.1 Limnodromus scolopaceus | reverse complement strand
CCGGCCCCGGCCCCGGCCCGCGGCGGCGATCGGCCGGCAGCTGCTGCCCGCCGGCCCGGACGGGGTGCGCCCACCCACCTTGGCCGGCGGGCGCCGATCCGGCCCCGGGGCAGGAGCTGCTGCTGTGGCTCTTCCTCCTCCGCTTGCCCGTAAGCGGCGGGGGATGCCCCCGGCGCCGGCAGGGGAGAGGAGCGGGCGGCCCGGCTGCCGAGCGGTGGCTGCCGCTGGCCTCAGGCGGTGGCCGCGGTCCGCAGCCCGAAGCAGGCTGCCTCCCCCCCCCTCCCTCCCCGCCGGGGGATTTACGGGTTTCTGTTGTTTATTAACTGCCAAATTAAGACTTCAGCCCGCCGCTCACGGGCGCGCCCGGCGCAGCCTGGCGGGGAGCGCGGCTGGGTGGCAGTCCCACCGAGCATCTTCCACCTCCTGAGAGCGCCTGTTAAAAAAATTAAAAAAAAATAAAAAATCATTTTAGCCAGATATCCTCACGTGCTTTGTAAAAGGATGGATACGTATTTCTGTTTGCTTTAACGCACTGGCCGTACCCTTTCCGACTGGTGAGTCTGTTGGAGACTAACGTGGCCTTGTCAGACCTGCAGGTCTCCCTGGGACGGAGCGGGAGGAATCCTGCGTCCGCCTGGGAGGACCCTCCAGTCACAGGGCTGTGAAACTGGGGCTGGAAGCGCTCAGATCGCGCAGAACTTTTGTGATTCTTACCCTTTTTGCAGTCCTCCTGACAGTTCTCAGTCAACTCACATCAGGGCTCACATCGAAGCCAAACTGAACTTACTTCCGAGTCAGACTTTGTGACACCCTACATCAAAAGCTGTTCCAAAAGGCACGTGCTCTGCCTCCTGCATCCCTGTCACTGCCTGCTCTTCACTCACCCGCTGTGGGTACGGCACTCATCGGCACAGGGAAGACAATTCACATTCAGGACACAAGCAACGTCACAGGCTTGACCCTATTTGCCCAGAGAAGTTGTGGACGCCCCATCTCTGGAAGTGTTCAAGGCCAGGCTGGATGGGGCTTTGAGCAACCTGGTCTAGTGGGAGGTGTCCCTGCCCATGGCAGGGGAGTTGGAACTCGATGATCTGTAAGGTCCCTTCTGACCCATTCTGTGGTTCTATGATTTCTATCAAATGAAGCTCCCTCACGCACCTGACATCTTTCTTCCAGTTATTTAGGAATCTGGATTTCAAAAAACAATAACACACCGAGGCTGTGGTTCCCCAATTTACTGCAGCCAGCAGAGGAAGAGCACTCCTCTTCCTCACCTTCCCTCCTTCTGCCTCCATCCGAGCTGGCCTGCCCTCTCAGCTGGACTCGATGAGAACAGTTTGGCCAAAGAGAAGTATTTTCAAAAATCCCCTTTGGATTGTTCACACACTTCGGCATTTCATTCACTATCTACAAGTGAAAGGTCCCAGGAGGTAGAGCTGCTGCTGAAAAGCAACCAAAACCTTTAGGTGCACTTCAATGTCCTGCTTGTTTCTTCTTAATTGTCCAGCACCTTCTGTGCCGTTTATTAAAAACAAGTAATTCCAGGTGAAAAGTGATTAATTAATCCATTCCTCAGCTACCCAAATTGCATTCAAGTGATATCCCAAATGCTTGCGCACTTATGTTTTCTAAGGACCCCTTGTCTATGCTTTCCCAACAGCCATTTTTATATCAAGAATTTCCTGATTCTACTAATCTTCTCTTTAATTTTATGGTTAAAGATATTATCAGCAACATGGTATTTTAGTTTTCTCACTTATTATAAGTTCATACATAAGTTCATACATACTCGTATAACTTTTTTTCCTGATATATTTTTAGAGTACATTTTATTCTCCATTAATTCTTTGGGTTGTCTCCTTATAAATGAAGAAGGAGCTGTATGGGCATAGGAGTGGACGCCTGCCCGCCTGGGATATCTCCTTTTCATTAGGACCATCTGAAAATGTTCTTGTCCCTCCTTGACCTGGGCTTTCTTCTGCCAAAGATGAAAGCTTCAACTACTGTGGCAACTTCCAGCTTTACAAGACAAACACCAGGCTTGTAAGACAAAGTGGTCGCACCTATTGTCATCTTCAAACTACAGAGAGAACCCAGATTGTGGCTCTTCTACTAAGACAGGAGATTTCTGAGACTGAAGCTGCTTGCTGCGGTTCATCAGCGACCTCAGAGCTGACTTCTTCTGCCCACCTCGCCTGTGCCAGCTCTGCCAGCCTCGGCAGATGCTTCACCGAGCTGACTCAACCCACTAAGACAGCAGGACACTATTCCCTTTTCTTTGCCTGGGTTAGTTTTCTGCTGACTCAACGAGCTAAATCAGTTCAGTGCAAGATTAGACAATCATCAGGTCTAACATCAGAGAAGCAAGGAAAAGAGGAACAGGATTTTTTTCCCCTCCTGTGGAAGCGAGCCATTAGAGTGACTCAAGCTGTAACAAGTAATTTTACCCCGAGAGGCAGATTCACAGGGGGTTAAACCGAGCCGAGACTGTGCTACTAGCAAAAAAGATAATTCTATCCTTTCCCCTTCCCTTAGTCATGCTTTCCCGATGCCTCCTCTCCGCTGGCTCCGACACTCATGCAGCCACATGTTAGGCTAGATCCACTTGCCAACAGAGCTGAAAGCTATTCCAGGTTGTCGGGTTTGTTTTTTTTTTAAAAAAAAAAGTTTTCAGCAGGATCAATTTTGGCAGCCAGCTGATCCGGCGGCCGAACAAACACCAATACCAGGATGAGGCAGCGAGCAGGCCTGTGTCGGTGGCAGCCGGCACACACGTCAGCATAAACCAGAACTGCTCCCCCCTACCCCCTCCCAGCCATAATTTCACAAATGCTTCCAGCCAGCCATTGCCGGCCCTGCTGCCAAAAGTAACACAGCCTTGCCCTTCGGCCACACCAGCTGCTCATTCCAGGCCCCAGGCACCCCCTGTGTGTGCTGGAGAAGATGTCCAACACAAAACTGATCAATAAATGTAGCTGGAGTTAAAAGCAGATTTTTTGTGTTTTGGTTTTTTTCCACCCAGGTTTGTATTCCCAATCAGTAAGGGTTCTCTGAGGCTGTGCTAGCAGAGATTGTAATTTTTTCTTAGGGTGAAAGACCAAGGAAAAGAGGTGAGTTGAGGGCATTTTCCAGTCTTATCCTTGGCTGCAAGCCTGCCTCCTACTTCTCACTGAAGGAGGTTAAGGCTTCACGTCGGGAAGGAGGTGTTGCGGAGGTGTCAGAGCACACACAGAGTACGCTCCGGCACCGGGAGAGTGACTTCTGGAAGCACACTGCTTTATTCGGCTGTGCTGGTGTGAGCATACCCTCAAATGGAGAGAGACAATCGGAGACACACAATGCATGTAGTTGCTGCGGGGACCTAAGTACAGAAATAAATCTGCAAGAGCTTTGATGCCGACAGATTGGTAAGAAGATAACTGTAAGATAACACAAATAAAGGAACTACTGAAAACAGCTCTGTGTATCAAACACCTTCCCCATGTATAAATGCTTCACAACTACATCGTATCTGACTACATTTCTTTTCAACAGATACATCTGGACTATATTAAAGACTCCAAACGAAGGATCAGAGAAAGCAGTTTCTTGTTATTGTTCCATAAAAGCTACTTTTAATACGCACTGTAGAAATACCAGGCATAAAAAACCCATGAAGGATCATCAGCGACTGAAATGATCAACTGCTGTTTTGAGGTCTGAATTTCAGAGACTGCAGGGTCTCCGATGGCTGGTTTAGCAGTACTGAAAAGCTCCGTAGCTTTACACACAGAACTCTGGCCCACACCGTTAACTAATATTTAACACTTTCCCAGGTTCTCCTGCAGAGGTGTGGTGGGGAATCGATGATGAATGCAGTTATCTCCTCAGCATAATCCTATCTATTTACAAAGAATGTACAGCCACGTCCCATTTCCTTGCACGCAGAGGAAGCAAATGGGAGGGAGCGCCGTGCGGCAGTCCAAGTTTGCTGCTCTAGCCAGGATGCCTGCCCAGAAGAAGCTGTCCCTTGGCTTTTTCTCAGGGCCATGCACCACTGCTTCTCCCACTGTCTGCTGGCTCTGGCGTGGTGTTTCCGGTCCCGGACATGCACACAGGCAAACACAGCTGCAACCAATCTGTGCTCTTGCTGCCGCGTTCGCGAGCAGTCCCTCGAGAAATCTCTCTGACTTTCCCCAAATTAGTGCTTGCTCATACGGGTTAGCTCATCTTAGCGCTGGGCCATCCAGCCCTGTGCCGTGGGCAGCGGTTTCTCGTTTTTAGCTGTCTTACGCCATAAAAGAACTTAATTGCTTCTTCCTGAACAAAGCACAACCAGCATGCCTGTCAGTTTTAATGAGGTCTGTGATTGCCTATAGATCAAAGCTCTGCTCTGGTGGGTTTTTGCTTATATTGCATAAAGAGGAAAGGAGAAGTGACCTCCAAAGTAAATAGAACAATGAGGAGCAAAATTAATTTTCATACACAATTTCTTCTATGACTTGGCAAGCATCAGATTAGCTGTATAAAACAGAAGACTTCCTACAGAATGTTAATCCTCACAAGAACACATTATAATGAAGACTTCAAAAGTACAAGCACAACCTGTTTTTCATCTGAGACCTTGTCTGTATCATCTTCCAAACCACAGGCCTGACCCTGGGAGTGGAAGGACTGCTTTCAATAAACAAACCTTGATTTTCCAGTCCTGCACCATCATTTACTTCTGTGCAAGTTGCATGGAGACGTTACTAAATCCATTCCAGAACATTTAATAACTATTTTTTTCATTGGTTTTCACAGGTGTAAATGCCTCCACAAAGCTCGTGGCAGCGGAGAAGCAAGTCCCAGCAGTTTTTACTAGGAAGGCGAGGAGGACTTATTTTTCTGAGAAATGATTAGTCGGGTTGTGTTACACGCTGTAACAACGGGAGACAGTTCCCTTCTCTCCCATGAATTTCGTGATATCAGGCAACCTTTCTGAAAAAAACTTGTCTGCAGCCAATAGATCTACTTTGCAGGGTTAATGAGACAGTTCTATTTTGTGGATGAAGCTCTGAGCTAGAGAACAAAACAAGTCAATGACTGTCATTTTCTTTGAGTGGGACCTCCAAGTACACCTGCATTTATGGAATGGATGGGACTGGTCTTTTTCCCGTTCGTGGTTCCCAGACAAAATGTCTCTGCAGCTACTGTTCAAGGAAATGAAGTTAAAACCCTGTGAGGAATAAACATGTTTAGGCATGCTGAGCATAATTTTGCTTCCAGTATGGGAGGGTCCTAAATACTTGGCCTCCCCAGTGAAAGAAATGCACATTCAAGAAAGGGAGAAGCTTAATTAACCCTTTATTACCAAGCACAATGACACTTCTAAATATTGGAGCCTAGTTCTTTGTTTCCTTGGAGCAGTTCTTTGCACACTATAAAAAATTTGGTGTTCAAATATGGTCTAAACAGGCTGATAAGCACATTTATGAACACGGTACTATCCTGCAGGAATTGCTCACCTCGTTCTCCAAGAAAGGCATGCGAATAAGCCATGTTTCTTACCAGAAGACCAGCTGACTTCCGCCTAACTTCCACCGGACCAAGGCTGTTACCTGCTTGATTTTGTCTGGCGCCAGAGCCTTTACTTGGGGCACGTCTTTGCTGCTGCTCCTGCACAACCCATTGTGACACTGAGCAGTCACCAGCTGCTGTCAGGGTGCTCAGCTGCTGGACTCCGCACCTGGAGGGCAACAGGATGGGTGCACGGATGAGAGCTGCACTGACCTTGGTCGCCCGAGGCTTCTTGCCCACTGAGAACATGGAATCAACGTGCTCCGAAGCACCACTGGCAACTTTTCCACCCTGTGAGTGCTGCAGTCTGGTGGCCTGTAGAACCAGCCTCTCAAGTTAAGAAGGAAGTGGAGCAGGAAACTGACAGCGAAGCACAGCCAGACACCGCTCCCCAAAGCCCCATCCCCTTGAGCCCAACTGATTTGGCAATGCTGACTTCGTGTGGTGAGATGTATTTGCTTTCCCAGTAAGAAAGGACTTACTGGAGCCTAGAGGAAAAAAAATGGCATAGGGAGTCACTTGGAGGTTGAGCCTCTCTCTAAGTTTTTTTTTTTCCTATTTTTAAATATATCAACATTTGTCATTTAGCATTTACTGTAACAAACCCGCAGCATGTGACAGACAATAAAAATCCCGCAGTGACTTAAATGGGACTAATTATGGGAACAACGAGCTACCAATGAGAATCATGATGCCCTCCATACGAAATAAATAAACATCAGTTTCCACCTAATATTTACTTCTTAGAAGTTCAAGCCTAATCCCATTTGGCATATTTCAAGGAAGTGAGCTCTTGACCCCAAACGTTTATGGCCTGTAACAGTAAGTCCAATAAAAGAAAGGAAGCATATTTTGAAGCTGCTCTTAAAATCAGATTGGCTTTAGGCACAATTTTGAGAAAGACTGCATTTCACCTCATGTTTCAAGTAAAGGGGTGTGACTGATACAGCCCATTCAGACCACTAAGATATTTCTTGTTATGAAGATTTCTTTTAACAAGGGTTTTTGAATATCCGCTTAACACCCCCCCCACCCCCAGACAGATAACGTTGTACCACATGGGTTACATTAGTTGCATCACATTATATACTGTAATAAAATGCTTAGGGAGCTTTCTAGGTGAAATACAGCAAAATAAGACAACAGCTGAAAATCATAAGAAACAACAATTTAATCCCAAATTGGTTTGGAGAGAAATAAGCCTTTAAATATATGTATTTAAAGGATCTACTGTCTGCAAAACATTCTAGATCAGCATTTTATGGCACATTTATTGGATATTTTTCTGTATATAAATAAAAATGTGAGGTAGGTACAGGTGGGCTTCTATACCCATGTTATCACTACTTACTGTATCTGTTGAAGCCCAGTTTGTGGCCCCTGTTCTGGATGCTCTGTGCTGTAGGGACAGCTCTAGGTCTTTTGCTAAAGAAACACTTTTGTAACCCGAAGGCCACAAGTCAAACTACAGCTTTTTAAATTACGTGGCATTCTGTCTCTATGAGTGGCACACAAAGAGGGTGCCAAAGGGTGCTTTGCAAAAAAAATGATAAGCACAATGATAGCATGCTGGCTTTTCACTGTAGCAGTCTTTATGGTGGAGTTTGACTGGTTGTCCTGGTTTGAGGCAAAACAGAACCAATTTTCTCTTCAGTAATTTTACTTTTCAGTTAAGCCTCTTCTAACTAACTGAACTCTGAAATTAACAGACACTGTCCGCTTCCAGAGTGATAAAACCTGATTGCTTCTAATTTATGCCAAGGCATGTTACGCAGAAAGGCTCTTGCTTATAGTTATTGCTATAACAACCAAGGTCAGCTCACTTTGTTATTTGCCCCATTGGAGGGTTGGAAGCAGACGAGCGTAGAGGGGTCCCACCTGCAGGGAGGGGCGGACAGGAGAGGTGACCCAAAACTGACTGACGGGGCATTCCATCCCACCTGCATCATGCTCAGTATAAACTGAGGGATCAAAGGGTCAGCACTTTTGTTCTTCAATGGCCGGCATCCGAGGAGGACTCTCTCTGTTCGTCTGCCTTAATCCATGTGTTCCTAAATCCAGTTCTGGAATCCAGTTCCTGTCTGTCACTGAGTCCAGTCTGGGACTTTCCCAGTGCAAGGCCATGAGGTGATCATCATTTTGTATATATTGTATCTGTTTCATTATTTTCTTTTTATGTTGTTTTTAACGTTTTCCTTAAAGCAGTTTAGGTTCTTTTACGCTCCTAAGTCTCTTTCTCTCTCTTTCTCCTTCTCCCGAAGGGAGATGCTCTCAAAAAGAGCCTCTCGTTCGTTTCAGTGGCCAGTCTGGTCCCGAGTAAATAAGGCAAAACGCTCTACCAAAGCTTTTGAACAGATGGGAAAGTCCTTCAGAAGCAAACAGAACCCCAAAAAGTTCAGAGTCAAGACTTACTAGCCGGGCAGGTCTGGAAGATGAGGAGAAAGGGCAACCCCTAGGGAGTGAACGCCATGGAGGCAGCCGGAGAGACCCTGGCCGGGACAGGCAGCTGGGCCCGGGCCTTTCGCTTCGCAGAGTCTCGTCTCTTTTTCACTTTTCCAAGAAAGAATTAAAAAAATAGAAGGGGAGGATTAAAAAAAAAAAAAAAAAAAGAAAGAAGATAAATGTGGTTCTTGTCACTTGGAGCCAGCAATAACTGACCAGTAAATTTCCATGAAGGAGTCCCTTCCCACACGGCCCAGCGCTGCAAAGTTCGTTGATGTGATACCTACCAGCTGCCCCATCATGATCACTCTCCTCTTTTCAATATATATATAAATTGTCCTTTATTTTTATATATAAATTGTCCTTTGGGTGGCCGTGTGCTGGGGCACGTAGGCCCGTAGCCGCCTCAGGCCACCGCCACGTTCAGACACAGCTCCTCAGATGAGGAGGAGGAGGAGGAAGAGTGGCTTTCCAGCTGCACCCGTTTTAATTTAAATTTTCCTTTCCTGAGGAAAGACAGAGGGGTTTTAATGGGATTTTTCGGTGTTTTTTTTTTTTTGGTCAGACCGTGCTCGATTTCACGATACCCCCGGGGGTTTCGTCGCCCCCCGGAGGGCGCTGCCCGCCATCTCCCGCCGCCTCCCGCCATGTCGGGCAGCGGGAAGGGAGGGAGGGAGGGAGGGAGGCCCGCCAGCCCCACCGAGACCTCCCGCCCGCCAGGGGGCGCTGCGCCCACCGTCCCACCGCCCTTGCGTCTTGGGCGGGGCGGAGGGGTCCGGCCGGTCATGGCCGCCTCCGTGTTTTGCTGCTGCTCCTGGTGGAGGGATGGCGGCGGTGGCCACATCCCGCTGAAGGAGATGCCGGCGGTGCATCTCGACACGCAGCGCATGGGTAAGCGGGGCGGGGGGGCCAGGTCTCCCCTCACCAGCCGTGGCGGGCCGGGGCTGGGGGGTCAGAGGAGAGGCGGCGGCAGCCTAGGCCCGGCGCCCGGGGGGCGGCAGGGGGGAAGCCGTGAGGGAGGGAGGGCTGGCGAGCGACTGGGGCTGTCTGTCCCCGGGGAGCTCGGGCTGGTGGCGTGTCAGGGCATTTTAATACGGTGTAATTCCGAAGGGGAAACTTTAAGATGGCTCCTTAAAGTTTATCCTGTCACCTCTCAGTGAAGCACCCTGGGGGAAGAGGCTTTCTGGGCTACTTTGTCAGAAGGATTTGGTAGTTTCCAGGAAAAAAAAAAAACCCACCTAATTTTGGTTTAAATTCAGTTGAAGCTTATCAGCAGCATGAGTAGGTGGGAGAGCGCCTGAGTGCCAGAGGGGATGTGTGAGGGGGGACGGCTGCCTGCTGGGGTTGAAGGTCTTGGTCAGGTTAGGCCAGGGGTGGTGGTTCAGAGCAGAGGGGGAGAGCTAGGGCAATGGAGGCACAGAAGGAGCCAGGTCTTGTCTATTCTGCGCTATGAACGTCATCCTTAGGATGAGCTGTCCACAAAACCATGCCCAGGGCTTTATTGAGGGTGGAAGTGACCAGGGCCAGCTGCAGCAAAGCTGGTGAAGGAGCTGGGAAGAAAGTGGTGTGGCCGATCAAGGGTCCAGTGCTCAAGCATTATGTAGCCTGCTTTTATTCAGTTTTAACAGTGAATCTTGACTATTTCCCATGCTCTTGACCATGACAACAGTATTTAAAGATGAAGTCTTCCACTTCCGGTGCTCAAGCGTAATTATTAGCCTGCTTTTATACAGTTGTATCATGGATCTTGACTGTCTCCTGTGTTCTTGACCATGACGATAGTATTTAAAGATGAAGTCTTCCACTGGAGAAGGAAAACTTAGCAGAGGATTTTTTTCTCTCTGTATTGGCAGGCATGTTTCTAATGAAAGGATTTTTTTTTTTTTTCTGAGAATAATTAAACACTTTGCAATTCTATCAAGCGTTTCTACCCGATGTGCTGTTCCTTCTCTTTGCAGAATTTTTTTCTCCAGTGTATAGAGACAGGGTACAGGGCTTTGTTCTCATAGTGACCCTTTCTGACTAAATTATAAGTTATGCTTCTGATGTGGTTGAGCAAAGGTTGTAATCAGCATGGTGCCGTAAAACCCAAGAGGCAAAATTAGAGCAGTGTATAGATTTTAAATAAATAAGCCCTACTTGAAAGATGAACTAGCCTGTAAACAGCTTTCCTTTTTCTTACTTCAAAGCATGGCCCATCATCATAATTCTCACAGGCTAATGAAGCTCTTACTTGGGGCAGAAAGAACAAAAACAGTTCATAACATTTAGGACTTTTAAGGGCTGCTTCCAGACTTCTGAAAATGTTTTCAAGTTTTGCATATTATTTTTTTTTTTCTTGCAGGAACAGACGTTGTCATTGTTAAAAATGGCAGAAGAATATGTGGCACAGGAGGCTGCTTAGCCAATGCACCTTTGCATCAGAACAAGAGCTATTTTGAGTTTAAAATCCAGTCCACAGGTTAGTCAGCAAAAATGTACAACTTTAAACTTGGAAGGTATGTCAGATTGCTTACTGATGGTCATATCTCAAATACCCAGCACATCCATCTTTTTAATTGCGTCCTTGAACTTGTGAACATTGGAGAGTTTTATAATTTGTCATTGTATAAAAGGAAATTTCTTTTTTTCTTTTTTCTTTTTTCTTTTTTTCTTTTAAATTTTGATTCTGAAATATTAAAAAGAATGGTAAGTATATTACTAAAGGAGTGCAAATACTAAAACACCATATTGTTTTGTATGCTGTTACATGCATGTTTTTCAGTTAGGATATTTTAGAAATATGGTTTTGGTAAATAAATGCTTATCACCGCATAAACCACTGTAGCTATGAAGTTGTTTTTTTCAAATAGTGCAGTTTATCCAGCAGTTTTTGTAGCTATTTGTCTACCTTCATTTGCTGTCAGCATGCACTGTGTTTGCGCAAGCAACAGTAACACTCCTTGTGCTACACTTTGCTCTTCAAATCAAATGTGCAGCACTTACTCTGACACTGCCTTATCAAGAGGAGCCTTTCAACACCCTGTTTATTGGTTTTGCACAGATCTAATGCAAGGCAGCTGAAAGTGAATGAAATTTGGAAGCATTGTGCTTTTACTAATACGGTCAGTTGCACTAGTACAGAATGCAATAGTACCCTAAAATCAGCCTGTATTTTTAAAAACAACAGACACTGTGAAAATGAAACTGTTCTTTCCCTAAGTGTGTAGGGAGAGGGAAGAAGAAGGAAAGTGTTAGTCCAGAGACAGGCCTTATGATACCAGTTGGAGCTTGAACATGGCACTTTTTGGGTAAGGGTTGTTTGCATTCAGTTTGATTGGAGTGCAGGCAGCGTGAACACAAATCTGTCCAAAACACCTTGCAGTCAAAACAGTTGTTTAGTTTTAAACTACATGTAAACCCAAGATCAGTCTTAACTCGGCAATTTTAGTATCCTTTCTGTTGGGGGAAGAATTCACTGCAGCTGTTGTTCATAAATGGTCATTATTCACTCAGATGCAGTGTCCATGTTCTTATACTTAATTTGAGAAACACAGAAAATAAAATTCTGGTCCCTGTGAGCTGTGTCTCATGTATTCCTGTGCTCCAAGGCAGGAAAGTTGTAGATCACTTAGCTTAAAACTTTAATTCCCAGAAGTATTCCTGCACACTGTATTAGGGGTCATCTGTGGGGTCACCCTGACTGTTGGAAAGTTTTCTGAAGTCAGTTCTGAATCTTGTTCACACTCTTGTCCTTTTCATTCTGGGCATGTAAGTATTAGAATAAATTGTTCTGCAATCTTGTCTTTTGAAACTAATTTTCTTACATTTTTGCCTCATGTTAGTCTTCTGTAGATTAAACAGTCCCAGTTTTTTTTCGTTGTCTCCTTATAGGTGATGTTTTTACACTTCTGTTTGGTTTTGTTGTTTCTTCTAGAATATCCCTCATTGACATAATTTGTCTTGAGGTATGATGCTTAAGATGGATGCTCTGTTCCAGCTGCAGTTGACATCCTTCATCTGCTTTATACATGCCATACATCCAGAAGCTTTCCACAACAGTAGGACAGAGAGCACGCTCAGCACGTGGTCTGTGATAACCCCAAAATTATATTCTATGAACTGGCTGCCAAGCCAGTATTGTATTTGTGCCACTTACTGTTCCTACTTACCTGCTGTTCTTTGTAATTCAGAGAAAGCAAATGCATTTTCCTTATTTCAGTTCTCTTAACCAGTTTTGTCAGGATCATTTAAAACTTGAGGGACCTCTGAAGATGTCCATAGCCTGTCAGGTTGGTATTTGCAGCACATTTAATAAGCACATCATCACGTTACCCAGGTCATTGATGTGAATACGTCACAGTGTCTGACCTTGGGCATTCAATACATAACGTCAAACCCCACTTGAGTCATCTTTTTTGATTTGACACGGTACTACTGATGAGTAGTCCTGGAATACAGTTTTCTAACCAGCTGTGCATTCCTAGTGCTCTGTCTAGACCATTTTTTTGTAATTTGACTATTACAATGTTGTATGAGGTTCAAAAACATTACCAAATTAAGATCTGTCATACTTACGAATTCTCCTTTTTCCCTAAGACTAGTCTAACCAGCTGAAAAAGAAAATTGTATTGTTCACAAATCCATGCTAGTTGGATTTATTTTTTACCTCCTCCTCCAGTCTCAGAGTTTGTTTTCAGTATTTTTCTGGGAATAGAAGTTAAGCTAAGTGGTTACAGTTCTCTGGACCCTTCTTTTTTGGGATAGATGCTGTTTATCTTCAGTCTCTTCTGACTGCTTGTACTTGGTCTGGCCAGGTTGGAGTTAATTTCCTTCAGATCAGCTCCTGTGGTGCTGTGGTTTAGATTTGTGACCAAAACAATAATGATATCACACTAATGTTTTAGCTATTTCTGAGCAGCATTTGCACAGCATCAAGGCCTTCTTTGTTTTTCGCTCAGTGCCCTCAGTGAAGAAGACTGGGGGTGCACAAGAGGTTGGGAGGGGACACAACCAGATGGATGACCTAAACTAACCAAGGAGATGTTCCATGTCACACGATGTCATGCTCAGCAGCAAAAGGGAGAGGAGGGGATTTAGGGAGGTTAGCAATCTTGGGAATGGCAATGCTTGGGAATTGGCTAGGCCTCAGTCTGCCTGTGGGAGGTAGTGAGTCATTGCCGTTGCATCATTTTTTTTTTTGCTTGTTTTCTTTTTTTTCCTTCCACTTCTCCTTTGCTTATTAAACAATTTTTATGTGCAGGTTTTTTTCTTCCTTTCCTCTTCCTCCGTCCCACTAGGGGCTATGGGGGGAAGTGAGTGAGTGGCTGGGTGGTATGTAGCTGCCTAGCAGGGCTAACCCACAATAGTCCTGGTACTTCCAAGAGGTATTTACTGGTAGTACTGCCATGGCACCAGTTAGAAACATGTTCTTTATGCTGTCCTGCTTCAATTAGATAGTCTTTGAAATAACAGCTTTTTTTCTTACCACGTTTATGTCACGTTTTAGGGATTTGGGGTATTGGAGTTGCAACCCAGAAAGCAAACTTGAATCAAATTCCACTTGGTCGAGATGTCCATAGCCTGGTGATGAGGAATGATGGAGCTCTCTACTATAACAATGAGGAGAAAAATAGACTACCAGCAAACAGCCTTCCTCAGGAGGGCGATGTGGTGGTGAGTTTCTTAAGGTTTCTTTCTCTTCCTCAGCTGTTCCCAGATTCCTCTTTTTACAGCTGGGTGGTCAGACTGACTGTTTCGGTCAAATTGTTTAGCTTGCATCTCTCCATTTGGAAAGAACTGATAAAAATTCCTATTACATTTGAATGGATCAGCAGCCTGGATGCATGTGAACTTCATTCTCAACATTGCTATGTTTCCGAATGAGGGACAGACTTTACCAGTGTTTGAAAAGTAGCGTCTAATGCTGCGTTGCAGTCTGGTTGCAGTATCTACCTGACAGGTAACTCCCATCTCAAGCATCCTACATTGTTTGAGATGGGACCTTCCTGAATAAATAATGTGCTGGAATGCATTACATAGCTACACACCATGCCCAGCTGAACTCAAGATCCAGCAGCAAACTGGTTAATGATTGGAAGGATGGAGCTGAGCAGAGATAGGTCCTGGGTGATAGATGAATTGTATTTTTAGCTAAACTTTTGTAGGGAAGGAGAGAGATTAAGTGGGGAGGGTGTAATGCTCACTGGGAAAATGATGAAGAATGAGGGCAAATGGAGAACCCTAAGATTTTTTTGTTCCTTACTTTTACAGGTTTCTCAGAACATCCTTAAATTACTTTGTTTAAAGGGTTTTGTGTTATTGCTGTCATTTTCCTCAATGTCCTGTTAGAGATTTATTTTCAAATACATATGGGAGCAATGCAATGAAATTTACACCGTTTATCACCACTACTTTTTCTTGCTCGGTAATTTTACCTCTATATAGCAATGGTTGGAAATTTCATCTTTAGAAGCTCTAAATAGCTATGGTTGACTCCTCTCCCTTTTACCCTCAGATACTCTATTGTTCTTTTAATCCCCTTCTGAAACTGTTTTTGTGGAGGGTTGCAAACACAAAAATACTGTCTGAACAGCTTCAGCTAATAGCAAAAAAGTAGCTGATGCGTTATTGCTAATTCCCCAGTTTTCATAAATTTCAATTTATTTTGTCCTGTCATGAAAATAAATTTCCGAAATACTGTATGACAACACAAATTGTCACACTCAAGCTGTACCAAAACCATCAGAAAAACCATTTAGCTACCAAATAAGTAATTTATTACCTTGTTAGTGTTTGCTTTCTGCTCTGTGGTCAGCATATTTATAGCATTGTGTATGGAACCATGGTCTGTTGATGCTGGCAGAGAAAATGAGCTGAGGGAGGTTTCAATACGGAGGTATGGACAGATAAAGTTAATTCATAGCATCAGTATTTATTAAAGTTATTTTCATGTGGAGATACAAACAAGAGGATTGCAATCTACTTAATATTTAAAATGATTGAAAATTTTGTGTTTCTTTAACATGGTGAAGAATAGTCTGGAAACTTGTTTTGTAAACTTGTCTCCAGTAAGATGCAGTGTGCAGTACTCTGCTGTATGCAAATCAAATGAGCCTTAAGAAATCCTGAGTATTTGAAAATACAAATGTTACTGGTCATTTATTAAGTTCTAGTCCTTTGCAGGAATATTTCAAGTGAGGTTTTCTAGGGTGCTGTGGTTTGCATAATGGTGTTAAAATTTGCCAGTAGCTAAGAAAGCTAAATTAAGTGGCAATCTATGTGTATTAACTTGTTGATGCTTTCTTTTTTTTTGTTAATTTTCTGTACTTTGTAGGGCATTACATATGACCATGTAGAATTAAATGTATATTTAAATGGGAAGAACATGCATTGTCCAGCTTCAGGAATCCGAGGGACTGTCTATCCAGTAGTCTATGGTATGTCAGCAATTTTCAAACTGTTTCACATATGGACAATATTTTTGTACCAAATCGGTCTTCTGAGCCATATATTCTTCTCTCACTTAGGTGGAACACACATCAATCATTTATTTTTGGCAACTACAATAAATTGCATGAAAATACAAAACTAGGAAAATACAAGAGTGTATTTTTCACCTCATTTTTAATGCTGCTTAATAGCTAGAAAACAGAGCTCCACTTACTGACTGCTTACAGTGTCCACATCCAACAAGCTGGGGTGTTACTGCACTCAGTCTAAAAATTGCCAGGTAAAAAAACCTGTGAAGCAGATGAAAAAAAGGAAAATCAAAATAATGCAGACTTGTGGGCTAATATGATTTGTCTTTGAAGCTTGGTATTTATGTCTGTTAATTTCATATACTTCATCAATGCATTCAGTATTAAATACCAACAGATACTGAATTGCTGTTTATATTTTCTTATGGAAGTGATAACTCTACTGTAGTACTAGTACAGCTGCTTGCTGTGTAGTGGTACAGCTCTTTGCTGTTATACCAAATTGATGCCCAGTTTTGAAATCCATCAATTAGTGAGCGAATTGTGGTAGCTGTTGTGCCAGCAACCGTCCATACAACGTAGCAGTTTTGAACAAGAAACCTATACCGTATCCGATTAATCCCTGCATAGGCAGTTTAAGAAAGGATTTATGAATTATGGAAGCTGGAATTTGGCCAAGACATGTGTTAACAATTTACTCTTCCAGAACTTGGCGGCGGTTTTGTACTTCCCAAGTAGTCAGAATTCTGTTTAACATCTCATCTGAGCGGCAAGCACTTCCCCTAGCTCAGTGCACAATCGACACTACACTCTGGGTTGGCTTGTACCTTACAGCAAATGATAACTGCTCCTCAGATTCCCTGTATTGCACCTACAGCCATCTCCAGTTTATTTTTATTTCTGTGTGAGCTTTGTCTAAATAGTAGCCTCTTCCAAAATCATTTTGCTCTTGAGATACCATTAGCTTACATGCTGTGGATAATTTTTTCATTTCTTGGTTGGTTCCTAGTGAACTGTTGGCACATTCCCACTTATAAAATTCAATATTACAAATGTATCAAGATATGAACAGGAAGAAAGTACTCTCGATGTGTTGTAGATCTTTTGAAATCTGTAAATGTAGCTGACAAATTCTATCTTTCCAAGCTACTATATGGTCATTTTGTGATGTTTTTCCTAAGCCACATGATGGCGCTGCTAAAATGCAGTGGCGGACAGGAGCTGCCCTGCAGCACTGCGGGATCTCCCGTGCAAAAACCCTTGTGCAGCGGGAAGAGAGTTGCTGTGGGGTAATTGATTGTTGCATCTTCCCTATATTTTGGAAACGGTTTTACGTAGTATGGAGAATGCAGGTTGCTTCCAGAAGACATCGGGTGGCATGTTAGCCTACTGTAAATACCCTTTTCTCTGACTACAGAAGTTCTGTGTCTGGGGAAAGCAGTGACCTTTATTGCCAGGCTCTTACTATCATCTTCCACAAGTGAGCATAATTTCATTGTAATTATCATGTCTCCTGTATAGAGCTATAACAATTGCAGCCTGCAAATTGCTTTTGCATGGTACTTATTTGGTATAAACTTGAACTATAAATGTCCTTAATTTAATGTGGACTTCTGGTTGTGTGAAGGGACTTGACCATAGAGAAGAGAGTCTCTTAAGCATTTACCCTATCCATAATTCAGGCTAAAACTATAGATGTCTTTTTAAAAAGAAACGTGATAGAGGGGGCAAACATGGTGTCAAATCTGGGAATGTAAAACAGAAAAGTGGACTTAAAGGTTGTTCCCTACAGCAGCTGTACCTCAGACCCTTTTGCAGAAGTGAGATGCAAGCACTACATAAGCACTACAGAACTGTACAAATATATTAATAGGAATTTTATCTGAGCCTAGAAGGGAAAAATTCCTACCTTTGCTCCAAGATATCTAAGTTCCAACCCAAAATATGGAGATAAAGGTTTTCTATCTTGATCCAGTGTTGCTAGTGTACCAGCTTCATCTTGGAAGAAGTTGTCTGTGAAAGAGATCTTGATTTCCTGACTGGTTGGGTATTTCAGTTTGCTAATGCAATACATGAAAACTTTGCTCTGAAAATCCCCAGCAGTTTATTTTTTTTTTATATTCTATATTGAAGGTAGTAATGCTTGTGTCTCAGATTATGCAGGGGGTCGAAAACTGGGGGCGGTATTGTGCAAAACCATTAACTTCCAACTGAAAGAAGCAGTCAAGAAGCTTTCTCTGGATCATGTGCTAAAACAGATGGTCTGACGCTAACAATTGCAGACATCTGAAACCTTGTAAACCTTCAGAAAAACCATTGCAGACAGATGATGCTCTAGCAGAATTGGGAAGCGGACAGAAAAATATGCAGCTGAGGAGGTGACAGCCCTGCAACGTGTAATTGTGGTAGTGGCCCTGGTAGTGCCCTTAATCTGTAGATTTCTGGAGAAATAGAATAGAAAATGTTGAGGGAATTGCCTGAAGCCCTGCTAATGCTCCTGGTGAAATCAGAGGTAGCGTTCACATTCATTTCACCAAGGACCATTACCAACTTAAACAGCAGAAGAGAGATGATTTGCTCTCCTTGTATGTAGGGCTTTAGCAAATTTATTGAACGTATTTCTTGTAGCTGTATATATATAGTGGATGTATTGGAGAATATTTTTCATGATTTGAGCATAATATTTAATTAGTAAAATGGTGTAATCGAGGATCAAACTCTAAGTATTCCTTCTTTGATTCCCTGCCTTTGGTTCTTTTCTGCAGTTGATGACAGTGCCATTCTGGATTGTCAGTTCAGTGAATTTTATCATACACCTCCACCAGGGTTTGAAAAGATCCTCTTTGAGCAGCAAATCTTCTGAATGTCTTCATACCGAAAATTTGCACCCTGCACTGTTACAAAAGCTTTGTCATCCTAAATAAAGCTTCACATTACTTTTAGGAAACATATCTGTATTTTCAGTAAGTACTTGTGACTTTTGTCTGCGGAATTAATATGTGAACTGCAACACCAGTTAACTGTGTTGCAAATACAAGATTTCTGATTTCAATGTTTGGTGATTGAAAATGAGTGTTTTGGGACAGGGTTTTTCTCTGATTTGTACTTGATGCATAAGGAGACTAAGGGATATTATTGACATCAGTATTACAGTCAGTATTCTGAATAAACTGGCACTCTGTAAATCCAATAGTTCTTATGCATATGATAGCTATGGAGATGGATAGTTCTCAAGCTGTTTTCCCAACTTTTTTTCACACAGAGGTTATGTACTTTGTGTAAAGGAAGCACTGTGTTTCTAGTCTGTGATTTGGAGTTGCGGTGTCGCAGTTGTGCACAATGACTAATAATACGATGGCATAACTAGCAGCTAGATATTTTTTTTTCCTAAGGTGTAATTTAATCCATTCCCTCAATCTTAGACTTAACAAATATAACTTACCTATTTCTCCTAGCTTTCCGTTTGCTTTTATTGTGACAAATAATAGGACACTTTCTACTAATACTTTTTAGTTCATCCTTAAAAAGCAAAGGTGAACACTACCTGTGTGTTCGAGGACCACCATGCTCTGTTACTCTGGTAGGAGAGCAAGTACAGATCTCTCAACTGGGGTATGCAAATTGCCAGGTGAAGGGTGTGAGATGTTATGCTGAAGCCTTACGTCTAAACTGTACATTAAATTATTCTTTTATGGAATATGGTATTTAATTTCTTTGTGAATCATTTATAAATGATTAATGGCTAAGACATTGTTCTAAAATGTGGTGCCCTTGAATATAAATTATGAGATGCTTTTTTTTTTCCCCTCTGTTGTATTTAATGTACTTCCTAGAAGAATTTTTATTGTAAAGAAAATCTTCATACTGATGGTGGGTAGTTTTTGTTTGTTTTGGCTCTTCATGGGTTAATGCATTTGCATAAATGGATGATTTTATTTAAATATTTTTAGAAATTATCTGATTCTGAAATTTTCAAATACAAACAGCTTTCTCAAAGCCTTTCACCCTATGATTTTCTGCATCTGCCTTTTCATTCTGAGTGGCCCCTATTTTCCTTCCTTTTAGCCTTGCTCTCACATGACAGTGTTGGGTAGAACTTTTCAACCTGAAAGGAGCGATGCCCTTGTCAGCTGTATGGTATAACGCTTGGGAGATTAGAGTGCAGCTTTATCGTCTCCTCTTGAAATCTGTTCTGCTTTGCTGTGATCAGGTACATAATCTTAAGTTACACAAAACATTGATGTGTTTCGATCCCCATAGGCATGGGAGCAGCTGTCCCTGCTAGGGCAGAGGCTTCTCTGGTGGGTTGACCTTGGCTGGGCTCCACGTGCCCAAGCCACTCTATCACTCCCCCTTCTCAGCTGGACAGGGGAGAGAAAATACAATGAAAGGCTCGTGGGTTGAGAGAAGGACAGGGAGAGATCAGTCAACAATTACTGTCACGGGCAAAACAGCGTCAACTTGGGAAAATTAATTTCATTTATTGCTAATCAAATCAGAGTAGGATAATGAGCAAATAAAAACTAAATTTTAAAAACACCTTCCCGTCACCCCTCCCTTCTTCCCAGCCTCAGCATCACTCCCAATTTCTCTACCTCCTCCCCCCAAGTAGCGCAGGGGGACAGGGAATGGGGTTGCAGGCAGTTCACCACATGTTATTTCTGCTGCTCCTTCCTCCTCAAGGGGAGGACTCCTCACACTCTTCCCCTGCTACAGTCTTGGGTCCCTCTCATGGGAGACAGTTCTCCATGAACTTCTCCAGCATGCGTCTTTCCCATGGGCTGCAGTTCTTCATGAACTGCTCCAGCGTGGGTCCCTTCCACAGGGTGCAGTCCTCCAGGAACAGACTGCTCCAGCGTGGGTTCCCCACTGGGTCACAAGTGCTGCCAGCAAACCTGCTCCAGCGTGGACTGTGCTGCCAAATGGAGGAAGTGAGCAGGCTGCACCACATCAGAGAACGGAAAGGGAGATAGACAGGATCTTCTCTGAGACTTAACAGCTTGAAGAGCCTCAGACCTCATCTGCAACAAGGAAGCAGACATTGTCTACCTCGCACTATCAAGGTAAGCAAAACCTCCAGAGAAAGGGAAAGATGGAAGCTGGTGACTTCTGGCACCAAAAGAAAGGTTTCTGCCCCACTTAAAGGCTTAAAACTGCAAAATAGGTTCACTGACCTCAAAGTTGAAGAGAGGCTAGATGTGCCTTCAAGCAAAGAACCTGATTCACTTAACCCTAAGATATGCAAGACTTACCAGGTGAATGGTGAGTCATTGTAATGGGTGACTCCCTGCTGCAGGGGACAGAGAAACCCATCTGTCAACCCAACCAATTGTCTAGAGAGGTTTGCTGCCTTCTAGGGACCAGGATCTGGGATCTTGTGGAAGAACTACTGAGGCTCATCTAGCCCTCTTGACTACAACCCTCTGCTCTTACTCCATGTGGGAACAAATGGTACTGGCAGGGGAAACCTGGACAGTATCAGAAGTGACTGCAGCGCTCTGGGGGTGGTAGTCATGGGCATGGAGGCCCAGGTGGTGGTTTCAATCCTGCTGGTGAGGGAAAAGGGAGGGAGGAGGAGGGCACTAATGGGGCAAGGTGGTAATTGGCTGCAGAATTGGTTTTGGCAAGAGGGTTTTGGGTTCTATGTTGATGGGACCCTGTTTGCAGACCAGTGTCTGCTTGGGAGAGGTGAGATCCATCTCATTAAGTGGGACAAAGCTATTTTTGCCAATAGGATGGCTGACCTTAATCAGAGAGCTTTAAGCCAAGAATGACAGAGGAGGGAGAGCGTGAGAGAGTGATGGACAGGTTCGCTGAGCAAAGAGCATGGGCTGGTGTGACAGGAAGGGATCACAAAATCAACAAAACAGGACTTGGGCAGGGTCACCTTCAGCATTTGCATGTAAGCAAGGAAGTGCCTACGAGACACCATCATGGAGAAATCCCCAAACCCTTTCTAGGAAGTCTACATGGGGGTGTTCCCCTCAGAAATGTCTACGTGAACGCACTCAGAATGGAGAATAAACATGATGAGTTAGAGATCCATGTGCAGCTGCAGGGCTACCATCTTAATGGGATCATGGAGATGTAGTGGGATGGCTTCCATGACTGAAGTGCTGCAAAGGAGGGGTACAGGGGTCTTTAGAAAGGACAGGATGGGAAGATGAGGAGGGGGAGTGGCTCTTTACATGACAGAGCAGCTGCAGTGCGTGCAGCTCTGGCTGGGGATGGATGAGGAGCCAACTGAGATCAGTTTATGGGTTAGGATTAAAGGGAGGAGAGGTAAAGGTGCCATTATAGTGGGTTGCTGCCGTAGGCCACCGGACCAGGAAGAGCAAGTGGATCAGGTCCTCTGGTAGGAGCAGCCTCAAATTTGCAGGCCATGGTCCTCGTGGTGGACTTCAACCTCCCTGATATCTGATAGAGGGATAACACAGCAGGGCAGCAGCAATCCAGGAGGTTTCTGGAGTGTATTGATGATAACTTCCTCCTCCAAGTGATAGAGGAGCGAATGAGGAGAGGTATCCTGCTGGACCTCACTCACCAACAAGGAAGGACTTTTTGGGGATGTGATGGTCAAAGGCAGCCATGGCTGCAGCAACCATGAAATGGTGGTGTTCAGGATCCTGACAGCAGGGAAGGGGCTGAAAAGCAAGCTCACAACCCTGGGCTTCAGAAGAGCAGACTTTGGCCACTTCACAGATTTGCTTGGAAGAGTCCCATGGGATAAGGTCCTGGAAGGAAGGGTGGCCCAGAAAGCTGGTTAATATTCAAAGATCACCTCCTCCAAGCTCAAGAGAGTTCCATCCCAAAGAATAAATTGGACAAAAATGCCAGGAGGTCTGCATGGATGAACAGAAGAGCTTCTAGCCAAACTCAAACACAAAAAGGAAGCATACAGAGGGTAGGAGCAAAGACAGGTAACCTGGGAGGAATACAAAAACAGTGTCTGAGCATCCAGGGATGAAGTTAGGGAAGTTAAAGCCCAAATGGAACTGAATCTGGCTAGGGATGTCAAACGCTACATGATGTAGACTTGCTTTAAAATATGGAGCAGGCTGTCTTCTTCAAAGTTGGTATTTGGAATAGATAACTTTTTGGCAAATATCAAATATTCAAAATAGCTGCTAAATTCACAAAAAATATGAAAAGAACCTGCTTTTATAGCTCAAAGTTGCCAATTTCTCATCTTAAAGAGAGTATGGTGCATTTGTAATACCACACAATACAACTGCAACTCTTGTGATAAAAATCAGAAAACTTCTGTAACTGGTGGCACAGGGAAATTGACACAGGAGTGAATAAAAGATTATTAGCATCCATTTATCAAAATAGAAAGGGAGCACAGTTTTCATGTGAAAATAAGTTTTGTGGTGATAGTTTGTAAGAGAAGCAAGAGTACAGTTAGCTCCATTGCACAGATGGGCCACAGAAATAGCATGTGAATTAACCTGTGTCTCAGCATGTCATTTCAGCATCTGGTAATAAAACTAGATGTTTTTCCAGATGTGTTCCCAGTCCAAACTTTGCCCAGAGAAATGAGATGCCATACCTGTTTCTAAAAGTTGCGCTAGAAAGTAATTTTCAGTCAAGATTTAGCAATATATTTACTAGTAGCAAACTCGTTTTAATAAGAATGAATCATGCTTCCCAGTGAAATGGTTGAGGTATTTCCACTAATTGTTTGTACCCAAATGTTTTCTTAAACTTTGACTGTTACAATTTGGACACCCTATCTCTGTGAGTCCAAAACTTTGTATTGACTAATCCTGTATGTTTTCTGAGTCTTTGTGAGATTATACCGTGGCAGTAATATACCAAGCCTGAACCAGACTTTATTTGCGCATCCACAAATCAATGGAACCGACAGGGCACATAATACAGGCTGCATATAGATCAGTTCTTATTTTTATAGTACTGGAACCATTTATGGTGCTTTGGGGACAAATGAAGTCAGGTAGTACTGTTCCAAGGAGCTTAAAATTTTAATTAGGTACTTTTAAGCTAGAAATACCTGTCAAGAATTGCCTGAAAATGTCCTCTTCCGCAAAAGAATCATGCCAGGATATGGTAACACAGATGCTCTGCAAAGAGAAACTTTGTGATGTGCATTGTGTCCCTTAAATCCCATTGAGAGCAGTTCTACTCCCAGGCCTACAAAGGGCGATCAGAGATGGCAGGACACGCTATTCAGGTGCAAATGTTCATAAGAATACACACTTATATGAGTCTTCATGCTGGTTTTCCTTTCTGCAGGCTTTATTGGGAAAAGCACTGCCATGCAAATGGCTGTGTGCAAGAAAACATAGAAAGAACAGGGTCCTAGTAATTCATGTGAATTTCTTGGCCTCATCTGAGTGAGTTCTTAGATTATTTTTGCAGTACTTACTCATCTTTGTTATCTGTTTGTGTTGATGTTGCATTGTATACTGACAACCCATCAAGCTCATGGCTGAGGTAAGGTTTCACAAAGGTTCACGAGCGAATCAGCAAAACATAAATTCTTACGTGTCTCTGAATGCAGGCTGTAAGGCCCAAGGATCCCCCAGCTCCCCCAGCATCCTTTATGTGTTAAAAGCCAATGTTGCTTTTGGAAATGGGGTTAACTATTACCTCTCGCTGTAGTGAGGGAACCTGGTTGCGTAAATATGCAACTATGCTGCTAAGGTCTTTGTGTGTGTGTGTGCAACAGAAGATTTGGAACAAACCTAAGTGCCAAATGGTTGTCTTCACTGTTCCTTCCCTTACCTAGTTCCACAATAAAGAACTTTCCAGGTTATTGAAATTGTCTAGAAATCCTGCATACGGATTTCTTGACAAAAGCTCAAGGGCTTAGGGAGAGCTCTCAGATGAGCAGTGGCAGACCTCTTCTTGAGTGCTTGATGTAAGCTCCCTGTTGGGGCAAATCTTGGTGGCTGGAATACTGAATATTTGCAGGTTGAATATTTGCAAGAACAAACAGTTGGTAGGACCGATTCCTTCCTGGCTTGTTCAAGAGCCTTTTATTTTCTATAATTTTTTTCCCAATCTAGACGTTTTTGGTTTTAGCTCTTCCTAGCCCCTTTTCTAGCCCTGTGTTGGACCTAAGGAAGCCCACCTGATCTTGCTGCCAAGATGAGTCAGCACAAGAGCTCTTTATCTCCCCACGTGGTCCAAACGTCTGACACTTCCACGGAAGAGGAATAGTTGCTTAGACACTGGAATTTCCTTTGCTGCAGTCAAGAGAGGTGGGTTGGGGATTAAATGAGATTGAAAGAACATTCTCGTAGGGAGTCATCTGCTAAAATGCCAGAAATTCAGTGTGAAGAGAAGTACCTAAATAAAACTAGTGTCACTTTTCTCTAATTCCACATGTCAAGAAAAAAATTGATATCTTTGTGTATATGTATTTAGGTTGCATTGCGCCTGCAATCTAATTCAAGATAATACAGGGAGAGCAAAAATATAAGCCAAGTCACATCCATGGAAAACTCTGGCACGTTTAGCAGACAAGACAGTTCCCAGCTTCAAGAAACATGAAGGCTTGAGTCATATTTCTTGGATGCGCTCATTATATTGGCAAGCAGTACACATTAAAATCCCAGTTGTTGAGAAATCTAAATTCCCTTTGGCCTTAAAATATCTGTACTCAGTATAAGATGGCTTATGACCTTTTAATAAGTGAAAAAGCATTACGTTGAATAATGATTTTGGTAGTTCAGTGAGGATTTTGAGTGGAAAAAGGGCAGCTCTTGGCCAAAGTAAACTCTGGCAAAATCGAGATAAGCTGGTGGAAGTGGCTTGTTTCATGTAAGTTGGTAGCGGGCTCCAGACAAATTCATCTTTCCCTGTATGTAGGATGGAAACAGTGCTTCCTGCTCCGGGGAGGGGGGGATGTCAGGAGAACGCATCTAGGGAGTATGAGGCAGCTGGGGCCATGTTCAGACTGCTTGTACCCCAGCGCCTGTCACAACTCCATCGCTCCATTGTCTGAGGAATCAAGTCTGAGCGGTCTGAATCACTCATGAGTAATCTGAATGTAGTAGCTATAACTCCTAAATTAAGCTCCCCGAGTAGGGGGTGTGAACACACCTTCAGACGTTACAGTAAAGGGAGGGCCGTCTAATTATCTTAAGAATCTGTATTTTGCCAGAGATTTCTTTAGGAGAGGATGGGGCTGCTTATAGCCTGTTTCCTCGCTTCTCGTCTAATTCATCATCTCTTCTTCATCTGCTCCGAGGGCCTACCTTCCCGCTAGTACTAAAACAAGTGATACACCAGCCATTTATTTGTCACAGGCTGACAGGTCCCAAATTCCGGGAAACTTTGTCCCTACTTAAGCGATCGTCAAGGTAATCCTGTCGGCTAAACCCCCTGCGGGATACACGTGTCACGCAGGAAAAGAGCTCTGCTGATGCTGCTTGGATCATTTCCTCGGACGGAGTGAACAGTAGTGACAGATGGCCTTTTTTTCCAGTGTAGCTCCACGTATTGCTGAAGCTTTTTCTTACTGATTGGGATGAGGAAGCCAACCGAGCTGCCTGGAGGCTTCTCAGCAGCATCGGCTCACTGAAACGTTGGGGCTCCAGGGGGAGAGGAGCCAGAGCTGGACCGAACGGTGAGGGCAGACCCGAAATCCTCTGCGTGTGCTGCGTTTGCTGCTGCTGCTGTCCTGGGGAGGTGGGAAGGGAAGAGTCAGTGGCTGTAACTGGTGGGAAAGCCCACTTCTCCCACTCCAGCAGGGCTCTGGCAGAGCTCTACCCCAATTGTTTCATCCCAGGTCACACAGAAAGTCTGAGTCAGGAGAACCAAGCCAGCTCTGTTGGGGAGGAGAGGGAAGGGCCGATATCCCCTGCTAACATGACCATGCAAGCGGGAAGCAGCTTCTGGGCTAGTGAGTGTTAAACTGTCAAAAAAACGCTGCTTGTAGCTGCGTTGCTGCTCACTGCATTCGGGAGGGTGTTACCCTGCTAAAAAAAATAATATTCCAGTTTCACTGAAATAGCTCTGTCCTCGCTAGACGTGCTTTGCAGGGTAGCGCGCTGCTATTCCAGCCCTGATAAAGCCGTCCTGTTGTGCAGATAGCCTTGACGCCGCCGCTATTCGTTCTCCTCTGTAGAATGGGAATCATGATGTTTCTGTTCCCTCACCCTTTTCTCTTCATCCTCAGAGCCAGGGATGTCAGATCTATCCTGGGGAAACAGCCAGATCCCCCAGGTTCGGCTGTCAATTCGGCTCTGCATCCCTCGCTCCACAATGAGCCTCCCACTGCGGGCGGCTGGGGGGGAAGGTAGGCTGTGACCTCGTGCAGCAACGAACTGTTCCGCCGTGCTTTATTGTTTAGTACCTTATTGTTGCTTTCAGGATTGCTCTGCAAGAAAGCAAGTTCCCTTTTAGGGCCATCTCTGTTTCTGCCCTTTGTTTCCCTTCCTTCCTTCTTTTCCTGACTCTGAATGTAGCGACGCGCATGATTTATACCAGTGCAAACCCTGTGGCACTGACGTAGAAGGATCTGCAGCTGCTGGTGTTAGTTAGCCTGACTGGTGAATTGCTGGGTGGTGTGGACTCCTCCCAGAGCCTGGAGTCGTTTTGTGCTCAGGGTAAGTTACGCTGCAGCGGTGGCTGCCCCGTTCCTCCCTCAGTCTGCATGATCTTACCTTCGTGTGGAGTTGTGCCAGCCTGCAGTCAGGCTCCACTTCTTTCTATCCATGTGCTCCAGAAAATTTATCTTACACATTCTCCTAGTTAGCTCGATGTCCTCCCTAGTCACAGGGCTTTTGCCTGGTCCCGGTTTCCTTGTCCTCTGAGGAGAGGAATAAGCACAAGTCCTGATTTCTCAGCAAATCCATGTGCAAAGATGCTACTATTACAATGACTGAGCAGAGATACAAGCAGAATGGCACCTAGAGAAGAACAAGCAGGAGCAGTCAAAGCTGACCTGTAAGAAGGCTGAGAACAAAACCCTGATCCAGGCACAGCTGGCCTCCCAGCCAATTAGCCTCTCACCCAGCGTGGGCTTCCTTTCCCTGTGCCGTACACATGTTCCCACTCACATCTGGTTAAAACGAGGACAGCTTGCTCTAGAAACATGGTTACACCGATCCAGGCACGCCAACAGCTGCGTTACGAGGCAAGTGATGTATTCCAGTCCCATGAAGAGTGCATTTAGACAACGGCATAAATCGGTAATCAATAAAAATTCCAGACACAGTTTCAGTTCAGTATGTCTCATCAAGGCCTTTTGTTGCTGTTTTAACTAGGAGAACTTTAGCAAGGCTCTTTATTTTGAGTCTGCATGAGTTTGAACAAGGTGCCTTTTACCAGCAACCTTTGTCTGTGCTCTCTCCCAATGCGTTACCGCAACCCATACTGCAGCAATACACAAAGTCCTGCCAGCGGTGCCCTGCACAGCACAATGCCCACGTGCTAAAAATTAACCGCAACATCACTTAAAACGCATTGCAAACCGGCATTAATTGCACAACAAACCTGGATGGTGCCATGAGGTAATGGCTGGCTGATGCCCAGCTACAGTCAGCAGCAAACAACTCACAGCAAGACTGCCTTTCCCCCTTTCCCAAGCTGGAAAACTTGGGAGAGGCACCCGGAGTGTTTGGGGGGTGTGCTCCCCTAGCTAGGGGTAACACGTGTTTGTTGACACGTGTTTGTGTTGCTCTTAGCCTGCAGTGTTAAACTGCCTGCAAAAGTTAAAACACACTCATTGGTTTATTTACATCGACGGCAGCGTGTGAATCATGCAGAGCCCTCCTACCAGGCCGCCAGCGGGGCAGGATTCGGCACACACTTGTCCACTCGTTACACCTCTCACCCAGAGCATCAGTGGTTCTCGCTTAGCATCTGATGCCTGAAGGTGGCTCAGGGCATCCTGAATTGCTCCGATCCTCCTTTTAACTGACCATTCTTTTTAAATGCCGTGAAGAAGACTTTTTTTTTTACAATGAAATGTCCATATGGGGTGAAGCTGAGCATGCCGCCTCTAACACACTGTCCAACGGGAGCCATGAACACAGCAGCCAAAAGTGGATTTGTAAGGGAAGGCCACAGTAGCCGGCAGGTGTGTGATGATGCTTTCCTGAATACCGTGTAATTATCCAGCTCTTGTGTCATGCAAATCATGAAACAATTCTCAGCACCAGATCTGAGATGTGAAGTGACTCCCTCGCCCAGAGAAGGAGCCTTGTGGTTAGTGGATTGTCCCGGAGGAAGGTGGTTTGGAACTCTGCAAGCTGAGGAAGGACCTGGTTACCCGTGTCCTGGCCAAAAACTGAGAGTCCAGAGCCAAAGTATAAATAAATAAATAGTGGAGGCAATGTAGAAGAGGCCTCACCACAGCATTTCCACCCCAAAGCAGTAGCGGTCAGCTGTGACCCATGCAGCTTTCCAGAAAGTATCACTCAGTCTGCAGCCCACTTCCAAGGGATTCTTTGGAAAAAGGTATCCAGTAGTGGCAGAGGGAATAAATGTTTCAATCCCTATTCCTGGAAAACAGGCAACACTTGTGGAGTAATTTCAGGGCCTTTGGAAAGACTCAAGAAATAGTCACATAATTGACTTAAAAGTCCACATTGGCACCAAGAAGGGTGTCCATGCTCATCCTCTTCCTTGTGTGAGCACTAGGCTTCGTAAAGTCCCATGAGCCATCCAGACAAGGAACAGATCCAGCTGTGAAACCCTGGGGAAAAAGTGTGATGACCAGTTATGTTTGCTCTGAAGGGAATGAGGAAAGAAAAAAATGTCTTTTTTTTTTTTTTTTTCTGACAGAAGCCTAAAGCTCAGTCTGTACACTGCTTTTCTGTTGTTCAAGAAAAAGGCTACAGGATCTGGGAGAAGGGTGGAGTTTTCCTCCAAAACTCTTGTAGAGGTATAATTCAGGGTGGCATGCACAGGTACTTCGGCATAATAATATATTTCCCCCTTTTTGGTGTACGTTAAGTTACACTGCTAGTACTGTTTTTTGGCTGGAATATCTGCTTCCATGCTCAGCGAGGAGAGAAAGAGGCATGGGGATTATATGGTACCAGAAGAATGAAAGTGAAATAACTTTTGTGTTTGGATGGGGCCTGAGTGTCTGTCAGGAGCAGCGGTACAATCTGGGAGCTGTTTTGCAGAGCCACATGTTTCAGACTAATTCTAGGCTGTCAATCTCTGGCAGAGATAGCTTTTGTCATTTTTTGGTAATTCCTTTTCTAATGCGTTTTGATGGAGCAAGGTCCTACAATTGAAGGCATTTTGCTTTTCAGTCTACTGAGAAAGTAAAGCACTCCTAATTCTAGTTCTAAGAAGCCAGTTCCTCTACGGCCACATCTTTCATCTCAGACAGGAGCAGGGGCAAGCTGCCCGCCTTGCAGATTTGCAGAGTGACTGTGCTAGGATACATGATATATCCATCTGTCTTGTGAGCCACATAGAACCATCTCTCCTTCACTGACAAGTACCTTTTTTTTTTTTTTCAACGCATAAGTGAAAACAAACCAAAAACCACGTAAAAAACGAGGGACATAGATGCAGGCGCAATTACATCCTTTTAAAGACATTCATTAGTTGTAGCTCAAAAGCTCGTAAAACTTGGAACCAAAACTGGTTATATTTTTTTCAGTACAATTTGAACTCTGGGGCTGTGTAGGATAGTTTGAGTTGGAAGGGACCTTATAGACCATCGAGTTCCAACCCCTCTGCCATGGGCAGGGACACCTCCCACTAGGCCAGGTTGCTCAAAGCCCCATCTGACCCGGCCTTAACAACTTCCAGGGATGGGGCATCCACAACTTCTCTGGGCAACCTGTTCCAGTGTCTCACCAGCCTCACAGTAAATAATTTCTTCCTAATATCTAATCTAAATCTACCCTCTTTTAATTTAAAACAATTACCCTCATCCTATTGTTACATTCCCTGATCAAGAGTCCCTCACCACCCCTCCTGAAGGCCCCCTTTAGGTACTGGAAGGCCATTACAAGGTCTCTCCGGAGCCTTCTCTTCTCCAGGCTGAACAACCCCAGCTCTCTCAGCCTGTCCTCATA
>JAOXNO010000001.1:181136086-181146486 GCA_028565335.1 Limnodromus scolopaceus | reverse complement strand
AAATACCTCCAGGGATGGTGCCTCAACCACTTCCCTGGGCAGCCCATTCCAATGCTTAATAACCCTTTCACTGTAAATTTGTTTTCTAATATCTAATCTAAACTTCCTCTGGCACAACTTGAGGTCATTTCCTCTTGTCCTATTGCTTCTTACTTGGGAGAAGAGGCTGACCCCCACCTGGCTACAACCTCCTTTCAGGTAGTTGTAGAGCGCAATAAGGTCTCCCCTCAGCCTCCTTTTCTCCAGGCTGAACAACGCCGGTTCCTTCAGCTGCTCCTTGCCCTTTCCTTTCTTGCCTTTTCCTTTCCTTGCCCTCCTTTCTTTTGCCTTGCCTCGCCTTGCCTTTTTTCCTGCCTTGCCTTGTCCCTTACCATTCTCTTTTCCTTGCACTGATGAAGAAAAGCTGAAAAATCCCTCCTGGGCTCACCCTGAAGACAAAGCCAACTCAGGAGTGGCTTAGGTCCATGTCTGCTGCTGGAAACCAGCAGCTGGTGAGTCCAGTTTCACCAGTGGGGCAGATGTCCCTGCTCTGGGATTACAGCATCCATTGATGGCAGGAATGGCAGTCGGCTGCAGCGGTGTCTCCAGGATGCAGCTGCACACCTTATGCTGAGCCTGGAAGTGATGGACCCTGATAGCCTTCTCTGGCAGGGCCCCAGCAAGTCTGACACGGCATGTGGCATTGCTCCATCCTTGCCAGTGAGCTGTGGGGTCTTGATCGCCTCAGCCAAGTCCCGTGGGGATGCATCAGGGTGCCCTTGTGCCAGCTGGCCTGTGAGACCCAAGCAAGGAGCTGAAGACGCTTGCATTTAAGCAAGCTCGCTCGCAGCTGGTGCGATGCCATTGTAGCAAGCGGTTGTCATCACCCGCTCTGCTGGTTGCGATAATAAAAAGAGACAATTTAGAGCTGTACAGCTCCAACTGGGAGCGTTTCCCAGCTCCTGGCTCTGTGTGTGCTTCTCAGCCACACTCCAGCTTTGCTCTGTGTCATGCAGAGCCCGAAGTGCCTCAACCTGTGCGACATGTCTGCAGCTCTGCAGCCTTCTCACCACTCCGTGTCTCCTCCCCCATGCTGCTGGGTTCTCTCCAGCCCCTGAGTGGTGGTTCTCCCTTGCCAACCCATGTTGTTCTTCTCTTATTCTCACAGTCCTGCACCTGAAAACCCTGTTATGATGGGCTCCCATGAGAAGTGATGGCCATCAGTGTAAGAATCACCTTCCTTTCCCCACTCTCTTCCTATTCTCAGGTTGTTGCTCTAAGCTTACGTTACGGGACCTGATAAAATGCACACAAAAAGCTTCACAAGCAACCAGTGTGTCCCATCAGCATGTGCTCTCATCAGCCCTAACATCTTTGTAAGCAGGAACAACGAACAGGGAGTTTGAGAAGGTAAATAAATAAATACATACATACATATAGTTACCACGGGAAATTTGGCTGCAGGGAGGGCACTCACGTCACCAGAGAAGTTGCCCAGGAGGGGACACTCCTTTGGTGATCTCCTGTTCCTTCTTTTCCCAGCTGGCCATGGGGCTATGTTTTCTTTTCCCTTCTGTTTTTCTCCTTTTATTTTTTTATCTTTCCCAAAAAGCAGCTATTGCTTCTGGAGTCAACGTGTGCCACCAGCTACAGACCCCATGAATAAATCTTTGTGCAGGTCCAGCTGTCTCAACATCCTCCACACAAGAACCTAGGGTAGGCTGCGTGCAGCTGAGCACCAGCCAGCAGGTGAGCACCTATGGGAAATGGTGCCCATCTTCCCATGGGCTGCAGTGCCCGCCAGCCCCTGGCACTCCTGCATTGGGATCACACAGAGGGCTGGCTCCGGGAGTGATACAGATCCTGGTGACCAGGAGACAAAGTCCATGTGATACCTGATGACCTGCAGGAAGAGGTCCACCCAGGACCAGCCCTGCTGGAACATCCTCACAGGACCAAATCAAGGTCCATCAGAAAGGCAGAGAGCTGTGAGCAAAGAAGCTGCCTGTGTAGTTGGTTCTTCCTTCACTGTACATTATCTTCCAACACTTAAGGCAGCATCAGAGATGAAACCAAATTCCTGTTCTTAACCAAAACCACTCACAAGGCTTCCCATTTTGATTAACAGCTCCAGTCAAAAGAGGGAACATATGAATATGCAAAAACAAGTTAGGATCCATTTTCCTGCCTCTCCTCTTCTGTGACACCATTTCAGTGGTATTTTGCTGGGAAGCCTGATGCCTAATGGGTTCCCGGTGCACGTGAACCACATCAGGTATCATTAGAAAGCCACTCAAAAGGGTGAATGCAGGCCTGCTTTAAAAAGTGACAATGTAAAAATAGCATTCCCTCACTTGACACATCTGACCAAGCAGAGCAGATCTCTGTGTGTGCTCAGAAAATAGCTATTTACTTTCATGACCGAAACAAAACCTTCTCCCTGCAAGCTCACACCCATATGCTTAGCCTTACGCATGTGTGGCGTCTGCTTTATTCAGCCAAAATAGCTGCACACATTGTTATTTTCAGGATTTGAGAAGCTATTGCCATGGGGACTGAAGATCCAAATAGATCCTGAGATCAGATCACAGGAGGTTTTAAAATAAAATTGCCATTTCTGCCAATAATCATGTGAAACCGGCTTCAATGTGTAAGTGTGGGGACTCACCACTTTGGTGACTTCTTACAAATTGCAGTTACAGAAACAAGAAGAATATTATATGTTGTTGGTACCAAATGTATAATTATTGCAGGCTTTAAATATGCAGAAGATCTCCTCAAATGAGCAGGAGATGGTGGCGGTCAACAGCTGTAGCGATGGTGGTACCAACCAGTCTGTGTTGGTACCAGAAGCATAACTACACTTGGATTTTCTTCCATCAAGGCACAGGAAAGGGAAGCGTCTCTTGTTCCATATTCACACAGCAGCGCCTCTGTGACTTTCTTATCTCTGCAGCAAGACAAGCTATTATACAGAGAGAGATAGATATAAGTAAAATAAATATATACATACACACATAGACTTACACCAGAGCAGAAACTGAAACTTGTTCTGCAGAATAGAAGTTATTGGAATCTGCCTCTACTCCTGCGTAATCTCTGCAGGGAAGCGATCTCAGGCTGTGCTATCGGCTCTGGCAAATGAAGCGATGTCAGGGCAGGTTAATACTTGGATATGAGAACACGGAAGAAAATCCACCTTTCTAAGGATGCTGTAATCAGAGCTGCATTAACCAGGGAGGGAGACAGCCTGCTCTGGCAGGGGGTGCAGGGAGGTGCTGGTTGCACAACATGCACATGTTGCATTGCTGGGATGAAAGTGGGGGCCGGGGGGGGACACACCAGAAACCTCCCAGATCCACCTCAGTAAGTCTTTGCGTTGTCTGTCATAATTATTTGCATTCAATTGTCTTCACTTATACATAAAGTTCTTAGTCTGTGTGAGTGAAATCAGATCAAATCCAAGTGAAGGCTCCTGATAACCTTTAACAATAACAGAATCACAGAAACACGGAATGATATGGGGTTAGAGATGATCTGGAGATCATCTAGTCCAACCCCCTCAACCAGAGCAGGTCCACCTAGAGCAGGTTGCACAGGAACATGTCCAGGTGGGTTTTGAATGTCTCCAGAGACGGAGACTCCACCACCTCTCTGGGCAGCCTGTTCCAGTGCTCTGCCACCCTCAAAGTAAAGAAGTTCCTCCTCATGTTTAGATGGAACTTTGTGTGTTCAAGTCTGTGCCCATTCCCTCTTGTCCTGTCACGGGGCACCACAGAAAAAAAGACTGGTCCCATCCTCCTGAAACCCACCCTTTAAGCATTTATAGGCCTAAAGATACTTTGGTGTCACTGCAATTCCACTTTGAGATACTTCTGCTAAAAAAAATGCCCATTTTCTGCAGTGCAGGCATAAGTCCTGCAGCTCTCAGCAACCGTGTTTACAAAAAAACCCCTGTATAGTTAACATGTGCCAGAATCTGAAAAGGGTCATCGTGCTTTGTGACGGTGTGGTGGGTTGACCCTGGCTGGATGCCAGGTGCCCGCCAAAGCCACTCTGTCACTCCTGTTCCTCGATGGGATAGAGGGAGAAAAACACGACAAAAGGCTCATGGGTCGAGGTAAGGACAGGGAGATCACTCACCAATTGCCATCATGGGCAAAACAGACTCAACTTGGAAATTTAATTTAATTTATTGCAAATAAAATCAGACTAGGATAATGAGAAATAAACCAATTCCTAAAACACCTCCCCCCAACCCCTCCCTCATTCTTTACATGCTCTATTTCACTCCCTGTTTCTCTACCTCCTTCCCCTGCAGCAGTACAGGGAACGGGGAATTGGGGTTGTGGTCAGTTCATCACACTTTGTCTCTGCTGCTCCTTCCTCCTCAGGGGGAGGACTCCTCACACTCTTCCCCTGCTCCAGCATGGGGTCCAGTTCTTCACAAATTGCTCCAGCGTGGGTCCTTTCCACGGGCTGCAATCCTTCAGGAATAGACTGCTCCAGCATGGGTCTCCCACAGGGTCATAAGTCCTGTCAGCAAACCTGCTCCAGCATGGGGCGTTTCCATGGGGTGCAGTCCTTCAGGAATAGACTGCTCCAGCATGGGTCTCCCACAGGGTCATAAGTCCTGTCAGCAAACCTGCTCCAGCTTCACCATGGTCTTCACCATGGGCAGTGGAGAATCTCTGCTCTGGTGCCTGGAGCACCTCCTGCCCCTCCTTCTTCACTGACCTTGGTGTCTGCAGAGTTGTTTCTCTCACAGATTTTCACTCCTCTTTCCAGTTGCTCTTGCCCAGCAGATTTTTCTCCTTCTTAAATATGTTATCCCAGAGGCACCACCACTGTTGCTGACAGGCCCAGCCTTGGCCAGTGGTGGGTCTGTCTTGGAGTCGCCTGGCATTGGCTCTGTCGGACATAAGGGAAGCTTCTAGCAGCTTCTCACAGAAGCCGCCCCTGTAGCTCTTCTGCTACAAAACCTTGCCATGCAAACCCCGTACAGATGGTAATGTGCTGACAGTTCACAGCTGTGCCAGCTAAACACATCTGGCTTGGTGGATCAAACCACCATTTCCCCACCTATCCATGGACATTAACGTGTCAGTTAACGTATATCACTCAGAACCCCTTCAAAACAGCAGTGTCACAGCACCACAGTGTTCAGGAGTCTGGCAGTACATGGGCTTTCAGCATAGCTTCGCATTGTGATTTGGAGGTGTTGGAGGCAACTCCAACCACAGTTTGGGTGCCTAACTTTGAGTCCCAGGGCTCCAAAGACAGGCTGTCCCTCGCCCAACTGTCTGACACTCTCTGCCTCACCATGGTCTCCACAGCTCGCATGAGGGCTTCAAAGACTCCTCTTGGGTAGAGGATGCACAAAGACAGCGTTCCCCCAGTGGCATTGGTACAGGCTGGCACTCCCATGGCTATTGGGCCTGTTTCACTGGCCACGAGGGACACCACACATGATCATACACTTGACAAAGGGCTACCTGCACCATGCAGGGTCACAACATGTGTACTTGCACCACCAAGGATATCACCCAGCAGCATCAACTCTACCCTCCTCTTTGCCATGACAGAGAAGTAATCCTCTCCTGTTCCAGAAGGTGAGGAATGTGGTACCCCAGAGTCACATACTCTGTGACCAGCATGTTTGAGGGAGAGGTCTTTATTTCCCAAATAGGATGGCATTATTTACCTGGTTGCAGACCACTTCTGCAGTTATCTCCCTTCCAGACATGCTTCCCTCTCACTGTCTCTACTACTGTATTCTGTGCATCCATAATGAAGAGAAGAGAGAAAACCCCCAATTATGCCAATTAAATTATCCACTTTGAAATATAAATTAAGAGAGCCATCCTGCGGACAGTCACTCCCAGGTCCTCAGGGACCTTTTCTGTAAACTACATCCCTTTGCTGTCTCCTTGAGGCACACCACAGTCTGCGTCAGGGATTTCCTGGCCCTTTTTGGCTCTGGGGTTGGGCTTCAACTGGTGCATTGCTGGGCTGCCTGTGCCAAAGGCTCTGGGACATGGACCAGACCGCCCGGAGCTCTTCCTACCAGGAAAACAAGCGAGCCCATCAGGTTTTGCTGTTTGTGGCACAGCCCAGCCCAGTCTTCTGAGCACCTGCATCCTAAGGCCAAAGCCTTGGAGGCTGGTGGACCCACAGCTATGCAAACAGTATCTCAGGAGCTTTGCTTGGATCGAAGCTCTGGGCAGGATGGCATTCTGGCTCCTGATCACCATCTGCCTTAAATTTGAGAAAGCTGTCCAGGCCCTGTTGTTAGTTGCTGTGATCCCTCTGGTTCTGCAGCAGCCTGGAGCTCAGACATGAGGAGAAAGGGATGTCTTCAGCTCCAGGTGGGTGCCTGGGCCCTGAGCACATCCCCCTCCTCCTGGGGCTTGGGCTGCCTGGGCCCGGGGCCAGCTTTGACAGTGCAGCTGGCTGGCCTTGAATCAAAGAGCTGTTTGAGAACAAGCTGTGAGGAGCCTCGTCGGGAACTTGCTCCCCTTACCTTGGGAACTGCTTTTAAGCAGGGCTCTTGCCCTCAGTGTCTGCCTGAGCTATTCTGAAGCTATGCCTGTACCTGGCCACATAACTCACCAGTCTGGACCCTGACGTGACCTGGGACCTGCCCCATCACTATGGTCTTTTCTGGTGATTGGGCTTTTGACTGACCTCAGCTACCACCATCCACCCAAGCTCTTCTTGCTTGGGTACCGTGGCAGCAGGCCCTTGTTCATGAACCCCTTACTGCATGCCCATCTTTTTGTCACCCTCAACCCCAGATCACCTTCTCGTGTGGAGCTGCCTGACAGTGGGAAACAGCACAAGATGAGGAACCACTGTGTACTCACTGTGGGGTTTCTTGTGAGAATAGCAGAGGGGGAAAGTGATGCTCTGTCCCAGAAGAAGCTTCCCCTAATTCCCCTCCCAGTCAAAGTGTGGACAAAGATGCTGAGACAGCAACTTGGCTCAGACTAAACACAGAGGGCCTATGAATAAACAGAGGTTTTACGGTTCCTCCTTCACTAACACTGTCCCCCAGAATCTGGAAACACTAGCCGACCAGCCAGCTGCTCCCTCAATGCTTCTGTTCCTGGTCTGCAGATAATGAGGCATTTATAACTCCCAACCCTGGCTGTTCACTGGTTCTTCCAAAGCCAGCCTCACACCAGTTCCTTCACCAGGTCTTTGTGTGGCCTGGTCCATTGAGACACTGTTGAAGGGCTGGGAAAGGACATCAGAGAGCCATTGTATCCAGGGCAGGGATTCCTTGTTTGCAACATCCTAGCCTGTGGCTGGAATTTTCTGCCAAAAAAACCTCATCCATGGGGGTTTGACCCCAGAGTGGAGTCTGGCACAAGGTAAGCTGCCTCCAGAGTGGGTGACTGGAAACCTGGACCTTGGTGTGAAAGGGGTCAAAGTAGCAACTGGACAGCATGGTGACATCCATACGAAAATGAAGGACCACAGTGTACCATGATAGTGTTCAGGTGCCAAATTCATAGTGATATGGTTCACTGAGCACTAATTTGCTGGTGTAAATATAAAGGCTATTCTGGGTCAAACCAAAAGCTGCCTTTTTCGGTATTGCATCTCCAACAGTCACCTGTAAACTGATGTCTTAAGAAAAGCATAAGAACAGCAAAAAATGTGATGCTTCCCCCAACACTTTGTCAGCTTTCAACCATTTTCAGATTAGAGGTTTCCTGACTTGGGTGTGGATCTTTGTACACAGCAACTTTCCATGGGCTTCTCTTCGGTGAACCCAGCTCATCTCTCCTTGAGTGCATGTTACCTCTTTGCATCCACAGTATTTGATGGCACCCTTTTGCAAAGCTAGAGTCTTTACCAGGATTTACCTCATATTCATTACTAAGCCTTAGTGACCATGAGGTAAGAACATAACTCTTTTACTGTGAAATTTTTACTTCAGTGTCGGAGAGAACTGCAAAAGTGCATTAATTGTCTCACCAAAATGATACAGGTATCTTAAAGAAAAATGAATGTTGAAGGCATTATTTGTAGGGGACTTTGTCTTAGTTTTCTTTATGCGTTACTCACCCCTTTTGGTCAGAGAGCAACACCTGATGAGATGCTGCTCAGCTGGTTGCTGGAGGGCTGTACGTACGGCGGGGACAGCTGCAGACAAAGCAGGCAGGGACCCTGAGCCTGTCTAACAGACACAAGAAAGCAAGGCATGAAAGTTAACGTCTGCTGAGAGTTACAGCACACACGAATAGTGGCAAATTTTGTAGGGAAAATCTTTCACTCTGCCATGCCAATGGCACCACCCGGTTACAGCTGTCAGAGATGCTTAGGTGTCCTGTTTTGAGATGGGCAAGCAAGACGCGACTCAGGAGTGGTTTAGATCGACTTAAAGGCTTAAATAACAGTCCTTGTACCTTTCTGTGATTACAAGTTGCGTGATTTTACAGACTGTTCTTGACAGGCGGTCTATAGCCAAGTCAGCAGCAGTGGTTTAAGACGATACCACCTTGTCAGCTGCTCCACTCTTCTGCTGGGAGCAGCAGGAGGCATCCACACCTCCTCCACACCTCAGGTCTTGGCATCAGCTTCTCATGGCTGTGAACAGAGAGACTGAGGAGCTGACACACGTTTTATTTGCCTCCCCTGCCTCGCCTTCCAACATCCACTAGCAGGGTGGGGACTGACAACAGGTAGTGTCTTAAAGCACTGCACCTAAACCTCCCCAGTCCTTCTTGGAGGGACTGCCAGCAAGAGTGTCACTCAGGTTCATTAAATTGCCTTTACATGCTGGTTTTCTTGCAGCTTTATCGACTGGTAGATAGAGACAAAACCACTGGCTGTGAAAGAGCAAGTGACCAGCTGCTGTGGGGTAAGTGGCCTCTGACTCTGGAGGTATAGGTGGGATCCTAAGCTGACCCCCTCGACTTCCCAAAATATGGCAATATCACCTGCTGGTTTCATTCTGTTTTGCTGAAGCCAACAGGTCATCCCAGAAACAAGCACAGCTCAACTCTGTCCAGTAATGGGACACCTGAAGAGTTGTTACTGTCCCACATCTTTGAATTATGAAGGATCTTTCCTCCCTGTAGCTCTTTAAGCTACAAAGTTTATGTTGTCAGGGCACTGAAGGCACCCACAGACCTCGCTGGCCCTATTCAGCCTCTTTTCCTCCCTTTCACCCCCTTCCATCACCCAGGAGCCTCATTTTAGTCCAGCCAGGACACCAGCCTGGGCATTGGGGTGAGGGCTGCAGTGGAGCTGGAGACCAGCACCACTGGCAGCATTGCTGGTGCAAGAGGCTGAAATGGAGTGTGGGGAGGCTGCTCGGGGCCTGTAAACCCAATTAGTGTGCTCAGAGCCCTGACACATATCTTGCAGGTCTTGGCAACAAGAACACATTGATCTGAAGCTCATATGGTGATGACAATGGCCACCCTGAACTGCATGGTTCATTCAGCTTTCAAAGTAGCAAAGTACTTGTTCCTTATATTTTAATAGTGTCTGTTAATTACAGTGCCGAAAAGTAGTATTTGCTTAACTACATCAAAATGTTTTCTCTCTGAGTACAAGCAAGTTTAATTATCTAGTCAAGATCTCCACCAAGAAGCTTTATTCAGGCAGTAAAACTAATCAAACTTCCATGTAGCTCTGTCTAGGAGGCGTTCAATTCCTGAGTGTCTACTAAGACTAATGAAATACAATATAGAAACTCTGAAAGGCTTTTATCATGGATAGGAAAAAATGGGAAAGAAAAGACATCGTCATCATTGTATCTGTAAATCCTATCTAGTGGAATGGGTATAGATTTATGGATTGGTAGATTGAGTTGTCCTGGTCTGAAGACACTCCATTTTTTATTTGCAAATTTTCCTTTTACCTCACAGATTACAGCTGGATGGAGCTGAACAAAGCTCTTTTGTTCCTGGTAAGGGTGAGCAGCTCCTTCAGAGGATAACTGCAACATCCCTGCCTGGCAGGGATGGGATCAAGATTGCTCTGATGTCCTAGCACGCCTGAGTAAGCCACAGCTGGCAGCTACGGCCACCTTCCTTGGCAGGTAAAACAAAGTTCTCAGCTGCTGAATCCACTTTAGCAGCTCTCTTGAAGACAGCTGGACAGCTGGATACAATTCTTCTTCAAAAGAGCGTCAGAGCTTAGAAGCCATCTCTGACATCTCTTGACAACACACTGATCACATCCTGGCTCGTATCAGGAACAGCATGGTGAACAGGACTCAGGAGGTGATCGTCCCCCTGTACTCAGCACTGGTGAGGCCTCACCTCGAGTACTGTGTGACGTTTTGGGCCCCTTACCACAAAAAAGACATTGAGGTGCTGGAGAGGGTCCAGAGAAGGGCAACGAAGCTGGTGAGGGGTCTGGAGAGTAAGTCTTATGAGGAGAGGCTGAGGGAGCTGGGG
>JAOXNO010000001.1:181077350-181133769 GCA_028565335.1 Limnodromus scolopaceus | reverse complement strand
CAGCGCGGCCCCGGCGTGTCGGCCCCCCTTCGCCGCCTCCCCGGCACGCCGGGGGTGCGGGAGGGCCCGGTGGGGCCCGGGCAGGGCCGGCCGGCGGCGGGATGACCGCCCCCCTCCCTTCCCGGCGTTCCCCCCTTCTCCGTGCTGCCGCCCCGTCCTGCCGCCTCCCCGCCCTCGCCCTGGGCTCGGCGGGATCGGGGCTGGGATGGGGCGGACAATGGTGCCGGCTGCCTTTTGTGCCAGCCCCTCCGGGCGGTAATAGCCCTTTCCGCCGGGGCCGGGGGCTGCCCTGCCCCGCCGTGCCGCTGCCGCACACGGAGGCCTGCTGCTGGAGGCAGGGGCCGCTCCCACGCTCCCATCTGCCTTTTTACAGTGCAGCGTGCTGGCCCATTTTGCTCCTTCTAAAGCCTTATATAAACCTTCCCCCCCCCCCCCCCCTTTTTTTTCTTTTTTTTTTTTTTTGTTTTTGAATGCTGGTAGGCACGTAAGTAATCGTCTGCTGGGCGTCTCCATTTAAATGGGGAAGGAGTGTGGTGCTTACTAAGGCTGGTGGGGTAGTAGTTAACTCCCCCGAATTTGAGACGCTGGGTGGATTAGATAGAAGCTTATTCCCTGGAGGGTGTTCCGAAGGTCTGCTGAGTCTGTGTGTCGTTACCGGGGAGATCTACAGTTCCAGTGGCAGTCGAAAAGGGAGGAAATCCCAAATCTTGTGTTTAAGGTTTTGTAATAGGAAAGGAAGGTGGGAGGGGGGAAGGAGTTGTTCTGAAATCAGACTAGGATTGAAATCAGATTAGGATTCGCTAGAGTGAAAACCTAAATGTGTGTCAGATTATTTTGACTTCACCTGAGGGTCCTTTCAATGTTTCTGTTGATTTTATCACTTAAATTCACGTCTGTAATCAGTAGGGCTGGGATTTTAGTCCTTTGAAAGCACGTTTTGTATCTTAGCAGAATTCACACCTCTGCTGCTATTGTTTGGGTGGAGACAATTTTATGCAGGTCAGGCTTAGCAGCAGCAGTGTCTTTAAGATGACATTCACAGTGTAAACTAATCTTTATCTTAATTTTTCTTGAACTTGGTGACAGTGAATCTTTCTCACAGAAAATATTGTATGTAAAGAGTATGGTAACTTCGGCACTTAGGGCTAACATTAAGAAATGTTAAAGTAACTAAAAATTGCCCATCCTTCTGTTTAGCAGTTGCTTTTCAGGGTAAGGAGGAGGCGTGGTGGATTTCTTTTTCCCCTTATCATCCAGTGAGACTCTTCCTGCTGCTTCTCATTCATTTTGTCCTTGTCTCATCTCCTCGTATTGGTTACTGGCTTTGTTGCTGCTTTCTCAGTCACTGGCCTGAATCCATCAGAGCTCTAAACAGGGAAAGGTTAGGTATGTTCGTGCCTAGTGTGAACTGATCTGTCATCCATACTTGCTTATATTATAGCATGCCCGACACTAGGGGAATTAAATATCTGCCTCCGTGGGGGGGGAAGAAGGGAATTGACTGCCTAAGCTTTACTGAAATTAGTTATACCAGACCAGCTAAGGTAGCTTAGCTCTCATTTCTTCCCGAAGGGGTGTAATTATTTTGGAATAGGGTATTTGCTGTTATGGAGAAGTCTATCCTCTAGGGTTATCTTCCAGTATGCTGACTGACTTCCTTTTGTGGCTGAGCCTAAGACTCTTTGGCAGATAGCTCCAACAATGTTAATGTGGTTAAAGCTTTCATCCACTCTTTTCAAAAGAGAGTTAAAATCGAAGAAGCATTTTTCTTTTGGGGGCAACAAGCAGATTAAGCACAACAGTATTTAAAAGTTGTATAGCCGTGGAGATATGCTAAAATGGTATAAATGTGTCAGTGTCTTTCAAAACAACTTAATTTTTATTAAATAATTGAAATTTTCTACTGTGCCTCCTTGTTGAGTCTTTTCTGATCATGGTGCTTATTTAAAGTTTGTGTTATAAAGTTTACTTAGAAGGTTACTTCTCTAACTTACATGACTTTACTTATAGAGATTTAAGTTGAGTTTATGGTGGAGAATGAGGGAGCACAGCAATACTATATAATTGCCATTACTTACTGTGCTTCTCTTGAGATACTGCTACACAGACTGACCTGCTGATTGCAGTTTATCTGTATTTAGTGAAAGTTATCAATTCTCCAGAAAATGTTGGTTGGTGTTTTTTTTTTTTCTCTAAATCAAATATTATAAGTCATTCAACTGTCAGCTATTAAATACACTTGTTTTGGTCCCTGTGCAGCAATAAGGAATTTTATGTAGAAATCCAGCCTCCTCCAATTTTTGGTATGTAACTTTGGAAGCCAGGAGGCATCAGTGCTATCATTGGCATTGACCTGCATCTCCACGTTTTGCCAAATTCCACCAAGGAGGAAATAAGTGGTTAGGATGATGAAGAAGTAAATTCTGGTCTGATATCTAGATTATATCCTTCAGAAAATCTAAAATACTCGAAGCCATACGCTCTCAAGCTCAGCTTGAAAACAGTGGCGTTTGAGTCACCTTCTGTCTGGAGACAGTCACTGCCTTTGAACTCATCAGGCTTGAATACGTTCTTTAGTAATATTCCTTTGGCTTCTAATAAATACTGATGAGTTGTTATTGATCCCCTCTGGGTACAGACTCTTCTGGCAGACCAAAATACTTACTCCTTTAATTTGTAGTTAACTCATATTTTATTACTGGGTTTGCTAGGCCATATAATTGTCTTTGCTTTTTGTTAATACAACTTTAAGGGAAACAAAAGATGAGTAAGTACTTTAGTTTTACGTTAAGACAGACCTCAGTACTCTGTATAACTTCTCACTGCTCTTTTTCTAAGAGCAAAGAAATGGATCTGTTGAGCCGAAGTCAAAGCTGCTGAATCCTTGACCTGCACAGGTTCACACTGCTTTTCCCAGTTTCAGGTTTGAGTGGAAGTTTCTTGCCTTTTTGTTGGCTTCCTCTGTTAAGGAAGTGGAGTTGTGTATATAGAACTGAAATTCTGATTTTGAGGTTATTAATACTCCCAAAAAGTATTTAGCTCTCAAAAGGGATAATAGTAAAATCAAATGCCAGAAATGAAGCGTTATTCACTTAACATGAGTTTGTATTCTTGCTTTTATTAGTGAGACTCTTCTATTTTTATAGGTACTGACATGTGATTAGCAGCAGACAGAGCTAACCTGAACCTGCAGAGTTGAGTGATAAGGAGCCAAGACACTAGTGGCTTCATCTGAACAAACAACTGCCAGAACGGTTTCTCCTCACAACCTTCTTGATTTTTGTATTCTTCAGATATGTAAAAGGGTTTTTAAACTGTCTCATATGTAAAGAAAACTTTCACATGTTGCTCATAGTTATGTTGTCCTAAGTTCTAGTGGCTTTCTTCTAAATATATGGCTCTGATTATTCCAATACAATTGAGGCTTTGCAGGACAAGATTACGCAGTTGTAATCACTTAATTTGTAATACCCCTTGGAACTGTTGTGTGTGTTTGTTTGTATTGACATCTAAGCCAACCTAGCTTTTAGAAAACCTAATTTGAACCTTCTGATTTTTCCATTTGCAGTTCTTCAGCTTAATTCTTTGCCTAATAACATCCTTCTTAGACTTTTTCACTTCTCCACATCCTTGGACCAGAAGTGTTACTTATTCTTTATTACAATAGCAGGCACCCATATGTTGGCTCACTGTTCTGATGTTTAAGGTGACAGATCAAACAATTCAGCCCATTTCTTTTTGTTGGGATTAGTCAGCATCCCTGACTAAAACTGAGGAAAAATTCTTGATGTTATAAATTGTAGGCTGTCTGCATGACTTACTGTTATTTTTGTGTGTGGTACAGTGAGACTGTGTGGTCATGTAATTAGCAAAATGCATGCTGCATCAAAAGTAAAGTTCCAAGTGCATTAATTTAAAAAAAAAAAAAAAAAAAAACCAACAACTAGTGAGAAGTTAGTGTGTTATAACCTAAATAACTTTCTGTAAAAACACTTTAATGAATAGGGTTAAAAGAACACAAGTCCTTGAACTTCTGTTGCTTAGGCCATAGGATTAACCTCCTGAAATTTGTTGAAGATTGTTTAGCAAAAGGAGACATAGCCACTCTGTCATCTTTCACTTACTTCTGCTCCATTTAAGGTTCAGAGGTCCTGGCCACTGATGTCTTTTCCCCTGTTGCAGTTTTTTTAGTGCAATTGTGTCACCTTTTGGTCTGTATCACCTTTGAGTCCAGGGACTTTGAAGGATCCACTTTTATTCTGTACCTTCAACATCGCAACCACTGGTGAGGTAGAGGAAGAAAATGGGCTTAGCCCAGATCTACATCATCAGCTCTGGCAGTTTCAGCGTATTTACTGTTGCTGCTTTGCTAACAGTGTGGATCTAGTTCTTGAGGATGCTTAAATTTATTCATGTTTTTCTGTTGTGCTGCCATAATGATTGGTTTTTTTTTTGCAAGCAGAGAAATACCATTCTGGGGAGGCCAAATCTGTACAGTCCCTGTGCATCTGAGAGAGGTATAGGTTGACTTGAAGCCACGTTCCTGTCAGGTGTCAAAGGCTTGTTGCAGTGGAGGTACTGTAGCTGCATGGTGTTAACAAATGAGCAGACACATTGCTACCAGCTCATTTCTTGATGCTGTTCTGTGCACCGACTAGTGGTTTTGCTGTCTCCCTGTGCCCCCCTCAAGCGTTGCATGAAACAGGTAAGGCTTGCAGCAATTGCAGGAAGCCTGTTATTCCCAGTTCCTTTGCAACAATCCAGTTTCTTTCAGGAACTCACTTTTACAGCGTGATCAGCTTTCTGCCTTTCACTTTGCTGGCACAGGAATGGATACTGGCAAAAGAAGGGCTGGGAGGGAGTAGGGCTGTCACAGCTGATTTAGGTTGGCTTAAGGTATGGTGGACCCACTGTCTTAATAGCCTCACTGGCTTGGTGAATCTCAGTAGTTTAAGTGAAAACACAGGTGTTAGGTAGCTTGCTGTTGCGAACTGGATTTAATATAAGATCCAGTACTCATGCAGAGTTTCTAAGTTCTGACTCCTGCAGCTTCTTTATTGCCCTTTCAGGCCAGAATGCTCTTGGCAGAATACAGGTGTACATGTTTGTACCTTGGAAAGAATTACCTGGATAGGAAGTAAAAGGTAGATGTGGTAAGCCGCCTCGGTTGCTGTTGCTACAGAATTCTCAAAACTTCAGTTAGTCTGCAAGTAAGTAGTACAAGGCTGGGAAATGTTTGTGACTCTTGGCAGAAAACAGACAACTGATAGGTCCATTTAGATAAACTGTCTTGTATTTTCCTTGTGAGGTTCAAAATCAATTGAATGCATTGCATTTTAAAATGTTTAAAGATACAAGTATCTTGGGAAGAGAGACACAGGTACCTTAGGAAGTCATAGTTTATTTCAGAAATACCTATGGAGAAAACTCTTTGGAGATGGCATCTCATGATGAGCGTAATTTTCATAAGCTGATTGGGATCTGTGTTTGCTGTGTTGAGGCCCAATTATTGTTGTTTGTTGTTGTGATATACCAAGCCTTAGCTAATCTTCCTGTAATTACAGAATCTGTTTTTTCTTCATTCTTGTATATTTGTAACACTACAGCAGTTGCATTGGTATCTCTAAAGCTTCTTCTGTTAAAGGATTGATTTTTAATGTGTAAACTGTCCAAGTCTGGTCAAAGTTGGTAGCAGTGTAACTGTCATACTAGTTTTAAGAGGTCTTTAGATATTTTTAACTGAGTTCTTTGAGGCTTTCATAATATTTGTGCAGTTCTAGCACAAATCCAGACAGGACGTGTTGTCCTCTAAAACTGCCTTATCTGAAAAGAGTGATTAGGAAGATGTACCAGCTACAAGTGACTGATCAGATTTGTATTTATTATGGGGCTGGAAGTGGAACGAGGCATCTTAATTTACAAGATTAGGCCATAAGAGGCAATGAACTGGGTGAAGCTGATGGGGCACGTCATCAAGTCATTAAGATAAATTGCCAAATTAGCTGACTTGAAATGAAAAAGAAATGTAAAACCTATATATTTTCCAAGAATAGGGTCTATCAGTTGTTTCCAAAATACCCAGCAGTGTGAAACACTGATACTGAATTGGTATTCCCGATTACTGCTGTAATAGCAGAAGCTGTGGGCTTTACATTTCATTTCATAAAATTTGACATAGGTAGTGAAAAGAGCTAGTTTTTTTTCCAGAAAGTTAGTCCTGTGTCAGAACTGGCTGTGCGTTGGAGGGAATTAGTTACAAAGCTCTTCATGTTTCTTTAATTTTCTGCTTCCTTAGCTTCCTGAGCCAGCCCTTCACGTCGGAGGTAGGCCAGTGTTGGCTCCAAGAAGTCAGTGTGAAGGGGAGGAGGTCTATCTCATCTAGCAATATTTAACTGTTGGATTGTTTTCCTTTCACAATCAGATTGACACTGTTAAATCTGCTGGGGAAGCTCCACATCGTTGCTTCTGTGTCAGCTGACACTTGTCTCCTGTCTCATGTTAAGCTTTAAACTTGATTGTGTGTGTGTGTTGAATAAATGCAGCAAGTACAAAATAGGAATATATGCTGTACGAATGCCTGCAGAACATGACACAAAATTAATATCTTCCCCATTCAAACACCTATTACTGAATTACTTGTTTCCCCAACATTCTGTCATATCTTACCAGCTGAGCATCTCTTGTGTGTTTTTAACCTTGGTTATTGTCAAATTCAGTAACAGGTGGATTTGGAAGGTAGTAATGGAATGGGTGATTTGCAAAATCAACTCGGAGAAGTGGCTTCTTTATAGTTTGACTTGTTAGCCCTGATGGAAATGTTTTTTAATGAGTGCCCAAGCCCCACTGCAAACTCGCTGGTGTGGAACGTAGCCAAAGCTTGTTTGTATGAAGAGAAGGTGGTCAGACAGGGTGCTAGGGTGACTTGTGGGCAGCTTTTCAGAGGTGTGGTAAGGGATTCCTGGCCAGGCACAGTGTGAGATTTCAGGTTTGCAGTTTTCAGAATGTCCTAGTCCTTGCCTTTTCTTAGTCAACTACAGTGTAAGTCAGAAAGTTGGTGAAATTATGCAGAGACATTGTAGCTCTCTCCCAGGTAAGCTAAGGTCACCCCAACCAGCAGATAATGTCTTTGCATGCAGCATCAGGGTCCATTGCTTCTTTTCGTGCACACAAACGTTAGATGCAAAGTCAGTGGTAGTGATTTCTCTGCACCAGAAATGTGACTTGCAGCCAGAGATAGAAGGCTTTCCACATCAAGAGAGAATCCTGAAACGAGAGTGCTCTGCGAGGAGTCAGCAGGATCCAGTTAGCCACTGTTTGTCAGGCGTGCAGGAAGCACGTGGGCTGCTGATGGGTAGTGTTCATAACACACAACCATCAGCGGTGAGAAGCAACCTTCCAGGCAAGAAGAGACTTTTAAGGAGCTCTGACACAGGCAATCAACGTGACAGCGCCTTCAAGCATCACAAGCTGCCAGTGGCAGTTCAGAACCTGGCAGCACCCTCTTCCCATGCCCGGTGCCTATAGGGGTATGGCCCACTATACCTCTGTGCTCAGTGTAATCTGTGTTTTGGTGGGCCCTATAGCTATGATGTTCAAAGGAGTTCTATATTGGTTCTTGTCCATCAAAATCAGACCTCTTCTGGTGATCTAAGCAACTTCTTAGGGTGAGCTGATAGCCTTTTAGTGGAAGGATGTCTAAATTGGAATATTTAGAAACTGAAGGTAACCTCAAGGAGGGAAATATAATAGCCAAAATGTTCAAATGGCAGAAACACAGAAGCAGGGAAATTTTAACATTTATGTTATGTTAAAAACTGAGGTAAAAGCATCTAGAATTCACGGTACTGAAATGATTAAATCAGAAGGGTTGCTGACAGGGTTCGTAAAAGATCGTGGGATGTTGCTGGAGTGTATTTTCTAATTCCTAATGCTCCATCTTCTTCTTGGGTTATCAGCTGGGTTTGTTGTTTTCTCTTGCATCTTGAGCAGAGTGATCTCTTCATAGATTTAATTAGGCAGCTAGCACATGTTTAATCCCTTTTTGCTTTTTGATTATAGCTTTCAAAAAATAGAAAAAAAAAAAATCTGATTTCATTTAAGCTGTGCAATAGTAGACCAAAAAAGCTTACTGTGGTTAAATATATAAACTAGCTCTCTAGGGACTTGATTTGTTGTTTTTTTCATGGCACCCTGTGAATGTATGCAAATTGCAATTATTGTTTCCCATTTTATAGATGGAATAATAGGCCTTTTTTTTCCTCACTTCAGAAGGAGGTAAAAAATAAATATATAAAAAATATAGAATGATTGTCTGAGGTACTTATAATTATAGTTGAAGACTTCAAGTATCTGGAAAGGGAGTGTTTTTGTTCAAACAGATTGTACAAGAAGATAGCTGGCTACTATTTAGCCCAGTGGTTGGGTTTTTTTTTGGTTTTTTTTGTTTTTTTTCTTCTTAGGGGAAACTAGTATAAATATTTGGCAAGCTTAAGAATGTCTGGTCTTCGGTGGCACTTGCCCCAGAAGTCTGAGGCCTTTCTGACCAAACACTTCATTTTGTAATTAGAGTCTTGAAAGGGCTTATCTACAATTTTAGAAAGGATTTTACATTTAAAAGAGTTTATTTAAGTCTTTATGCTGATCTGAAGATCAAAATTCTGTTTGCACCTAGTTACCATAAACTGTTATTTTAATTTTGCTCTGCTGTTTTCTGTTTTCATGACCAGTACACAAGTGAAGACTGTATTTTGGCTGTGAAATATGGCATTAAAAGTGGTGAATTTGGTTTCTGGTAACATCTGTTAGAAAAAACTGAACCTGTACCTCTAAATTGGGGTCTTCTAGATTAGACAGGTTGGTGTGCTTTCTCTCCTGGGTAAGGGAATGGGAGGGATGCTTGCCTAGAAATTCTAGGAGAGGATAGAGGTGGTGGTGTGTCTTGGGAGAGAGTCATGTAGGTGCTTTGCTTGTTCTCCCTCAATGACAGGATAAACTTCTGTTCCTAGGATATTCTAAAGTGTCTGACACACTGTTTGTACAATACAGGAAAATAATAAGTATCTTTTTAGTGTTCACACATCTGAATAGAAATTTGTGTACTGGCAAAAGCAGATTCCTGTAATATAAAACCGCACCAAATTTCAAAACCTTTTATGTATTTAATGTGTCAAGAAGCCTTAATCTTTTAACTTTTAAAAAAAAGTGTGAATAGGAATCACTTGTAATTAAGTTATCTTGTTTATCTGCTATTGTTGCCTGTGTATCTGAATACTGTGATCTGCCAAGGTAGAGCTGGTGTCATTGTGAAATTCACTATGCCCTTCTGTTTCCAAAAAGTACAGGAAAAAAATGAAAGACTTGTTTCCTTCAGACCAGAAATTTCTTTTGGGCTGTAGCATAAATGACAAAACTCCACAATGAAGTTCTTCAAGGTGGGCCCTTGTCAAAGTGGAGGTAGCAGAGCATTGCCACTGCTCTTTGAAAAACTACGTGGGCGGGTTCCTTGCCCTATTAGGACCACAGAACAAAATTAATAAATACTTTGAATTAGTGGGTGATCCTTGCTGCCTGCCTGTTGGTCTCCGCAGACCAACTGTTACTGTGGTGATGAGTTAGCTTGAGGTGCTGTGGGATTACCTGCAAACTTCAGTTTGACTTCAGATGGAGCCCATATAGCTGTGTTGCGGTCTTTGGTCTGAGGACGGTAAAGGTGTAATTAACAGTGTTAAGATCTCTATCTGAATGGACATACTGTAAAACTTTTGACTAGGTATAAATGTCCTTGATTCACACAACAGCAGTAACTGGAAATCTTTTAGATTCTGTCTTCCTTTCCCCAGTTGAGTTTTGATGTTGACTAGAGAATTCCAGCTCTTCTTTTATTCTATATTAAAACAGCAGATAGCATGTTGATTGTATTCTGGGCTGCTCTGTGTCCTTCAGTGTTGGTGCAATTTGTACTGAATGCAGCCAGCTAAACTGCTTCAGGTCCACTCTCCTGAGGGTTGTTTGATATGTCTGTACTTGTAAACTGGGTAATTGGTATATGGAAATTAAAACATGAGTTCTCACATCTCAATTCTTAGCTGGTAGTAGCTCAGTATGCAGGTTAAACACATGCAGAGAGGGTATCAGGACCTTGAAGAATATGCTTACAAAAGAGCTGGTAAGAAATAAACTTAGCAATTGCTTTTCTGCCGAGACCTTCTGGAGCAGTAGAAGTGGACAATGTGGATGGTCAGCTTTGTCTGCTTCCGTAGGGCTTTCAGGTGAGTCAGCGCCATGAGCAACAATAATTGGAGGCTTGTGGCTTTCTATATTGGCATGCATTGTGTGACTTCAGTGACTCATTACCCATCACTAAGTAAAAGAGTTACAGTGGATATCTGATGCATCCAGTTTGCTGAGACTAGCCAGGTTCAGATACTTGAATTATCTTGCCACAGACTGGCTAACAAAAAGCAGCTGGTGTTCATTTTCAGGGCCCCAAACTGGGGATGAAAAATCAAATGGCTTGGCAGCTCCAACTGTAAAAGAACTAGTATTCCTTCAGCAGCCCATATTAACCTTAAGGAACATAAATCCCAGACAGATTATGGCATAAAATACAGTAGTGTAACTATTCCACTAAGCTCCTCATGTACCTAGTACTCTGTTAAAGGTTACGAACCAAAAGGAAACTTCCTAGTATTAAGGTTCTACAGTGCACAGGGATTTTGAACCAAGTTCTGATATTTTCTGCAAAATAATAGCCTGTTTCCCTAAAAGAGGAGCAAATACCTTTGGGGTCAAACAGTAATCAAATTAAATAAAACTCTCTTGGAGTCTCAGGTCAGGGTACAGGCGCATCGTAAATATATTTGGCTGCTTTGGTAGATGTGTTGCTTGTACTGTGGAATCCATGCCCCCTGCCTGTATTTCTAACTGGGTCAGCATAATTTAATATGGAGCTATGATAACAAAGCCAGAGGTGAAGTTGTTCTAACTTTGTAGTCTATGTGACTGAAAAACATAATTGTTTTTCTTAGAAGGCCAATTTGGAGCTTTGTGGGAGTTTTGGTAATTAGGTAAGTCTCAAAGCTGGGTGTGGGGAAGAACAAGTCTGCCTAGAACACACACTGGGGGGGAGAGCAGAGGGAAATGGCTGAGTAATAATCCACAATGCTTGTAACTGAAGTAATAAACCTAGTAGGAAGGGTTAATTTTGACCAAACATTTGGTTAAGTTTGGCATGGATGTCAAATCTTTTTGCACGTCCAAAAGAAATACAGAGGATCATTGTGCACAGCGTCGTTGGGTTTAGTTCTTTCAGTTGTGATTTAAGTAGTTGCTTTCTGACCATCGTAATGCTGTCCCAAAATTTTGACTTAGTAGTCCCAGAATTTTTCCTTCATGTATTGTGATTTGCTTGCAACGCATGGATTAAGTTAGATGCACTTTGAAAGTGTGAACAGGTAGAACAGCGGAATCACCTTCTATCAGTGTCCCTTTGTTTTTGACTGAAGCTGTACAAGAACAAGTAGAACAATAACATCCGTCTAAGCCTCAACTTTGCACATACAAACAAATTATATTCCTATGAAAACATGGAGTATTTAACTTCTATTTAACCAAAGATATGCCGTTAACAGCCTTAATCTCAAGTATTGTATACAAACAGGCACTTGATTTTTATTTTTTCCTGCCCAAAACCGGCCCAGCTCTCAGGCTTCTGCATTTTCATGTGCATTGCAGTATTTCATGCTCGTTAAAAGGTGTCAGAGAAGTAATAAGGAAAAAAGGCTAGTAAAGCGATTTCAAGGGAAGAACAGTGTTTACTTCATCAATGCAAACACCTTTTCCTTTCCGTGTATTGCACCCACACCTACATTGTAAAGTATTTAAACTGTACTCCAGGGTATGCTCGTGTGCAAGAGGGGAGGTATTAGTTAAATCCAATCCAGCTGTTGGAACTGGGCCAGTGGTGGGGTTTTTTTTTCTGTCAGTTAGGCAGGTGGAAGTAGCCTGGAATTGACTTGCAAATGCTAAGCTCTTTGGGTACCCTGTATGGTTAATCAAGCTACTTTACTATCCCAGCTATGTATTCAGGGTAGCTCTTTCCTGTAAGCTTGTGTCTTCTGGTTTTCTGAGACTGGTCGCTGTAATGTTGAGAGGCAAGAACAGAAATAAAGAATTTAAATGACCAGTTATCTTTTAATGAAGTTTATAAATGCAGAAAAATAAGAATCAGTCAGTCAATTTGTTCTTTCTTTTCCACTTAGTTGTTTATGAAATTTCAGCTATTAAATGCACGTTTTGCCAAAGTTCCTGAAAACTTAGGTTTTGTATCTGGAGAATAGCCAAAACTGACATTAGTGTATATTAGTGTATATTAGTATAGCGTTCGTCTTGTGAAGGTGAGCTTGGCTTTCCCAGTTCTGTGGGCTAGCTGCAGGCTGATGCATACTGGTCAGCCAGCAGGAGAGCAGGGGTGGCTAGCTAAGTGCTTGTGGGGCAGCTGGCAGGCCAGCCATGCTGGCAGCATTGATATGCTGGCTGGCATAAAAACATCTGCTTCTTGCCTCTCCATCTCTGATGTTTGCTGGACTTGCTCCTATTAGAATGAAAGTGGTGTAAATGTGCTGATTAGAAGATGATGTTCCTCAGGTATCCCACTTAATGAAGTGGCTAGTCTGGGTGAGCACCACACTGAGCTCCAGGTCTCGTTGTTACAGTCATAGGTAGATTTTTAGTCGTTAGATGGTTTTGCTTTCATCTTCCCTCTAACACAATTGGCATAGCTTAAAATGGTTAAAATGTTTAAAATTCATGCCACTTACTGTTGCAGCACTTGATTATTTTTTCTGTACTGAGAATCTGTGTTATTAAACATACTGTACATGAAACTTCATTTTTAATTTCATTTAAGAAATCTTTATCCCAGCATAACAAAGGAAATTTAATGACTTGAGCTTCTCACTAGTTGTATCATTCATACATTTAAATAGTTTTGATTTTCTGATTTGTACTGTAACTGAGGATGAAGTATAATCAGATATCCAGAATTTCTTGTCTCTGAAAATGAGATACTTAAGGGACTTTAAAGTGCTTGTAATCGATTAAGATTGATTTTTGTATATTTTTTTTTAGATATGAAGTAGAAATTTCAAATTAACAGAAAATCTAAGACTAGTCCCAGTATCTCATTGTGAATGAGATCTGACTTGCATAAAATAGTACCAATGTTTTAAATCATTCTTTCTTAAATAGAAGGACTATTCTGACTGCAGTGTCTCAAACGTGGTTTTGTCCTTTTGAATTAGCCTAAATTTTCTTCTTGTAGTCTTGTATAACTTTGGTAGAATTTTGTTTTGATTTGTTAGGATTTTTTTCCCCCCAGGAAAAGCATACTAGATCATATATTTGCTACAGAGGGTCTAGGAAAATGTGATTTTGTTCTGATGAACATTGGACAGGAACAGCTGATTGGATTCAGAATTCTTTCTTTGATTTTTTTTTAATTTTATTTTAATTTTTTTTTTGTTTGTTTACAGACATTATATCAGTTGCCTTTCCAGGTAGCTTAATGTATTTTACAGTTAAATGTTTTCTTTGTTTAACAAAGGCTGAAGAAGCCAGAGAAGCTTGCTAGACTTAATTCTCTGCTTTACAATCTCAGTGCTATTCAAAACTTCAAAGTAATCTTTTTTGTTTGTTTGCCAGGAGGGTGTGGATGGGCTGTCTTAAGACATCAAGTGGTAGTGTTACAGCAGTGATACTTGCTCTTTAAGTGAGTATCTTGTGCACTTTTGTACAGGGTTTCACAAATGGTACTTGTGAAGTATGGATGGTTGAGGCAGAGGGGTCCCAAATGTCTAGTCACTTAAAAATAGTTCTATGAATGTGCTGGCGGTAAGGGTTACTGTTACACTGATAATTCAAATTACACAGGGTTATCTTTAGGCGTTGCTTATTGATATCAAGAGTTTTATGTGCAGTTCTGTCTTCTGTCATAAACCAAATACCAGCTGAAAACTGGGGAAGACATTTCCCTTCTCCACAGGTGGATCTGAAATTGAGCTTTGAGTTTCTTGTTGGCCTCTTGTTAGAGAGGGATACGAGAGCTGATTTGATGAGGAGAGCTGTGTCACTTCTGCGCATTGGGTGTGTCAAAGGCCGTTTTGCAGGGACTGAGGCATTCTTTGAAGCTTTATTTTGAGCATTGACTTGAGGCTTGCTTTATTTTCAAGGTCTAGTGTCTCTTAAATCTCTTGTCTTTTGTCAACTTAGCATTTTTGTGTTCTGTATCGGCCCAAAACAAGGTTCCCTTACAACCCTTAAAACAACAGCCCTAATGCATAGTGATTTTCTTTATTGGCTTATAAAATTAATTTCAGTTTTGATACTTTGAAAGTAGGGATTTTTCTTTCAAATGGAAGGTGTTAAGCAGAGATTCTTGGCACATTACACTTGGTGTCTGGCTTTGGAAGGGTGTTCAGAAATTCAGGGTAGAAGTCAGAACGCAGATTTATCTAACAGCATCTAGTAGATTTTTGGGTTCTTTTCCTGGTTTATTTTATAAAATAGCAAAATGCTAGGGAAATTGGAATGAGAAATACTGCTGAACATCTACTTTTGGCTCGTTACAAGACTTAAGGGTACTTGGTGCATTACTGTGGTTATGTCAGCCTGTCAAACACACTGGTAAGTAATTGTTCTTTGCAGATGGTGAACTGGGGAGAAGAAATCTCGTTGCAAAAGCCTTATGAACTTGAGTCTGATTTGAGTAGTGTAACATTTGAGATTTAATGTTGTAGCACAACTTGGTAAGTGTTTTATGTTCTAGTTTCGTAATAGTGTATGCAGACTGGTGGTTACTATCCACAACTTTTACTTTCTGCACCTTGCGTATGGTGCATTAATACGTCTGTTTCAGAGCAGCCTCACAGTTCAGATTCTGCAGGAATAAACCATCATTGGTTTTTTGCGATTTGTAGGATTTTGCCTATGGGAGGTTTTCCCTTTCTGAGATCTGGAGTCTGAAGTTTTTTTTATTCAGTGGAACAGTTCAGATTTCTCCTGGGGGAAGTTTTGAGATGTGCTGTTTCAGTGTGACATGAAATGACTTGTTTGAGTACATTAAGCTGAGAAGTGACCACAGTCAGATGCTGTGGATGTCAAACATTGCATTAGATCTGTTGGTAACATCTCGCCAGGCTTCAGCTTGTGTTGCATATATGGACTTTAGCAGATGGTTGTCCTCCCAGCCTGAAAGCTGGTAATGAATCCATGGGCTTAAGTTAATAATAATTTTGTCTCTTCTGTCTGTTTTAGCTGACCTGTGTTAGCTGGGGAAAATGTTTGACCTTTCTACTGCTGTATAAATCTCTTGTAAATGTCTATCACTTCCCTCCATGCTGGGGCTTGCAAGTAGTGTAAAAGAGTGTTATTCTGCTTACAGTGGTAATGCATCTGTAAAGAGAGCCTTGCAGTGGTACTTGAGAATGCTTTTTTTTATATGCTGTTGTGTTATATTATGTTTGCTACTTCTGAGCCTGTGAGAAGGTGCTGATAACCTGCTTTATTTCTAAAATGTTTCATCTGAAACACAAGCATTAAATACCTACCTTTTAAGAAATGCCAAATCGGGGCGGGGGGGGGGAATGACTGGATCACTTAACTCTGGTTTTTGGGGAATAAAATTTGGGCTTTAACCGCTCCTCTTGCCTCCCTCGACAGATAAGATTAGAAATTGTGTGTATTGGTCTGCAAGTTTTATTTTAAAACTTTCCGAAGTCCAGCAGGAGAGTCCGATATATAGCATGGTGCTGTATGTGTGCCTGCATTTCCAATTATCAAGCATGAAGCATGTTTTTGGTCTTAAGAGCATGGTCTCTCAAGGCAAGGATAGCCAAATCTCAGATATTCAGAGGTCTGTTGTAGAGCAGTCCATCACTAGTGTGGACTAGTCCATCAGCTCCTCTTGTAAAGAGGAGAAAATCAAGATGGGAACAAATCCCAATTAAGTAGCAGGCATAAACCTAAGAAATCAGGCCATTTGCAAGTGCATACATGTGTTTTTCATGCACAGTATGCAGTGGTCATCTTGTATCTCAGGGACATGAAGTGTAACACTAGTATCATCAAGTTAGAAATAATGCCAGCAGATCATGGTCATGATCCAACCGTGACAACAGTTTAACTGCCAGCATCAACCATAGGCTCTTTGGGAACTTCATTGCCATATATTTGTAGGAAGACTATAGACCTAACACTGTACTACTGATTCTTGGATGATGCTAGTGATGCTGACATGCTGAATTTTTAAAGATGTTGTACCAGCAGGAAACTTTGTGAGATTCGGACCCCTTAGTTCAGTGGGAGCCAGATAAAACTCATCAGTTCTGTGATGTTGAGGCTCAGTGATAATCTCCAGTTATCAAACTACTTGCTCTGTGAATTGAGAAGCAGCTCTGGACTTAGTGGTGAGCACTGCCTGTTCTGCCTTTTAAAGGAGGAAGGAAAAAAAAGATGATGTACCAGAGCTGCTTTGAAAGAGAAACTACCTATAATAAGTTTAAAGGGAAATACAAAAGAACAGCTAAAAGGGTAAAACCCAGGTAGTATGGAGAGTGCCTTAAGATGTGAATTAAAACTCGGAAAATGTATGCTTCTAGTCAGCAAAAACATCCACGTAGTTGATAACATTTTTTTAAATCATCTTTCTAAAGAGTGGTAGCTTTCTCAATGAGGAAAAGATGAGAGATTCTTGCACAATAAATGTAAAACCAGGATGGATTAGTCAAATATGTTGAAGGATCAGTTTGATAAAAGCAAAAAACTAGTAAAAAAAATATTGAGACAAAATTGCAGTAGGGTAGGATCTGTGGGGCTCAAATAATGGAAGTATGAAACAAAGATAAAACCCTAATTGAAAAGCTGAGTGAATTATTTGCCTTTAGAAAGCAGCTTAGAGTCTTCCCAGTAGAGCCTTTATGGATGGATGACTCTGAGTAACTGTCTTTAGTCAAAGCATTGTTAGAGGAGGTTTTAGAGTAAATGGATTAAATGAATAGTAATGCCTTGCCTGGGACTGCACTGTATTTGTGGTTTTTTTTTCTAAACCAAAAATATTAAGCTGCTGAACTGTTGAACACAGCATATAGTCTTTTGTAAATCTGCCTTGCTTTCAGAAGAATGGTGGATGGCAAATGTTATCACTGTCCCCTAAAGAGCTTCAGATTTGATCTGACTTTTCTGCTCAATAGGAAATATTCTAGAATGTTATCACTTGGATAAATGAAAAAAATGTAGGAGTCAATTGTAATTAGGGAGCAAATTTAAAAGTAAATTGTGTCTTGCATCCATTAAATTTCAAATCTGGTGCATACAATACGGGATTTTTGGGAGGAAATGCTAATGGACAGGTTAATCGATTTGTCTTGTGATGGGGTTCCCCTTAAAATTTAAGATAAGTAGGAATAAAATATTAGATTTTAAGGGGAAGTGTGACGTTACTAGTGGAGAAAATCTGTAAAGGACTTTGGTGTCTAGCACATTTGGAATGATCAAGAAAAGGAGGTTTTATAGCAGAAATCCAGCCAGAAAGACAGCCTTATCTAACTACGCTTTTCCGTTGAAATGCAGTTATCGTGGGGAAGAAGGACTAAAAAAAACATTTTTAGGCTGTTTAGTGCCCTTATATTTGACGAAGTTTTTAAGAGAATTCAAATATAAAATTCTAATGTAATGAACAACTTGAATGACTGGTCTGGCCAGTTACATGCAATGACTTTTCAGGTTCTTCATTTGTCCATACTCAACCTACCCAATGTTCTCCCATTCCCCAGCAATCCAGTCCTGTCATACTGAGCTGCTGCAGCAGGCTCAGCTGGGCACAAGAATCAAATGGCTTAGCAAAGTAATGAGTAAATCAAATGTACCTCTGGTAGATCATAGAATCACATAATGGTTAGAGTTGGAAGAAACCTTACAGATCGTTAAGTTCCAACCTCCCTGCCGTGGGCAGGGACACCTCCCACTAGAGCAGGTTGCTCAAAGCCCTGTCCAGCCTGGCCTTGAACACTTCCGTGGATGGGGCATCCACAGCTTCCCTGGGCAACCTGTTCCAGTGTCTCAGCACCCTCACTGTAAGGAATTTCTTCCTAGTATCTAATCTAAATCTCCTTACTTTCAGTTTAAAACCGTGGGTGTTTTTTTTTTTTTTCATTGGTTGGACTAGATGATCTTAAAAGGTCCCTTCCAACCTAGGTGATTCTGTGATCCTATCAGTACACTCCCTGATAAAGAGTCCCTCTCCAGCTCTCCGGTAGGCCCCCTTCAGGTACTGGAAGGCCATTATAAGGTCTCCGCAGAGTCTTCTTTTCTCCAGGCTGAACAACCCCAACTCTCTCAGCTTGTCTTCATAGGAGAGGTGCTCCACCTCTCTGATCATCTTCATGGCCCTCCTCTGGACCTGTTCCAACAGGTCCATGTCCTTCCTGCGTTGAGGACTCCAAAGCTGGACACAGTACTCCAGGTGGGGTCTCACCAGAGCAGAGTAGAGGGGTAAATCACCTCCCTTGACCTGCTGGCCACACTTCTTTTGATGCAACCCAGGATGCGGTTGGCTTTCTGTAATGAGGATTTGCTTTGTTTGAAGTAGCATAGTTCATGCTTGTGGATGTAAAAGGAGAATTGTGTCTGTGTTTACTTGAGTGAGTTGGTTAATCAAGCCATGGACAGGAAGGCTGCCTTTCTTACTCTCAGGTCAACCTAAAATAATTAAATGAACACTGCTATACAAACTGTTTGAGAACGGTGAAGCTAAGATAAGGTTCTAAGCATTGTAACCATATCCTGTATATGTTCATGGTGTGAAGTCTGCTCATTTCATTTACCTGTGTTCGGGCTCTAACATGTTTGGTATTTCCTCTGATGGATGATGGGGAGTACTGGTGTTTTCTCTGTACTGCTGGTTTTCACTGTTACTTTTGAGCTTAGAGAAGTTATTTGTCCTAACTCAAAAGGAACGTGATAGTAGCAGTGAAGGTCAGTAGCAAGGATAGGACATAGAAAGTATTTTAAAAGGCTAATTTTAGTTAGTGTGGGTGATCTTTCTAGGCTGCCAGCAGTCATCCAGTCCTGATTTTTCTCTGAATTGCATTCTGATGGTACATGCCTTTTCCACTGATTGTAAAATGAACCTAGGGAGATTGTCTTCGCTAGGCTAAAATTGTTCTTTCTCAATCTTGTGATCTCTTTTAGCTAAGAGGCATAGCAGTGTTATAGGGAATGCGTCCTGAGTGCCCAGTATCTTAAAGGAGCTGAGATACTTATGCGCTGGTTTTCCTTTACAGTGTTTAGGCTGTAGATCCTAAGTAGACTCAGTGCCACTGTACTTCTTTGTTTCCTTTTGCCACAAGCCAAATCTGTCTTGATTGCATTGAGCTCAGTCATCTTCTGTCGCTCATGGTTGATTTTTGGCGAGATAACTGGCATGGATTAGGTGTTTAGGTTGTGAATGTAATCATATGTGAATGTGAGACTGTCTCACCTCTATTTACTGCTTCTTTTGGTGCGCACGTATAAGCGCTTGGAGAGTCATTACAGGGAATCTCTTTGAAGAAGTCAATGTTTTCTGCCTTTGGGATACTTATTGTGGTTTATGACAAAGCTTTCTGTAAGGTGTGTAATCTTGGAAAAAAAAATAACAACTAAAAAAACCCACTCAAAAACCCACTCAACCTTTCTTAGCAAGGTGCACGAGTTATAAATTACGCACACTGTTTTCCTTATCTTTTTGATGAATAGCTACACTTTTGACCTAGAAACAACTGATTCCAGAACAAAACACTTCTTTCTTTACATAAAAATCTTTCTTATTCTTTATTTACAGACTATGAGAAGACACAGAAATGAAGTTACAATTGAATTGCGGAAGGTGAGTCTGCTTTTGTTTGTCAACTGTGTTACTTCGCTCATGATGCTCTGGTGTCTTAGCTAAATATTTTACCATAAGCTTTGCTTTATGGCCTCAAACTTATATAAAAGTGTTGTAAGTTTGTAGATAACTAACTGTGGATTCTAATGGTAGTTTTGCTCTCCAAATCCTTTAGCTCAGAACAGTACTGCTTTACTCCAGTGTATCACTTGGAAATAATCCATATTCAGTTGCTGTACCAGTTCTCATATTATTACAGTGAAGCTGTCAGCTGTTCAAATGTTTTAAAGCCACCAAATGGGAAAAGGGAGAGTTCTAGCATTTAGAAAGCGTGGATGCTCTTTTTTGTTTTCTGGAAATTACTACTTCTGTGCTGTAGAGGGAGTTAATTTTAGGGTCTGATTTTTGTTATATTGGGTAAATAACAATACAGCTGGGAAGATCACGACCATGAGGGGTGATCTAGCTCGGTGCTCTGCCTAAGCTCAGGATTTGTTAAACCCTTGTCATTCATAACACTTCCAACAACCTTTTGAAGCACCTTAAAGGTTTGCTGATGGAGGACATTTGCACAAGGTAAACTACTCTTGGGCTATGTATGTAAAGAGAAGGGGTAAACTTTTTTCTGCCTTTGAATACCTTCAGTATATTTGAAAGCTGATGCTGGCCCCTTTAGTTTTATCCTGTTGAGACAATTTCAGTTCTTCATCTTTTCCTTGAAAATTCTGTTTCCTAGATTTTGACTTGCTGTTCCTCCTCAGATCCAAATTGCCTGTATCTTTCTGGAAGTGTGGAAGTTTGGAAGGATGCAGGCCACAGCTGAGGTTTTAATGGGACAGTGAAAAAACAATTCTTAACACAGTATTCCTGTTTATATTGAGTATGTTGTTGACTTGCACTTGATTTGTTATCCGTTACACCCTTTGGATGCTTCCTATAGTACCGCAAGGCAAGGGTAATTGTTTACATTCTCTATTTGCATAGTTAAATAAATGCAGAAGTTTTAAATATGATTGCTTCTTGTCTTTTGAATTGCATCTGCTTTTTCCAGACTTTCTTAATTTGAATTACTATTCTGTTCCCCAGTATGCTTCAAGGCCTCCTTGGAGCCTTGGTATCACCCATGTTTTCGAATATTTTCATTAATGATTTAATTGAAGTGTGTGCTTCCAATATTCTAGATGTAGGCCAATCCCTTCGGGTCTCCCATTTGATGTGTATCTCCAGTTCACCAGTTGAATCATTTACAGCCTGAGTGAGGCATGCTTAGAAGTGCACACCCACCCAGTTTCATCTAAATTTTCGGGTTTTTTTCCATTGTTTGCAAACCAAGAGAAGACAAAAGCCTTGCTAGAATCAAGGTGAAGTGTTTGTAGATAGAAATGAGCTTGACTTGTTTTTGAGAAATTTTGTCTGCACTTACAAACTGATTGTGTAGGAGCTACCAAAAATCTTGTGCTAGTATTTTCTTGAGATCTTTCTGCTCTTCTTAAAAAAAGATACTTTTCTTTTTTCCAGGTCTTGTAGATAAACTTTTGTATCTCATTACAATATCAAGAATAAATATTTGTAAGATTCATCCTGAGACTAAGAACTAGTTGAAGACACCTAATTGGACCCAGATGACTAGAAAAAAAATATCTTAATACTTACAAGAGCATGATGTGTCATCTAAAAATTGTTTAATGCTTTCATATTTTCCTAATCAAAGAAACTAGCTGAAAATGTCTGGATGTGTAGCCAGCTTAAGCCAGCTATGGGCCTCATCAGTACTGGCAGGTGACCAAGGTGTGGAGAAAGCTACTTTTTTCATCTGATACCTCCCATTGTATGTAAATGAAATTAGCTGATTTTTGCTTAAAATGAGATTTTGTTAAATTTGATACCTGAATTATCAGCAGTTGAAGTTTATGCTGACAGAGGCCCCCTCTGATCAGAACTGAGTGTAAAACTCACTGATGACTTGTGAAATTTGCTCTGGGAAGAGTAATTCGTAGCACTTGGGCAGCCTATGCCTGCTAGCAAAGCGGTGCCGGAAAAGATGGCCTAGCTAATGCAGCGAGGTTAAATAGAGACTGCATGCGAGTGTTCCAATGCAGTCTTTGGAGAAACCTTTGCAGTGCAAAGTGAGAATTTTAATTTAATTCTCATAATTGGTTTTTGTAACAGGTCACAATTTCAAGGCCATTTTATTACAGAAGCACAGTGTGGAGCAAGTTACGTGCTTAAGACAAGGGGTGTGTGTGTGTAAGGGATCTTGTATGTGCCAGTAATATGTGAGTTAAAATGAGGAAGAGGAAGCTTGTGAGCTGCTAGTGACTTCTCACTGAAAACTTCACATGCACAGATCAGTTACACACTTAGAGAAGCCTTAGCACTTGGATGTAGGTCAGGCTGTAAATCAAGAGTGAACAGCAGCTGCAGAACTCTTAAACGCAGGAAGTTATGATCTTCTGGAGTGTTTGCTGAACATCTTGCCCTGCAGAGAGACCAGAAGAAATCTACTTTAATAAGAGATTCTGCATGTGTCTGAGTTGTCGGTTTGCAGCAACTGAGCTGGTGCTGGTGGGAACTGGTTTGCTGTGGGAACTCTGTGCCACATGTGAGGCCATTGCTTCTGGTACAGAATTAGAACTGAAATGTAAAGGGATGTATTTTATTAAGCTCCAGCAGTAGAAAGGATAAGTAGTAATATCATTGCTTCAGTCTTCAGCTTTATGGCTAACACTGTGAGTATGCCAAATTGAGGAAATGTTTGTGTTGCTATGAACTTTGTAATCCACCAGTGCCTCTTCAAAATAAAGGACTATCTTTCTTTTATCCCAGCTATACTCATGCTGAGTGTGCACCTGGCTTTTGAAGAAAACAGGCAAATTGAGCGTATTCTTGATCTGTACAGTTAAAGTACTACATAGTCATGGGTTTGTCTTTTGAATCAACTTTTGTATAAATATTAAATGAATGGATCTGATGAAGTTGCTTACATCTTTTGTCTTCTAAGACAGAATAAATAAAAAAAAATCACAGCTTTGAATGGTAGTAAACAATTTCAGCATGCATTCGTGTGAGGTGTTTATTCTTTTGAGATTACAGATATCAAGGTGCATTTGCAACACATTCTACATTTCAAGAAGATATTATCTCTATTCACTGTCTTCACACCACAGCTCTTATTCAGAAACAAACTTTATTCTTTTTTTTCCCCTTTTTTTTGTTTTCCCAGTCACCTAAGATTTGATTAGGAATTGAGCTAACAAAGCTATCTCTGACATAAAAGGGTAGCAGTCATCTGGCAGAACCCTGGCGAAGGCATGGCTTTTGGCACAGAGAACCAGTCAGATGACACTCCTGATGGTCAGGTGCCCTTTTCTGATTCCATGTTGGCCTTGCTGAACATGTGTTTTATGCATTTTGGGGATGGACCTACTATACTTCTGGAAAGTCTTGATTTCAGGCCCACTGCTGAACTAACAACATAGCCAGAGAGCTTAAAACATAGCCATATCTCTTTCCGGGCAGACAAGGTAACGATGTCGGTTTTGGTGATGGAGACTGTCTCAGGACTTAGAATTTAAACTTCTCAGTGTAGTGTCTTGGTGAAGTCTGATTTAGAATGTTTGTCACTTAATTTCAGCATCACAGAAACCCAAAGGCAGCTCTGTTAGCAGCAGAGACCCTAGAATTAATTGGCTAACCTAGCTGATTAGTCTCACTCTAAAGGGGAGTGGTTGGGTGATTAATGGTTAGGATTCAGTTTAAGGTTCCATACCTAAATGAAGCCTGTAACTCCATTGCTGTGAGAGGGCCTTTTGTTCTAGGTGCTAGACTTAGGCTGCTTGTGTGCTTGAGTAGTCCTTAGCCGGGTCAATGCTATGGTCCCTGAGTTAGATGCCACCCTTTGAAGGAAGCCTTAACACTCCTAACCTCAGCAGAAACAGAGGATCCTGTCCTCCTTTAAGGCCTGCTAACTGGAATCCTAAGAACTTCTAGGTTCTCTCACAGTTTATCTTTGACTTTCTTGGCAAACTCAGCTGCCTCTGAGAGCTCGTAGACATGAGCTCATGAAAGCTCTAATTGCCAATTAAGTTTGATGCAAGGCAAAGCAATTATTTGCTAAACAAGTGGTGAATTATGGAACCATGAGCGTATGTGGTTTTTACCCATTTCTTGGGCATAATGTACTTGTTCCTGTTCTGGTCTTTCTTATGTAAGATTACTCATGTCTACAGTAGTTCTGAAGCTGATGAGGGGTCTAGAGCACAGGTCTTCTGAGGAGCAGCTGAGGGAACTGGGATTGTTTAGCCTGGAGAAAAGAAGGCTGTAACAAGGTGGAGGTTGGTTTCTTCTCCCAATGAACAAGTGATAGGACAAAAAGAAATGGCCTCATGTTGCACAGGGGAGGTTTATATTGAATATTAGGACAAAGTTCTTCACAGAAGGGGTTATCAAACATTGGAACAGGCTGCCCAGGGAAGGGGTGGAATCATCATCCCTGGAGGTATTTAAAAAACAGGTAGATGTGGTGCTCAGCAACACAGTTTAGTGATGGGTTTGGCAGTGTTAGGTTAATGGTTGGAATAAAGATCCCTTTCAGCCTGAGGGTTCTATGAAATAAAATAGTGAGCCTTGAAGAAAGGAGTCTGTCTCCATCTTTCTGGGAGAGGTAGGGTGGGAAAAATCTTTTTCTGATTCTCAGGAACTTTGAGAACACAAAAGGAAAAAAATAATCCACATTTTCTGGTTCAGGATAGTAAAACTTGCTTCAGTTATACATCTTTTTCAGTTCAATGGGAATACATAGCTTTTCATTCACTGTAAAGTACAAATTTTTTTTCTAGGCATAAGTCTACCAGCTTCAAAGAAACATCTGCAATCACAGGGAGGCTGAAGAACTGTTAGTGTGCCCTTCTAGAAAGGCTTCTCTGCCCAGTGTTTGTAGCACAAATTCTTGGGTGAGATCTTGCATCTACCCTGCCTTGATTGATTCCTCAAAGAAAAGACACTAGGAGGAAGATTATATTCTCAATGTATTCTTTTGGAGACTAAGCTGAAAAGGGCTATGAAAAAGGTTCCTTGAAGCCTTGCTTGAGTCTGTTTTAGTAAGGGCATGCTTTTGCCTAACTTAACAGGCCTCAATCTTTGCAGTCTATGCTTGGGGATTTTGGGCCACACACTGGTGCACACACATGCATCTACTTATTTTTCATCAACCCGCTCATCTTTTGAGAAAGATGTGCACCAGCCAAACAGGAACGTTGTGACTGCTGTCTCTTGTCACAAAGGGAAGTCAGCAGAACTCAAATGTCGAAAAGTCACCTTTGTCTTTTAACTGCCTATCTGTAGCTGTGCTCTTTATCTGAAGAACAGTCTTGGAATCTGTTTGATCACCTTTGGATGCAAGGGACCCAGTTCACTGAGCATGTAGGATATAATTTTGATATCCATTGATTACAGGATCATCAAATTGACTTTTTCAGCCTTTATACGGGTTTACAGTTTGGGGCTTTTTTTTTTAAATCTCTGTAGGTGTTAATGAGTTCTAAGACAGCGAGTAGAGCCAACTAATGGTCCTTTTCCAGACATTAAAGAAATTTAGTATTTCCCCAGGTTCATCTCCAAGAGCTGTTACTAGAAATTCACTCAGGCTAGATAGCCCACCTAAGAAAACTTCCATTGAGAGGATATTCAGTAGAGATTTTCAGAGCATCACTTTACCACAATGAGGTTGGGGTGGTAGGCATTTTCTTTTTCTTATGATGGACTGTGGCAGGTGCTCTTACCCCCCCAAAAACAAAAATGGAGATCGTGTGTAAGTGAAACCTAGAAGTTCAGCTCAGTCAGTCACAACAGTGGTAGCTTTAAAGCAATGTCAAGATAACCTGAGTCTACCTCCATCACTGGTCTGATCCTTTAGTCTTTACTAGGATATAACAGCAGAGGAAAGAGCTTGCTGCTTGTCATCCATGAGTATAGCTAATGCTGGTTGGCACTCCAGTTCCTAGTGTTGAGATGTTCTTAAATTTCTGTTCTTTGTCCACAGAGGACTCAAACACCTTAACTTTTGTGCCAAAAAGAGCTCCTTCCTACTAGCCACTGAGTTCCTAAACCTTTCTCTGACCTGAAGGAGCATTTTATAATGGTGTTCGTTGCCCAAGGGCAAAGATGTTCATGTTTGTTAATTTTCCTTTTTGATCTTGAAGCTTTTCAATGAAGCTGAGACACTTCGTGGAGTTTTGCCTTGTGTCAAATGCTGAAAAGCATGTATAAAATTGCATTTAACACCTTTTACAGCTCCATTAGAGTATCCTATTGGCCATGTCCTATAGTACAAAGCGGAATGCAGCGCATAGCTTGATGGGCTTTCTCTTTGCCCACAAGGATTCTTCTTCTGGTAATCATGTTCTCTTCAAAACATGTTTGCATTGATGGTTTTTTTTTTTGTTGGAATCCTGGGATCTGCAGGATTTGCGTATTTACTGTTCATGCAACCTGACCTTCCCACTGCCAGTGAAGCAAACTATGTGTCTTTGTCATCAAAAACTCTTAACCAGGCCATCGCACTGGGCAAGAAAGTGCACTCGTGGCATCATTACCGTTGTTTCTAGCCATTTGGCATTTTTGCCTGGCATGTATGTTCGTATGCCTTTTGTTCGAACAGAAACCTGTTGAAGGGGGATCTCTACCAGTATGTTGAGAAGCTTATAACCAGCAGTCAACTGCTGTTCATAAACTTTGAAATCTTATTGTGCATAGCACCTGTGGTTCAGGCAGTGGTTGAGAATCTTCCCTTCTGAAGCAGAGCTGCTTAGTTTTGTTGATGACCCTTCATCAGGGATTACAGTCTGATGCGTCAGCCTTTGAAAGTGCTTTCTTGCCAGTCTTTGAACAGGACAGCTATATCCTATCCAGGTGTGCTCGTTTGTCTTCATTGTCACCACAGGAGCCTGCAGAAGAGGCTGCTGCTATGATTTAGATAAGAAGTTTTGAGTTTGTTACAGTACGACAAATTGCAAGCATTTTAAGGTCATGCCAAGCTGCAAATCATGTTATTTTACCTTATGCAGGGGAATCTATCAAATTACTGTATACAGTGGTTTAGCTGTCCAGGAATTGGATGCTTTTGCAAATGGACAGAGCTGTTTCAAATAGCCTTAGAGCTGCTTTTTAGGACTAGAAAGTTCCAGGACACTTTGACTTTATAAGAAATATTAATAAGAATTGCTTTTCCCTAGTAAGAAGTTTGTAGTGCTTCTCAATAAGTACTAGCCTGTCTGCTTTAGGCTGCTGTGGAAGCTCCTCTATATATGTTCTTGACAGTTGTTTTTCAGCCCAACATCTGCAGGAACATTCTTGCTCACTCTTACTTTCCCTGGCTGAGGTCATTTTTTCTGGAGCCCATTGCACCATATGACTGACAGCCTGAAGATGTTGCCTGCATTCACAGAAATTCCAGCATCAGCTTGTGGTCAGTTATGTCCTATGAAGTTCAGTTCTGTCTCTTAAGGAGGGTAGAATATTTTGGCATTAGAATATAAATGCTTACTCATACTTATTTTGGTTAACATTAACATTAGGAAGCATTCTCTTAGGCATACTCATGTTGCCAAAGGAATTGGATAGTTGTGTGTGCAGGTATAAAAAGCTCTCTAAGCAGCTATTAACTTGCTTGCTGGAACGGGACATAACTGGGCTCTTGGTTAGCTCAGTTATGGTGTGCCTTATGGCCATCCTTAACATGCAGCTAGGAATGGAAGGCTTTTCAGTGTTGCTCAGTCTTGCCATGCTAAGATTTCTAATTAGTCTGATGCAGTTTTCCTCTTGTCAAGGCACCATAGTGGAATTTAATCCTAGATTATGTATGTTTGATGGACCAGAGTTTGAAATGTCATTCCTTTGTTACCATCTTCACCATCGGTGGCCTCCCAGTGGGATGTCTTTATTCCTGATAGCCGCAGAACAGTTAGTTGGAGCTCCATTTTATTTCACCCCTCAGCCTACTGTTGCCATTAGGAGAACAGTCCTTCACTGTGTGTTCATCTAGGGGTTCACTGGACTCTTCTCCAGGTAAATGGAGTTTTTTCTGAGTAGTACTATGTACTATTTGGAGATACTCACTGCATCAACATGCTTACACATGGACAATTGCTTGAAGGAGAGACAAAAATTACTTATCTGTTACTGTTCTTCTGTAACTGCGCTTTCATTTACAACCTGCCCTTTTTTCCTCTTTGCCCAAGTCCCTGAGAGTTTTCTAGGGAGTTGGAAGAACTTAAAAAGAAATGTGTTCACCACCCATTTTATGGCTACAAGCAGAGAGAATTTGTGCCTACCCCTCTAAATACTATTCAACCAAATTATTTCAGGTAACGGTACTTGTATAGAAGCACACACGCTGTGAATAAACATGAAGAGTGTATCAAATAATGGTTACAGGCAGGTAGTCTTTCTGAAGTTCTTCAGGTAAAGTGGAATGGAATAATCGAGTGCATTGTCCACTGGCATGCTCTAGACTTACTGCCTGGTGTTTGTGGAAGGTGATTTTTCAGCCGTTTGGTTGCTGAAGGCCATGCAGGTCTTTCCTGCCGTTCTGTGAGGATGCTGTTCAGTCACCCACAGTGGGACTCTTGCTTTGTTCCAGCTGTATTCTCTGTATTCCAGCTGCTGCCATCCTGGTATTTTGGGATGTTTGAGAGAGGATCTCAAGATAATCTTCATTCTTGCTCTCTGGAATAACTGGACACCAAAGCCCTCCAGCAGAAGCACAACTCTGACAAACACTGATCACTCAGAATAATGTAATTATATATGTTGAAAAGACACACATCTCTGCAGAGGGATATGCATTCATATTCAGTACCACAGTTGTTGAAGTGTGACTTTGTTTTTTGCATCTAAAAACTTCTAGATCTTTCAAGCTAGAAAATGCATGATGTGGTTTCAACTGTTTGTGGTTAATGTCTTTTGGGGAGGAAAAGTATTGAGGGTGGAAGTAACATGCATGATAGATGCAGCCCCCACGTCTGTGAATATTGAATATTCTTATCCATTTTAATAGTGTGATCTTTGTTCTGAATGTATGCCATCTATTTAATGTCAACACAATTGAGAGGGCTTTGGTCTTATTTAAGTTTCCACTTAAAATAGCAGTGAAGTGGTATGACTTTAAATGGGTCTTGCATACCCTTTGCATTTTGAGAGATTTCAGTTGAAGCTCTCTGAGGTGCATCCATTCTGTGCCAGTGCAGATGCTTTTGTAGGGAGCAACGTGGAATGGCAATGTACCAGTTCCTATCCCCAAATACGGTGTCAGTTCCTTAAGGTCAGATGATTCAGTAATCTACTAACATGGCAGTGTTAAACACCGAAATGGGAGAATCCACTGATTGAGCTCTTAAAAAGCTTTACCTTTTTTTACTGACAGAAGAAACCTGAAAATAACAAATGAGATAATGTGATGTTTCCTAACTAGAATTTTCTTTTCAGTAAGTTCAATAAAAATAGTTCATTTGCGAAATTCGTGACTATTCTAGGTATTTCATCATGTTTTGAATCAAAGGATCTTCAGGAGGCATCTAAAAGGCTTTTTTACAGAAATTTAAAATAAAGGATCACCTCTCTATATTGTAAGGTGTTGCAAAACACACAGCTCAGCACCACTGGTACCAATTTGGTTGAGAAATAAGTAGATATTATGAGGCGAATCAGTGTGGATAACAGTTCTTACATCAAACATATTTTTGAAAAACCCTGCAAAGCTCTTTCCCTGGATTTTCTGAGCATGAGATCTAGAAAATCTAACCAAATATTTTAGAAGGAACAGAATTGGAAAACCCTGCCTTGTACCACAGTAGTTTGCTGCCAATGACAAAGAAACTAAGCCCTTCCCAGTAAATGATTTAATATGAAGCATTTAACTTGCTCCAGCAGACGGTGGTGGTGGTTCTGCAGTAAGACCCCAGTTCCTTCAGGCTCCACCTTTTCTGAAGACACGGAGTGTCTGCTGGACCGGTGCCTACCACCCTCATGACTACATACGTCTCCCTGTACATCCACACACGTGTGGACTTGCTCACCACCATGATTTGTGATGATACCTCTGGGTAGGAAGAGGACAGTTGACTGAAGACATCAGGACCTTCTCCAGCTTCAGTCCTTTTTTCCTAGTATTGATTTATTTTGCCGCCAACAGCACAGCTGATCCTGTGGGAACTGTTCATCTGAGGCAGGAAGGAGCTGCTCCCTCCGCAGGTGGATGTCTGTAGTAGATGTGCACTGGGGAGAAAAGCTGACATGGTCATGGAGAAGGCTTCTGGAAATGGAGTCCGGCCCCTGCAGTTGCCAAAGTATAGGCTATGGTTTAGACCAGCAATAGGAAAAAGAACTGTACATGAGCAAAGCCATGGGGTTGAATGATGTTTGCTCTTTGCTTAAAATGGCAGGGCCAAGTACTTGGTGTGGAAAAATAAGAAAAATACATTATAGGTCTTTATGGTGAATCCATCCATCAGTGTGTACCTGCCTGGTGCAGTTTGTCTGCATAACACTATTTTCTCAGCATTTAACTGCCTGCTCGTTTCCATCTTCCTTCTCTCTAAAAACACCTGGCAACAAAATGCCTTTAGTGCTTGTCTGTATGGGTGTGCTCGCCGTACGCCGCCATTACGGCACAGCTCTGGAGGGGCTGCCGTACCTAATCGGGGTGATCTCGTGCCCACTTTTAATATTTAGTTTCTGTACTTAGGCTTGACAAAACTGAAACTATGTTAAGTTTGTGGAATGTTGTCTTCTGCATTAAAGGGTTACTTAATCGTGGTGCTTGTTTATTGCTTTAACGTTCTCTAATCTGAAAAAAATATCTTAAGGTATTTGCTAGCCTTTCAAAGTGAGGCTGGAAAAGTTGGGTTTTTTTGATTCTTTTTAAAATGTTGAAAAAGTAAGCAAGTCCCAGAAATTTTGCATCTGAGGTTGCTGTTTTTTCTAAGATATAGTAAAATAAAATATTGGGGACTCCTTCAAAATGTGATTCTGTTTAGAAGGTTTTTTTGTATATTATAAGCAAGGTATGATATAATACAGTCTCTATAATCAGTACTATCTGGTTATCAGATAATTGTTTGGTGACTGAAAAGCCTGCCTTTCCTTGCTAGTATAATAGATTTGTTTTAGGTGTTATAGGTGTTTGTTACACCTTTTCAATGTTTTGCTTTATTAGAGATTGAAATCTTAATGTACTTATTAAAAAAAAACAAACACAAAACCACAAAAAGGTGTTCAGATATACATGCTGCATCATTATCTTCCTTGTCTTTTCTGTCTTTGATTGTACCTCTAGAAATACCAAGCAAAAGATAAAGTCTAAAATTTAGAAAAGACCACTTCATGCTTTTGGAATGATACTTTTAAGACATTTTAAATTTGTAAAAAAGTGCATTTGGATGCAGTTACAGTTGATTATTTGATACCTTTCTTTTTAAATTAGGGCTTTACGTGTTCAAATATTCTAATTAAGCAAGGTAGAAATATTAAATGTGTACTCTACCACTGAAAAGGTAATTTTTTCTTTAGTAATTCCTTGAAGGAGCTAAGGCTGGGGAGGGTGCTTTATTTTAAGTCAGAAATTAGACTAAGAATGGGAGTGGGAAATGCTACAAGTGTCCGTGTACATGGAGAATGCTACTTTGCACACAAGGTGAAAATACATGTAACCAGGGAAATTTGAAGCAGATTTAGATGAAAACTAATCTTACTCTGGAAAATAATTTCTGTTAGGTGTTGCTAAATGTTAATGTCATGCAGATCTGTATACTGTAAATGTTTTTTAGAAAATTGATCCTCTGACTGTAAGTTTTGATTCAATCAAATGTTATGGACGGTCATAGTTCTGTCTCTGATTAGCAAGCTGCTAGATTCTTACAGCTGAAATACTGCAAATTCTATTTGCAGTTACAGCTACAAATGCCTTTTAAAAAAAAGCAATCTTACCTAAACTCTTATTTTGACAGGGGCCATTATATCGTCACCCTGTACTAATAAGCATTAAGTGTCTTTATTTTTCATCATTCCTTTACAGAACAAAAGAGATGAACATCTTTTGAAAAAAAGAAACGTTCCCCAAGAAGAAAGTTTAGAAGATTCTGATGTTGATGCTGACTTCAAAGCAGTAAGTTCTTTGATTCTGGAATTATTATTAAAACTTTGGTGGTGTCTCAAAACAATGTATTCTGTTTTCACTTTCACACTAGAAGTCTTGCGGGTATTTGAAAGCAAAATTTTGAACTGACATGCTGTTAAAATTAGTTTGTATTAATTGTTTACAAAGAATATAATTTAGAAACAAAATTACTAAACCTTTTTTTTTTTCTTTTCAAGCAAAACGTAACACTAGAAGCTATACTGCAGGTATGTTACATTTAAATAATTATTGTTATTGTTGTTGTTATTATTAGTTCATGTTCTGTGAATTCTTAGTTTTTACTGTTACCTGTTTTTTTCAGAACGCCACAAGTGACAACCCAGTGATCCAACTGAGTGCTGTCCAAGCTGCAAGGTAAAAATAAATAAAGGTACAGAAATGTGTTTCCTACACATTTTTTATGATGAAAGTTACTTATTTTATTTTTACATTTAATTTCACAGAAAACTCCTATCCAGTGACAGAAATCCACCTATTGATGACTTAATAAAATCAGGAATTTTACCAATTCTGGTAAAATGCCTAGAAAGGGATGATAAGTAAGTATACTTTTAAAAATGTTCACCTTTACTGAAAATCTGCGTCCAAAAAATCATTTCATTATTTCAAATGAAGCTGAGGATTCATAACACCATATAGTCTTACGCAGTGGATCACATTCCATGATGGTAAACCATACATTCTCCGGGAGTACTTATTCTGCCACTGAAATGTCCTTTTATTTTTTACAGCTTGCACAAGCATATCAGCTAATGGAGAAACCCGTACTAAATTCCTCATTGGTTTTGAATATTCCAGACTTTGTTTTAAGAAACCTGTCTCAGACTTACCGTGTGTATTTGTGTGAAGGCAGAGAACATGCCTGGTTGTGAACAGGGCTCTTCTCTTTGCCAGAATACTCGTCATCTTTTTCATTAAGGTTATTGGCTTAAGTTTCTCGCTTCTTTCATTCTCACTACAAGGTGGGTTTCCTTCTGGCTCTGTGCTGCTCCCCCATGTGATGGTGCCACACAGTGAGCATGCGGTCTGTTGTGATTCTGTTGGAAAACAAGAGCTTCAGTAAAGGAGGCAGAGAACATTGAGAATATAGTTGTAAGAATTTAATGACATGTCAGAAAAATGCCATATTCCACAATCCATGAGCCTCTTGTTCAGATAGATGGAAATTAACACATTTGAGGTAAATGTTTTAGTCTGTCTTTGGTCTCAGGCAGCCATAAGTGTATTTGCAGTATTTCCATTTTCAAGGTTATTTCTGCAGCCACGAGGGCTAGAAACTTCAGAAATGCAAATTGGCATTTTGGGTATAATTTGGTGGCTGCTAAAACATGAAGCGTGAGTATCTTTGTTTCTAGCTTGTTTAGCAAAACAGTTGCTTAGAAGGCAGCTGGCAATAATGTTCAAATTGGAATAGCATTTTAAAATGGGTCATGAATTCCTGTCTGCTCTAGAAGTAAACGGTTCAGTGCTGTGAGAATTCTTTTAATTTGAATTTTCTGTCTAGTTTTTGTATGATTTAACTTCGTAAACGTTTAATAAGCCTTTTGAAATGGAACTCAACATTATCTTAAACAGTCTTTTTAATTGTGATTGCTATACAATATTTAGTAGAGGTAAACTCTTCAAAGACTTTGTATAACAGATTTTTAAAGCTGTTGTTCATGATATAATGGAAAGCTTATCAGAAGAGGAAGAAAAGAAGGACCAGCATAGAACTAGAAGTTTAATGCATTTGATCCTAGAATGTGAAGGGTTATAAGTAGCTGCTGACAAGTACTATTTGTTTTTACAAATTCTTATTTACATCTTAGATATTTACATTATCTACATCTTGGATTCTCCTATCTAATTCTTTTCCAGTCCCATCTCCAGTAAAACCTTAAAATGCTTTGAAAACTAATGCAAAAAAAAAAAAAAAAGCTTAAAGGAAGCAGGTGCTGTGGCTATATATAAAACATAATTGATAAAGAACCAAAAAAGCATGGAAATGAAAAATAGCCACCTAACAGTAAATTTTCTCTGCTCCTCCCAAAGCCAGACACCTTACTGTTCACTAACCTTCACCATAAGCTGTGAACTCTTTTACAGTTTCTGGTACTCCTTGACCTTTAGCATTTGCTTCAACAGCAGTCTTCACACAAACTGTTTTACTAAACTGCTGTTGGCATAGACAACAGTTGACAGATGTCTTGGAAGAGATGTTCCCCCAGCTTTCATAATATCTGTAGCTAATTTTGTCTGCATTTAATAAGTCAGTTTTAATGCAGGTATGATGCTGTCTTTTGATATTGATGCTAGATCTTTCCTCTGTCTGTGATGGAGCAGAAAACTGTCTTTATTGCAGCGTACCAGGTTACACTTGATCTGGGATGTAATGTTAGAAGGGTGAAGTTTTTATTAGTTATGGTCAGACATGATTAATCTATTGAGAACCACTAATTGCAGCAAGACAGTTGCGCTTTCTTCACTAAATATGAATGGTGTTTGGATCAGCTGGATGTGAAGGAGTCTCTGTTATCCATTAGAGAGGCATAATTAAATTTTATGACAAGGGGTGGTAGAAACCTTTCATACAGGAGATGATTAGTTGACTAGAGTAGCAGTCAGCTTCACCGATTGGTATGTGCTTCAACAAGTATTACTGCTTTTATTTTTTTTTTTATTACTAATATGAAGACAGAATACTGGGTGGTTTACAAAAGGTCATAGAATATAAAATCTTTTTTTTCTTACAGCTTTTCCTCTGAAATTCCTGGCTTGGAGGGTTTCTTTAAAACTTCTAGCTCACTGGCACTGCTTAAATGTAGAGTGTCTCAGAGTGAACACAGCTAGTAATATTGAAATGACCCATAAAATAATCTGCAAATCATGTTTCAACTTATTACTATAAAATTATTTCATTACAGTCCTTCATTACAATTTGAAGCTGCATGGGCATTGACTAACATAGCATCAGGCACTTCTGCACAGACTCAAGCTGTTGTACAGTCTAGTAAGTATTACAGTTTGGTTTTTGGGGGGTGATGGATATTGTGGGTAAAGGTGAAAAGGGGGTATGTGGATAATAAATACCATTTATTATCAAAATCATTAAAATAATAAATGCATGTCTGTCCTCATTCTCAAAAAAAAAAAAATCTACATTTTTTCGTAAACATTGGTCTGTTTGTCACTAACAATTAATTTTAAGGAACCCAGACCTGATTTTCCCATAAAGAATATAGAGAATGGCAGATAATATAATAAGTATGACAAAAAACGGTTAGTCCTTTCTAGTTCTTGGGTTGATTTCTGAAATCATGTACCGTTAATTCCCCTATGGCTAAAACTTATGTTAGCAAGTAACTCTACCTCCAAGGTATGTTCATAAATTTTATTAAAGTTGTTAAATACATACAGTTATGTAAGGTTGCCTATTTAAATACAGAGTGAAGAAAATTACCATCCTTTCCTTGCCCGTATGATTAGTACCTCCTGTACATGGCAATTTTGTTGTGCTGCCTTCATTCCTTGCTTACCCAGCCAGTGAGACTTCCATTACGAAAAGAGATAGGAAATAAATTCTATAGTTAATTGAAGATAAATGTTTCAAATTAATTTTTCAGGATTATATATATAGCTTTTATGTATCAGCACGCTTATCTTAAAACAATCACCTTCATGCTAAATACAACATTTTGTCATTAAACAGGAGACTATAGATAAGCAATTATATAATAAATTGTCTTGGCTTATTCATATTCAGTGTTTTTATATTGGAAAATGGTGACTTAGTTATTTGGTTTCTTTTTTTTAAGTGTAAGAACCTGCTTTTCAAGTCAAAATGCTGGTTTGTACATTTAAATAGCTAATAAAATATCTCACTAATTGTTAGATTCTGTATAGTTAAGATATTGGAGCAATAGAATAAGAGGGCTTATCAAAATGAGCTCTGGATAAAAATCCAAAGCCTTTTAAAAAAAACATCAATGTCTTGAAGTTGTTTCAAAAAGTCCTGATGTGATTTGGACACCTGTTTTTAGATTGCTTTTCAATTATCTTTGAAAATCTATTCCCAAGTTTTTTCATCCTTCCCAACTTGTTCTTTGGTTAGTCATTGCTTTCTTCCTTTTTCAAGTCCCACAATGTTGCCATATTTGAATGAACGAATCTAATGAAAAGGCTGTTTATAATATTAGCTTTGCAGAAAAATATCTGGAAAAAAATCCTAAAGTAAAAATTAAAAGTAGAATGAAAATATGTACAGCACAGCCAAAAGCATTGCTGTGACTTGAACAATTATTAGAAGTTCAGGCTGGGATATGTCTCTCCCAAAATCTGTGTAGCTAATGCTTGAAAAGAAGAAAATATGATAAAATGAATTTAAAGAAGCAAAAAGTGTTTTTGCAAGCTTTACTGCTGAAGAGAAAATGGAAGAAGTTTAGTCAAAAAGTCTTGCTGCTTTGGCTGCAGGATGACGAAGGGGAAACAGCCTCCCGACTCTCCTCCCTTCAGGTGAAGGATGGTTTGAGGAAACAAAGCCATAGGTCCTTGCAGCTATAGAAGCGGCTGGTGCAGCCTAAATACAAAAGAAGGTGGCCTCCTGCCATCAAGAGGGACAGGTGGAAGGCCCAGCAAAAGAGGACAAGTACTATATACACAGAATAAGCATTGGCAGGAGCCAATTTGGAGCAGAAGTGATTAATTTTTTGAGAGCAGTAGATCAGATACCCCGCAACTCATGCTTTCTTAGGCTGTCCTCCTGCCTGTGTGCGGCTATGAAATCATTTCATTCGTGCGTTTGAAAGCAGACCAGGATTGCAATCTAATACAAGCTACATACTTGACCCTCCTCTGTGAAATATGCTGAATACACGTATGGCTGAAGTGTAATCTCAGTAAGGACTGAGAAGGAAGCTGGAATATTCCACTTGAGCTAATGGAAGTGAGATGATTGTTAGAAGAACAGCAAGAGTGTTCTTAAGCAACGGTGTGTTGCTGTCCCTCCTAACTTGTCAGTTGTAGGCAATTGCTGAATTGCTCATCTAGGGCTGGGAAGGAATTTTAGGTAGTCTTCTATTCGCTCTGTATTTTTCAGGAAAATACGTCAGGGGTTTTTGACTCATTATCATGTGTTAAGTTATCAACAGAATATTGATTCACAGTCGCTTACAAATTGTGTTGCAATTTTTTAAAATTTCTGAAGCTATTTCTGAAACTATTTCTATGACAAAAAACATTCTTTCCTTCAACAGTATATAAATTGGTCTATTTTACTTTGCTTAGAAAGAGTATAGGACAAGTATGATCATACATAGATTTAAAAAATTGCTGCAAGAATTACTGTCTTTCAAATAGTATGGGCTGTCTGAAGGGAAGTAGTGCATGGGAATAGCAGTGGGATGGGTTCTTAGCTCTATTAAACTTATTTAATTCAGCAGAGACTGATATCTAAAATCAATATCACTTCCTTAATCTGGTATGTTGCCTGCATTATATAAGAGCAAATTAGAACGTGTCTTAGGACTGGCAGATGGATGTAAATCTTCACTGCATATGGAAACTAACTATAGCCACCTCTTGGGAGGAAGCTATTTTCTTAAAATCAAGATTTGAAGCACGTTTGCACGAGTAAGCATGTCATTCTTCTAGGTATATGGTGTGATCTTGGATAGCTGGAAAGTCTGAATTACCAGGACATTAAACCTGGCACCTACGTACTTTGAGGCTCTTGCGTATCACTTGGAGAAATATGGGGAAATGTTTAAATGCGGGGAGCGTTGTTGCTTGTTCTCAAGTCTATTTTTTTCCCCTCTCTAGCTATTTAGAGAAATGATTAACTGAGGTTTTGTATGCTCTTCATAATAGAAGCATGTCTCTTAGTGTAAGGCACAGTAGCAACAGTGTTTTGTATTAATCAATGAAAGTATTGTGCATATACCATGTTCCAGTAAAAAGAAATCTGATCTTTGCATTCTGTAGATGCAGTACCCCTCTTCTTGAGACTACTTCATTCACCACACCAGAATGTTTGTGAGCAAGCTGTCTGGGCTCTCGGAAATATTATAGGTAACTCTTGTTGTTGTTACAATTATTTGAATTCAGGGAGTGTTTCACTTTAGGATTTGACTTTTTGAACATTGGCATTATCATATGAGACTATGTTTCCTCTAAATTCTGTGGCTTAATGTAATTTCTCATGTGGCCAGAATTACATATGTGCATCCTATTTTTTTCTAAAGAATAGTATCACTTGCTGCACAATATATTAACTGGATAAATTTTGTGTCTTGTAAAATATACATACATATCTATACGTATGTATATTTAATTGAACATGAACTGTTAGTAGTAGACTATTGGTGAGGAAACATAGAATTTCAGTATCCCAACATGTCATTGCATACATTTCAGGATTTTCCATTTTTAATGTAATTTCTTTTACAACAATTTTCATTTCTGTAGGTGATGGTCCTCAGTGTAGAGATTATGTCATATCACTGGGAGTTGTCAAACCTCTTCTGTCCTTCATCAATCCCTCCATTCCCATCACCTTCCTTCGGAACGTCACATGGGTCATTGTAAATCTCTGCAGGAATAAGGACCCCCCACCGCCTATGGAGACAGTTCAGGAGGTAAATAAAGAATTATGAGACAGATAATTTTTTATACTCTGGGCTAGAGGCCAAATGTTTTACATTGTCATACTATGAATTTATGTATGTTTTTTGCCACTGTCTTGTGCCACTTACCAGCTGGTAAGTGAAGTAATTTGACCAATTAGATGTTTCTTACTAAGGTTGTAATACAGGTATTTGTAACATCTGAAAATGAGTAAGTCTAGAGGCTCATGAGCCATATATTAAAATGAGCACAACAAAAAATTAACAGACTATAAAGTGTTAACGTACTCAGCATTTCATGTTTTTATCAAAAAAAGGCTATGAACATGATTCTGTATATAGAAGTACTCAAATGTAATTATTTTCAGTAAGAGGAAATGTAAGTAAACTAGTGAAGGTAGTGTACTTTGTGTTTCAACTAGCTGTGAACATGCAGTCGATGTCAAGTCCCCACTTGAGAAGAGAAGGATCTGAAAATCCTTTTAGACTGGTGAATAGAGCAAACGTGGTGTTTATAGAAAAGGCACAGCTAGTAAAGTGGTGCTATTTAACTAGAACTCTAGTTGTAATGGATGTAAAGTTCTTCATTTTAAGCTAGATTCCAAAGGGTAGATACAGTTTTTTCGAAGCCACGTGAAGTATCGTGTTGTTAGCAACTAAACTTTAATTTAATTTTAAAAATGAAGCAGAGAATGGGGAAACTTTTACAAGTAATACTTTTACCAAATAAAAATGCCTGCTCTAAGCAGTCATACTGTGGCTCAGGGTTATTTTGTATTTTTTCCATACGTGAATACCAAAATAAAATTTTACGTTAATCCAAGAGGGTGTAATGTATTGGTATCAGGTTAATTTTTTTTATTATAATGTGTGGTAACAAGGCTTTCAAAATGGCAGGGAGATGTCCCTATCTCTGTTGTTTGCTTGTTTTCCCTCAAAATATAGTCTGCTCTCTCTGTGTCTTTGAAATATAGTACTGTCCTGTATTTTTACAAATTATTAAATATAACATGTATTTTTCATATATGCTTTGAGGGAATGACCAGCTGCTGGGAAGTGTGTGACTGCAATATGCTAATGCAGTCTCAAGCTAGGCTTTGTGACTGCAGTACTTGGATTCGTGATTGTACAGCCAATTTTATTCTGCTGTAATGACTGATGAACTTCTTTTCAGATTTTGCCAGCATTGTGTGTTCTCATTTACCATACAGATATAAACGTAAGTAATTTCTAAACTTTTAGATATTTAGATTCTTTGTTTTCTCTGGAGAGAAAATGCTGCAAGATTGTGTTTAAGTGGCAAACTTGGTTTTGTGTATTAATTTATGTATAATTAAGTAGTAAATGCACGATTAAATATGAAGACCCATATAATTGTAATCACCTAGAGCACAAAAAAGAAAGTGAAAACACCATTTCTGAAATACCATTTCTAAAAGTTATTTATCCTTTACATTATAACATACATTTAAAAAAATCCTACCTTGCAGAATTGAGCACTAGAAATTTAAAGTGCCAGTTTTACCATCAGCTTCACTTCAATTCTGCCCCAGTTTATAATTTTGCCTAGATGCTGTTTGATGCACGTGTAGAAAAAGTATATCTAATTCTACATATCAGTCCAATCACATATTGTGATCATATGGGTAAATCTGACTTTTGTAACCTGTTGGGTGCCTGACTTTGCAACCTGTTTAACTAAGGAAAACGCATATGAAAATATACTTTAATAAAAAGCAAAAACCTATTGTTTTGCGGTACTTTTGACAACTTTTCTTCAGGTTATTAATACTAAACCTACAGTATTTCCCACATTTGTGATCCATGGGTTTACATACATTTTCTGAGTAAAGTCCTAGAGGGGTGGACTTCACCTCCTGAAGTCTTATATTGGGACTTCAGGAATAAAGATCTGTGTCATTAAGGGATACTGAGCTGCTCTCCTCCTCCTCCTCTTGTCAGGACTTTGTAATGTCTTTGACTCTTGCTCCTGATAGTGATCCTTCAATTTAGGGAAGCAGGAATCGAACCCTTGTGGTGGGTCTGGGGATAGCGCATAAGATTGGTGGAACTGTCTTTCGTTACTTCCACGCTGTGGTAGTGGTGTTTCTGCTGCTCTTTTAATGGTGAAGTGGGCTTGGCTCCGCAAAATATTTACAAACAGTTTAATTTGGGATTTTGCCAGGGTTTTCCCAGTGTAATGTGTGTGGGAGACAGCACATGGTGACTTTCCAATTCATAATTTGGACAAACCTGAATGGAAATTCATAGCAAAACCAAACTTACATCTAACTTATAGAGTTGTTTTTTTCCCTGCCAAATTTGAAAGCTTTTGCAAGGAATGATTGTATGAGAGCTTCTTGAAGTAGCTGTGAGACTATGTGATGCCAGGTTTTGACTGATCTCAATTAGGGTGCCCGTCTTTTTGATCCTGAGAGTCAGGTGCTAGTTTGGAGGTACCAGTCTGGTCCCAGCCTCCCTGTACTGGAGCAGCAAACCTATCTTTGGAGATGAGTCAGTGATGCAGGTAGGTCAGCCGACAGTCCCGTGAGCGCTTCTGGCAGCTGCTGCTCTCGTCACCAACAGGGCTGTGGGGCAGCAAACTGGTGAGGCACCATCTCTCACTGCTTCTGCTGCGATACCGGCTCCACTGCAGCACATTCTGCTGTCCCTGTGGCATTAGCAGGTGAGGGCAGCAGCAGGCTGTGTCAAGAAAGCATTAGGTCTGTGCTGTCTGGTCCCTGGAGCTGGGTGGAAGCAGCCTGTGGGTCAGGACTTTAAAGTCCTTCCCATGTTTCAGTACTGTAGTATTTAGCTATCTTAATAGCTGGAAATTTCAAATGGGTATCTGTTTTAAAAGTGGAGTAGATCTAGGTACCTCAACAGATTATGTCCTCGGTGGGGTCCAGATTTCTCTTCCTGTAGTTCCTAACATCGTCTCTGAGAGATGGGATATCCTTCATTCCGCTGGCTTTGTTTCTGCTTCAGATACCACCTTTCAATGACTTAACATTTTTTACCTTTCTTTTTTGGAGGGCTCTCAAATCATCCTTACCAAGTCATCAATGGCTTAGTCTTTATATTCTTTAAGATACTAAGATTGCACTGCATGATAGTCATTTCTCTGTGGGTTTTCGCTTTGCTTGAACAGTTGCCACCTTACAATAGTTCCTAGTCCTTTAGTTGGTATAAGAACTCCTTTCCTTTGCTGTGGATTTTAATCTTAATATGAAGGCAAAACCAAAAAGGCATACATCTAGAATAATTTCACTTCAGAACTGCACTGTGGATCAGAAATACTAAATGTAGATAGATGGATTAGGGACTAAGGGGATGTAGGTGTTCTGTAATCAAAAGATAGCTCAGATTGCAAATGACAGCAGTGCAGGAGCCTGGGTCGGTGTGTTCTTCACAGAGTTACTGGCACAACTACTTATCTGAGCTGGGTGTCTGTCTTTGAAACGCAAATCAAGCCCAACAGTTTACCTCTATGCTGTCACTTTATGCACCAGAATGTGGTATTTGATTAAAAAACGTTTTTGAGAGAGGACATACAGAAATTATTATTATTGAACAAATGGCCCCAGTTTTCATAGTTGTACATAATAATCTAACATTTTACTAATTAGGTCTCGTCATAATGTTTGAGTTTTTCCTGTAACTAAATTGCATGCTCTTTTTCCCCCTCATTTCCCCCTGAAATGTTGTTCACTAAATTAAGACCCTGTTATATGGATTGTGCTGTTCAATGTGTAAACCATGTTCTTTCCAATTTGTAGATTCTTGTGGACACTGTTTGGGCTTTGTCCTACTTAACAGACGGTGGGAATGAACAGATACAAATGGTGATTGATTCAGGAGTTGTACCTTTTCTAGTTCCCCTTCTGAGTCATCAGGAGGTTAAAGTTCAAGTAAGTCTGGTTCCATTGCTATTGATTTGTCCTTTGTAAGCTATTTTCAAAAAATGTGATTTAAAGTATTTATCAGTGGAGTACTGAGATGAGCATTTATAGCTACACTTGTTACAGGTAAAACTGAACAAAAAATACTGCCTACCCTGGGGAAAAAAAAAGATCATTAAAATGAAAGAAAACTCAAACAAAACAGTTCTAATAGAATTTTAAGTAAGATGACAGGTTAAACATTAACTTCCATTGGGTGATTACCAGGGGTGCCTTCCTTTTGTAGTCCTAAAATACTTAATGTCAACAGATTTCCAGAATTTCCAGAATTCAAGTTCTATGCACACTTTTCTGTTGCTGCATACATGATTGTGCATATTCTGTCTGAATAGCTCATGGAAATCAATTAAATTTTGGGACCTTTTGAATGTTCAAATATTTGCAGATGCAGAGTCTTTTTAGTAAAGCAAATTTCTAATTAGCTAGAAGAGGTAGGTTAACTGAGCTTGTCTGTTTGATTTCAAAGACAAAGGGAACCCAAAAGTTAGTTAATATGTGATTGATTTTTATAAATCAACTGTTGTAATTGGGAGCTTTTTTGTGTATCTGCGCATTTGTCGTGTTTGTTTAGTTCGTACTTCAGATGAGACGTGGCTGCCTTGAAATTTGTCAGAGCAGTTCACTTGATGAAAAGGAGTCTCTCCAGTATTCTGTCACTTGCAAAGCATTTACTAACCAATACATAAAGATATAAAGTCCGTTTCTGAAAGTCAACTGAGAGTCAACAAGAAGAAAAGTAGTGGTGGATTTTTTAATTCTGTAGTGGAGAGCTGAACGGAGAAGGAAGCAACCTTGGCAGACCTAAAAACAGTTAATGTAATTGTAACTTAGATCAGATACATGTTGAATTAACTCTTCTATTGTTTTAATATTCTTTTAATTTCTAATCTTTACACTTTTTGAGTTGAGCTGCAGTGCATCTATTCAGTAAAACGCTGTACTGTGTGTTTCTGTTTTGATGAAACAGTACCCATTTTTAGGATATAGCTCAGAGGATGAAGTGCTAAGTTCTATTTTGCAAAGTGTTTTTATAAAAAGACATCTTAAAATGATCTTTATTTTAGCATATGTAACAGCAATGTCTTTAACATGCAATATTTTTTTTTCCTTCCCACTTTGGATATTCAGACAGCAGCACTGAGAGCAGTAGGCAACATAGTAACTGGTACTGATGAACAGACACAAGTTGTTCTCAATTGTGATGTTTTGTCTTATTTCCCAAATCTCCTGACGCATCCAAAAGAGAAGATAAATAAGGTATGATTTGTTTCTTCCTAACAATGTTTTTTGTGTAAGAAATAAAGCTGTAGTCTGTAGCATATTACAGAAGAATTTCTTCCAGCTATTATTCCCAGCATGTGAGCCATTTTGTATAAAGGTGTGGCCTTTGAGGATGGTGCTTAATTAGGGCTAAAGCCAAACAGAAATAATGAGGATCCATGCATTGGTGTTGATGCCTAGTGCTTTTTGGGAGGACTGATGGTTTTGGCTTTGGAGTCTGATACTTCTTTACATTTGCAAAGTGAGTAACTGGCGTTAGTTTTTCATAACTAAAGAGTGTTACTTTTAGTTGAGAACAGTGAGTTGAGTAAGATTGACTCTGTTTTTCCACTCCATCTTTTTGTAGTGCATTTGTTCTCTTGTCCATCTTCACCTTCAAGGACATAGGGAGTACCACTGTCCTTTTCTGAAAACTGTCCCTGCATTTCCTCTTCTGCCTTTTGGCAGAGGGAACGTCGCTGCTGCAAGGACTGGGTGGATTAGGGGGAGTTGGATGATAGAAAGTGATCAATGCCCTCTTTTCCAGAGCTGTATTTCATGTTATTTGCACTTTTTTTTTAAATCATTGTGCCATCTTCCACTGCAAAGATGGGTCTGGCTGAGGAGGAGGCTTTTTTATTTAGCTTATGTGATTCCCCCACTTAGTGTACCATTGAAGGGGAATCTATTTGCAAGGAATCTCTTTTTCTTCAAGGCCCTGTCAACTGTCAAGAGCTTTGAAGAAGTTATCTTTGACAGTTCAAACTGCTGTGATTTGTTTCTGCCTGCCCTCCTAGTTCTCACAAAAGAATGATGAAGAGCTCTTTTTGAATGCCAACAAAGGAATTATTTTTGTATAAGGGGAGTCTAGAAATTATTTGAGTTTTGCTCTAAGTGTATGTTGTGAGGGGCAAGTACAAATAAAAGCAAGACACACATCCCTAAAAAACTGAATCCATTATGGTGGTTTTTTTTTCCTGCAGTACTTCATAATTTGCTGCTTGCCACACTGTTTGTCTTTTACTTAAGATTGGAGCCTTTTTCAGATGTTCTGGATTCCCTTGACAAGCATCCCCTTTTGTAATCAGGAATTTGTAACTGCTGTTATAGGTGTTGGCTCTACTGATCTTATCTCCTGAAGGAGGTAACTGCTGAGTAAAGTCTCAGGACTGAGAGTCCCGTCTGATACTTGAATGAGTTTTGTGAGCTCCGCTTCATGTTTCAGGAAGAAAATGGGAGCTGGAGTTGGTCTTCCTTGTATCAGCACAGAAAGCTACTACTGAGCTGTCAGTAGTAGGATTACAGAATAAGTCCTTTTTTTATATGAGGTTTTACCAGTTTTCCTATTTTCTTTGTAAAACTGATTGAAAGTTTAAAACGTGGCTGTGGCTCCAGCAGTGAAAAGTACATACACGGTTTAAGTCAGTATTGCTCCCGATGTATGGAGGCACTCCTCATGTAAGTAATAATCTGGCCCCATGAATTAATCATATCAGTTTTGCATTGATCCCTGCACGTTTGGCTTTCACAGTGCAAGAAACGTTTGTGTGCTAGAAGTGCTATGGGGGAGCAAACCCGGATGTTCCGTTTAGTGATTGGTCATAGTACGATTTTAGGTTTTGAGGTTGTTTTGTTCGGTTTGGTTGGGTTTGGTTTTTGTTTTTTTTTTTCATCTGTTGACTATTTTTTACAAGTGCTTTGCTTTTTTGTTTTGTCCAATTGTAGGAAGCAGTTTGGTTCCTTTCCAATATCACAGCAGGAAACCAGCAACAAGTTCAGGCTGTAATAGATGCTGGGCTAATCCCTATGATCATACACCAGCTGGCTAAGGTCAGTCAAACTATCAGCTATGCAACTTGTCATCCTCTTTTTATAAATCTGACATGAGGAGTCTGTGATTTTTAATAATAAGCTTGACAGATGTTTCCATGCTGATTTTAATGAGCTATTAATTTTGTTTTTCAGGGGGACTTCGGAACACAAAAGGAAGCTGCTTGGGCAATTAGCAATTTGACAATAAGTGGGAGAAAAGATCAGGTATGTGTAGTGGGATTTCAAGTTGTCACTGAAACGTTGCACATGCAGCCATTTGCAAGAAGCACAATGTTGAAAGCGCTTTTTTTTTTTCCCATTACTTAGGTTGAATACCTTGTACAGCAAAATGTAATCCCACCGTTCTGCAACCTACTCTCAGTAAAGGATTCTCAAGTGGTACAGGTGGTGCTGGATGGTCTGAAAAACATCCTGATAATGGCTGGTGACGAGGCTAGCACAATAGCTGAAATTATAGAAGAGTGTGGAGGTAAGTGCGTATTAGGCTTTTAAAAAATTTAATTTGCTAGCTTTATTCTGTCTTCTGCTTGTTGCTGTTGATATTTGCTACAGCATTTTGTGGGGTTTTTTTTGTTGTTTAGCTCAGTTTAGGGATTATCATGTTGGAGGCAATCATTAAAAGGAGCCTTCTGTAGCTTAGGTATTTTTTAAGTTTAAATGAGAACTGTACTTCTTTTCATTCGATTATTGCATACACTTCGTTCTGTGGTAAAACACACTATTCTTGCTTTAGTTTATTGCCTTGGCAGCAGTTGCTAGGATCATAATTTCATTGCAGACCAAAGCAGGATGAGGAGTCAGGCTTTTGGATATTGCAATCCAAGTTTTAACACATGTTAATTAATGTATTATAGCAAGATAGCAGTAAAGGGATGGTTAAGAACTTACTATACGGGAAGTTTTTGCCTTGTATTATACCATGTCCAGTATGAAAATAGAACTAGGGTTTTAAGCTGCTCTTGGTGTGAGACTTTGTCGCCTTGTTTTTTTAAACTCATACGCAACGCACACATGAAACCAGTTCTTTTTGATGATACACAGAAAGCACAATGACTGGAACAAAAACTACTGAGTAGCTTATGCATGTAGTACATAGTATACTATGTATGTAGTTTTATCTAAAAAGAGAGAAGGTTTTATTATTCCTTCTTCATAAAATGTGATATTCCATGGCATGCAAACATTCACAAACTACTTTTTTTCCACCCTGGAGACAAAGATAGCTGTTGTGTTAGACAATATTTGCATACTGAGCTACATCTTTTCTAGTATGTTTTAGTAGTAACGTTTCATTATTTTTCTTAGTTTATTGGTTCTCAAAATAGCCAGTAATTCACTTCAGTTTAAATTTATAAAACTCTTCTCCATTTTTGTCTATCCAGGGTTAGAGAAAATTGAAGCCTTGCAACAGCATGAGAATGAAGACATTTATAAACTAGCATTTGAAATCATAGATCAGTATTTCTCTGGTGATGATGTAAGTATGCTAAAGATTGAAGAGCGTATGTGCTGTGCTGTTGGCTTAGCAAGTACATTGTCATTGTTCCTCAGTTCCAGTTGTTGTGAACATCAGCTAACTGGGAAGTCAGTTTTTCTGCTCCTTTTTCAGTAGAGCGTCTCTTAATTGAAAGTCTTTGAAGAGTTTCTCAATGCCAAGAATTTTCTTTAGCAACGTCAAGATGAGTAACCTGGTTTTGCCAAATGAATTGATTGACGCTGACCTAATTTTGTCGCACTGACATGTAAATTGACTTGTAATTACTTGTGATTAGAATCTAAACAGTTCTCTGGCTCTCCTTTTTACTTTCTCATGTATCAGTCTTTGGAGTGGGGAGTGGATCCTTATTTTCAGATAGACTACGGTGTTGCAGCTCTATAGTTGCTCAGTCTGGATGCTACATTGAGAAGAGTAATCAAACCTGTAACACTTTCTGCAGCTGATTGATCTAGAATATCAGATGATCTGATATTTTGTTGCACTCTGATTAGGTATTTTGACCCTTTGGGTTCTAGCTCTTTCTGCTACTGGCAGCTTGTGTGCGCCTTAGCAACACCGTAACAAGCAATTTGAAGACAAATACTAATTATGCTTTCTAGGCCATCCAGGGTGTTTGTAGTTCTGCAGCCTGGCAGAACTGTGTCTTCAGTTCTTCTCTTAAATTGAACTTTCCAGATACCAGCACTAACTTTAAGACTCTTTAATTCTCAATTCATGGGTCCATCATGTGATTGCGAAGTTAGTTGCCAAAAGTTAAGATATGTGAAAAGTTCCCTATGCTCATAATGGTTCTGTGAGCAGCGTCTAATAGTTTCCCTAATGACTCTGAGACTTCAGTAGCAAACTGAAGAGCACAGTCTAGTTGGTGTGTGTTGAAGAATACCCATTTTGAGGTTAATACTCCATTCAGTGCATTTACTTTTTACATAAACTAATGCAGTTTAATCTGTGCCTGGTTTGCTGAGTTTACCTCCTTTAATCAGGAGCAAGGCTTTACTTCAGATTATTGTTTATACTGCTACCATGTTTTCTGGGGCTTCTGAAACTCGAAATTGTAGAAATTCCGTCGTTGGGAGATAGGAGTTAAAACATAAAACCAGATGAATTTTCAGGCAGTGACTATATGTAGGAAAATAACCTTTGTCGTTTCAGGACCGATGCAAAAATAACCCAGAAAAAAAGTCCAAATTGCCCTAGGGAGGCAAGAGACTGGTTATGTTAGCCAGCCTGGCAGTGTTAAGATGGACTGCCCAGGAGTATTCCTGCCTTCTGTCACTTCAGGATCTTCTGTATTCTCATGAGATGTCGTTGGCTACTAGATAGTCCCTTAACTGTTTAATCCCATCTGCTCTTTTGCTGTAAAGTGCACAGGCACATACTTTAGGACCAGCACTTATAGCTTCCTCACTTCAGTTTGTTGCGTTAAAGGCATGTGAAGCTGGGTAATGTTACCTTGTAGTACCCCTGCAGAAGGCAGAAGTGCCAAGTTATCAACTCACAAACATTTTGCAAAGCATTCTGAAACCATATTCAATCTTCATTTGGGCAGGACGTGCCCCACTCTTCCTCCTGAGGACTGTTGCTGTCACCAAAGCCTTAATCTCTCCCTCCGACTTAGGTATTGTCACCCAAATTAAAGAGAAATAAAGATTTTAGGTGAGTCAGTTCTGGTGTCTGCATGAATCCAAGGCCCAGAACTCGGGAAGCTTTTGAGACCCGCCCCCAACAAGGGCTCTTACCTGTTTCAGAACAGCACACGGTTTGGAACGAGGCATATGGTTCCCGCAGAACCGTATGTATATATGTAGAGGTGGTGTGTTCGGAGAACAGATGCAGCTGGTGATCCGGAGGAGGATGGGTAGGGTTTGAAGTTGTGCGTATCAGTGCCACTCACCGTGTTATTTGCTGTTCCTAGAGGCAGTAAATACCTAAATTCTAAAAGCTCTGAGGAAGCTGAGTGAAGTTGGATACCGATGCCTTTCGTTCTATATCCATAGAGTAATGAAGTACTTTTGGTTTAAAAAAAAAATCAGGTTGCGCTTATGAGCGCTGTATAAAACTGCTCTGAAATAAGTAATTCTAAAGCCTTCAGATTGTGATAGGAGGTACTGAGTACTCTTTTAAGCTGTATCACAAGTATTTCTATCAGCTGCCACTAAAAATTATTTTCTCGTTGAAAGAAAATGGGAAAAAGTACAAAATGGAAGTTTGGAATTCGCAACTAGTGATTAGCCAGACCCAGAAGTACTAAAAATTGGCATTGAAAATTAAATCTCACAGCTAAAATAGCAACTGCTTTGACCAAGCAGCCCAGTCTCTAAACATTTCGGTTTTCCGTTTCCCTAATGGTATTAGAGCAGAGTTAACGTGTTGTTCTTTTTAAACATATTTGAGGAATTGAATTGGAAAAAACTGATCTAATTTTATTGCAATAATATTTAAAAAAAGAGGAAGAGATGAACTTCTGTGAATCTCTCCTGCATGCACTGAATTGTGCAGGGAGTTGGCCTCTCATGGGTTTTTGTTGTTGTATTTTATAGATCGATGAAGACCCCAGTCTCATTCCTGAAGCCACTCAAGGAGGTACTTACAACTTTGACCCGACGGCCAACCTTCAAACGAAAGAATTTAATTTTTAAGTTCAAAAAAGTGCAGCTTCTCTGTCCCACACCAGTATGAAGCACCACCAGATGGCTACCAAGTGAAGAAACAAAAGGCTCCAAGACACACATGCCTCTTCGTTTTGATGCTTCTAAAGCAAGCCATGTATCGGTCACTTTGCAGTTGCCAAACGTCACTATCACATGGACTGTAAATGCATATGCATGATCTCTTAAACTGTTTCAGAATTCTTTTTAACAGTCCCAACTACCTTTTTTTGCCTTTTTCCTGGTGCCACATGCTGACAACCGCAACCTGCCGTTTTGTTAAGAATATTCCATAGTGGTGGCACATTGGCTTTCCACGGAAAAGTAGCTTCTTTGGAAAATGGTGCGCTGTGGATCAAGACTCTTTGGTATGATGCGTACATTTTGGAAGACTTTACAGGGGCCCGGTTTGCTCTGAGCCTCCATCATCTTCCTCCACAAACATATTTTCATATACTTTATGTGGAAGAATAGATTCAAAAATGCAAGCCAAATGAATTTCATTGGTGAAACTGAAATAAAAGTAACTTAAAAAAACAAAAACAAAACACTTGGCAATTGATTAAACGCTTAAGTTTAAAACAAACAAAAAAAAAACTACTTCAGCTGTCAGTAATTGATGTGTGTTCATTAACTGCCTCAGAAACCAGGGTTGGAGAATGAACTGTAGATTTGGACTGGTAAAGCTTTTGCCATTATACCTAATTTTTGAGAACAGCGAGCCCTATTTGACCACTCACTTCAGCCTGTGTGTTCCTGCTGTTTTGAAGTAATCAAATGCTGTGCATGGTATTTTACCTGAGCTACAACCTGTTATGGACTTGAACTTCTGTTTAAGCTGAAAGCAAGAGTCCCAGACTGTAGAAAAACAAACAAAAAAAAATTCTGTCCAAAAAATGTATTAGTTAAAAAGAATCTTGCTTTCAACTTTCAGTAGTCAATATATTTTGTTTTAAATTGATAATTGGATATGGTTGATTTATATTGGGTTTAAACTGTGGAGCTTTCATGTTTACTGTAATTTAGTCTTAAACTATTTTTTACTTAGTAACCAGTGCTTATGATGATGTGGTTGGCAACAAACCAGCAACTACTTAGAAGCGTCATAAAAGCTTCATTCTTGGAGTATTGGAAGAGTGATTCAGAAATTAGTCTCAAATCTTAGTCACATGATTAAAAAGAAGATACAAACTGGTTGATGTGTGAGGCTGTATGGAAGCTGCCGTTACTCAGCATAAACCTGATGTGCAGCGCACATTAAATAACTTTACATAAGGTATGTGAGGTCATTGCTTTTGGAAAATCGCCTGACCCAGTCGTTTTCAAAGGGATTTTGGTATCGCTGGGGTGAAGATGGATAATTTTGAAATTCTGTAAGCTATCACACAAACTGGTTTTGTTGCTGTTGTTTACTGGGTGTAATTTCCCAATGCATTGATGTGAAGGGATAGAAAAATCTAAACTAATTTAGTTATTGGATGTGGGTTGTATTTACTGTGATGAAGATAAGGACAGATGCCATCAGAGCTTTGTGGATCAGCTGTTTTTCCACTGATGAACAACGCATAGCAGGTGTGCATTCATTAAATATATATCTGCCAAGGTGGAGCCACTTTAAAGAGTGAGTTGTCTTGTATCTCACCTGGATACAAGCGTATGTTTAAACTGCAAGATTTTTACTTGCTAGATAATCTGTTTTAATATAGTGGTTTGGCCTCTGATTATTTATAGGTTTTATAAATTTTAGAATCAATTTCTCTTTAAGGTGGCTCAGATTTTTCAACTCTTGTGCACATAAAATTGAGTTGAAGTTCATTGTGCCTTTTTTCTTTTCCCAGAAGTTGAGTTGAAGCTTCATATGGTAACTGCATCCTATTCACACACTATAGTCTAAAATCTTGAAACTGTGTGGTGTTCGCTAAAAAGAAAACAAACTAAACAATAAAAAGTCAAAGTTAGGTAAGGTCACAAGGTTTTTGTGAAATTAGAGTTTCCAGCAGATGTTATTGTGAACAAATATTCCCCCCCCCCTTTCTAATTCAATTTAGTCTCCCTATATGCCATAGAGACTGACGGATACCCTGTTCAGCCTGCACTCACTGTTATCCTTAGAGATTACATACAAATTGGTATTTGAAACGAACAGTTTTCCACTACTGTGAAGATTTGATCCTTTTCTTGCACTCAATGCATTACATTAAAAGTGAACATCGGAGAACTGGGCAAGGCAGGACAAAGCGCTTGCTCAGTTCTTTCTGTTGTGACCTTATCAGCTTTCGATTGGGATTGCACCATTTCATAGTTAATAAAGGAAACAAAGTATATTGCTGCACTTTTACGTTTTCAGAACAGTGTTTAAAATTGCATTGTTTTTATTATTTTTTTAAACTATCAGTTAAAATAGACTAAAACGTTCTTTCAAAGAGGCATCTAAATGTGTTCCTAATTTTGTATATGGGCTTAGGTTTTGTAACCAATAAAAAGCTGCTATCAAATACTATAAAAAAATAATTCAAGAACTTATTTTGAGGATTATGAAACTGCTCAGTCTTTGCAGGTTGATTTAGGGGGTTTGATCTTTGACTAGCTATTAATTAGCGGAACTCCGCATCGAAGTTTGAAGTATGTTACAAGGACGAATAAAGTAAGCTACTGCAGTCACCTCTCAAACTTTGGCTACTGTTCCAGTACGGCGTTTGACGCTTTTTAAAGGAGTTGTTTCCCAAACGCGGTAAGTGGGCTGCAGCCGAGAACTGTATTAAATCGTGACTTCGGTGTATACGTTTGAAGGTGCGCCGTAGCCTCAGGACACTTCCTCAGTCTTTCCCTGCCCTCCAGGCTCCCGGTGCTGGGCCCTGGTGCAGCAGTGACGTTGAGCTGGGGATGCTCCTCCTGCCGGCGGTGCTTTGGGAAGGGTGCGCGCCCAGACCAGCTTGAGGCAGGAGACTGGACTTCCGTGGCTCTATGAAGCTGGGAGGGGTGGCCAGTGTCCCTCACCTCAGGCACAAGTGACCCCATTGGGGTGCCGCTCGGGGATAGATTGGAGCCAAGTCACAGGTTTGCATTGTCCAGCAGCCCCCTAATTAGTGCATCCCTGCTTTAATGATGTGACAGCGCTAGTGGAGAAAAACCTCTTGAACTGCTTGAGCTATGGCTTTGCCATCCTTCCTGCATGTCAGGTGTGGCCCCCCTCTCTCTCCATGGGTAGGATGATGATGGAGATGAGCTTCCAGTGCCTTATTTTTCATCTTTGCAAATGCTCTTCCCTAGGGATATAAAGGATAAAGATCTCCAAATAAGCCAACCACTGTTTCTGAAAGAGCTTTAATCTCTTTGGTTCCTTCAGCTTTCAGTTGACAAAATGAGACTCTTGGATCCTGGGATTTTTGCAACCTGTTAATCATCCAGGTTACTCATCCAGCAGGTCCTGCCTACACGGCTTGAAAGACACTACATCAGAATTAAGAATGCATTATTTTAGGAGATATCTTATTTAGCATGAATAAAACCCAGACAATATCTTGATGTTCCCCGTACTTACAAAAAATAAAAACACTTTCATTTTGTTTGCCTGATCTGCTAAATAGAGAAATGAGTAAGAAGATCCACTAACAGGCATATTTTTTTTTAATTTTAGTTTTTTTAAATCTCAGTGGACTGAATCATAGTTCAAGCCCATTTTGTTGTTCTAATCTGATCTATAACATCCTCTGGATTCTGAGTGTGCTTCAAAATAGTCTTTTCTACCAAAGCAGCCTAGTTGCGTTGTGTTCCTTCTATTTTGTTGTATTAAAAATGCTCCTTTTTGTAGCGTAATTATGCCTCTATTCAAACATATGTAGGACAACAAATTACGCCAAGCCACTAGAAAGCACTTTTCAGGAAGAAAAGGGAAAAAAAAGCAGTAGAAAACCATGGGCTCCGGGAGGCAAAGATGTGGAAGGTTTTGCTGCGGGGGTTTGTCGCGATGGCCACCCCTGGCTCCATGGCCACGCGAGCATGGAGAGCTGGAACCCCCTGAGCTGCACAGCTCTGCTTCGGGGTGGGACATTTCTTCAGAGCCCTTGGGAAAATTGCCTTGTGTGAAGACGCGGAGTTGCAGACTAGAGCAGCTTCGCCCGTCCCTGGTTCCGGTTTGGGTGTTTGTTGTCCCGCAGGAGGAGCGGTAACAAGCGGGTCTGATCGGTGCTGGTGGCGTAGACCCAGGGATCTCCAGCTGCTGCTGTGGCAGCTCAAGCATCTTCCTTTTCAAATGCATTCATGATAGAGCTTTCTTGAGGAGCATACAGGAACACAAAGGAACATAGGACCTGGTTTTTCCCAACCTTACTTTTATAGAAGTGTGTTGGGGACATTACAGCCCTGCATATCTTATGAGGAAAGGCTGAGGGACTTTTTAGTCTGGAGAAGACTGAGGGGGGATCTGCTCAACGCCTATAAATACTTAGGGGGTAGATGTGAAGAGGATGGGGCCAGTCATCCTGGTGCCCAGTGACAGGACAAGAGGTCATGGGCACAAACTTGAACATAGGAAGTTCAATCTAAATATGAAGAGGAACTTCTTCACGTTGAGGGTGGCAGAGCACTGGAACAGGCTGCCCAGAGAGTTGGTGGAGTCTCCATCTCTGGAGACATTCAAAACCCTCCTGGACACGTTTCTGTGCAACCTGCTCTAGGAGGTGGACCTGCTTTGGCAGGGAGGTTGGACCAGATGATCTCCAACCTTTCCAACCCCATCTCATTCTGTGATTCTGTATCACACATAAGTATTAAAACCATGATTCTTGTGCATTTAAAATGAAGGCTAAAGTCTTTACTGCTCTCTGGCTTCACCCATCAGCAGTAAAATTGGATGAATGTCACCGTGCAACCTGGGAGGAAAAATTTCGTGAAAGATTTAGATACCCTGCAGGAGGGCTCTTCCCTGGACACAGCGAAGGAACTGCAGGAGGAGGTTAGTTCCCAGTTTTGCTCATTGTACGTTAAATAGGGCCCAGGGACGCATGAAGATGCATTAACCACCCTTCTTAATAAATGGGGTCCTGCAGAAGACAGTGGTGTTTGGATCTTTCTAATGTGCTGAAATGAAGCATAAGGGAGCTTGTGTCTGCATCCTAATTATTTGCAAGCTGATCACCTTCACCGGGGTTTTTTTTTCCTTTTTTTTTTTTTTTTTTTAAACCCTACCTTGTGAAGCCAGCTGATCCCCCATACAAGTTCTCTGTACATGAAAAAGGAGGATGGAACTGCAGTATTTTGCCAGTGCCTTCAGCAGGTTTGGTTCTTGGTTTGTGCAGGGAGATGCTTATGGAAACTGCACCTCTTGCCCTGGGATTAGACACATCGCTGTTCCTTTCTGTTCAATGATGCAGTTCACAGCTGGTTTCCCCTGCACGTCGTACTTCTACAGCCTGGTAGGGCTCCCCGAAATCTACAGGCTGCATTTTATCTTGAAAATAAGGGATAAAGTCCTTCTCCTTGCTGTGGTGACCCTGGCTTACAAGAGAAATGAGCACAGTGAGGCCTGGCCCCCGTCCCCCTAATTGTGAAAGAAAACATTTGACATTAGTTCTCTGGGAACAGTTCGCGTGGCCTCAGCTTTTTTCATTTTTAAGCATGGCAGCACCCGGGAAATCTCAGGGGATGAAGTGTGTGTGGGAGGAGTCTTTGGACTCATCAAATTCTCATGTTTAAATCAAATACATACAAACTATTCCAAAAAATATGTAGCTTCCTCAAAAATGTAGCCTTCCACCTTTTGCAGCCCTCGATGCCTGTCATTTTTCAGGTCTCTGGGCCGTTGCCTGTACTGGTTTAGAACCAATATTAAAAATAAAAACTGGAAAAAAAAAAGAGAGTTAAAAAACCCACCTTTTTTCTGCTTGTTTGGAAGCCAACAGAAATGGTTCACCTCCTGCTGAAACACACGCTGACGCTTGCGTTTCGCGTGGAAAAAATCCTGTCCAAAGGGCTTGTTTGTGAACACCTACAAGGAGCTGGGTGTGCAGGCGCCCTGGGGGACACTGCCGATAGTGCTCACCTCCAGCTCCACCCGCGTCATCTCGGCCTCTCAGGGTTCTCTGCTGAAACGCTTAACCCTTTGCTGAGAAAAATGTGCAACCCAAGGGGAGTATTTAGCCAGGGGACACCTTGCTGCCACGGCAGGAGCGTGTGCCGCCTTCTCCCTGCTCTCAAACTGCTGGGGTTTTAAACCCGGCCTCAATGTCACCAGCACGGTGTGTCTGCACTGAGCTTTGCGCGGCTACTGATTCCCAGGGAGGTGATTTTAGGGGAGCTCAATCAGAGGTCTGCGCTTAAAATATTGAAAACTGATAGAAAGGGCAGAAATCACTGCTTTAGTGATCACGGTTTTCCTTGTATTGGGTATTTTCATAGAATAGAATCATAGCATCATAGAATGGTTCGGGTTGGAAGGGACCTCAAAGATCATCGAGTTCCAACCCCCCTGCCATGGGCAGGGACACCTCCCACTAGAGCAGGT
>JAOXNO010000001.1:181034284-181063168 GCA_028565335.1 Limnodromus scolopaceus | reverse complement strand
ACTCCCTGAAAGGAGGCTGTAGAGAGGCGGGGGTCGGTCTCTTCTCCCAAGTCACAGGTGACAGGACAAGAGGAAATGGCCTCAAGTTGTGCCGGGGAGGTTCAGATTGGATGTTAGGAAACATTTTTACAGTGAAAGGGTTCTTAAGCATTGGGATGGGCTGCCCAGGGAGGTGGTTGAGGTACTATCCCTGGAGGTATTTAAAAGACGGGTTCCCATAGTGCTTAGTGACATGGTTTAGTGATGGGTTTTTTTATCAGAGTTAAATTGATGGTTGGACCAGATGGTCTTAAAGGTCCCTTCCAACCTAGACAATCTATGATTCTATGAAAACAAGGACTCCAGCCCAGATAGGGTGTAGGGTTTTACAGGGGGTCCTACAGACTACGCTTTGCAAGGTATTTCTGTGATACATGTCTCTCCCATAGTTAACCCCCAGAGCTGGTTGGTACCAACAGCCTCCAGGAGCTTCGTGCAGCTTGTGGCTGTGGCAGATGTGTTGCTACGGTCAGGCTTCAGGTTAAGCCAAAAGCTACTGCTCATTTACAGCAGTTGTTGCAGAGTCAATCTAGCAGTAGAAATGCACCACCACACATGCAAAATGTATGTTCATGGTGTGAACTTTTCTGAAACCAGTCTATAAATGGAAAAAGGGCAGGAAACTCTGTAGATGGGAATAAAAAAAAGAGAACTATGGTGTGCCACAGATCCTGATCCTTCAGTAAGTGTTTGTACACTCTGCAGCACATGCTGCTGCCCGAGGGTTATACCCATTTGTCCAAGTTCTTAATTTTTAAAAATAAGTTAAATTGTTCTCTGGCTCCTTAATCTGCTTGTTCTCCATTTTGGGAAAAACCTTCCTCCCCATACTGCATTGGTAAGGTCAATGTAGTTGGTATTTTTTGCTGTACCAATGAGTTGAGTGAATGGTGTCTTGATCTTTTCGTGTTTCTCCTGCCTCTGCTACTGCTCCTCTTCTCGGAGGCTTGGTAGGAGGCTGTGGCACGCAGCTGCTCCATCTGACCAGGCATTCATAGCACTGAAATTTCTCTCAAGTAAACTAAATAGAGATACAGGAAGGAAGGGTGGAAATTCTACCATTCAATGAATAATGGAGTATTTGAAATAAGATGGGATGGAGTCTTCATTGCATCACTCTCCAACATACTACAGAAATAGGTTGCTTCTGGAAAAAAAAAAAAAAGAAGAAATTAAGTCAGAATAAAGAATGCAACTAGGGTACAGTTTTATTTAAGATTCCTTTCAGGTTTTCTATGGTACAAAACAGAGTAATTCATTGGGAAATAGAGGCAACTCTATATTTTTTTTTTTTTATATTCTCATACCCTATGTATTGAACTGCAACCTATTTTTTTTCTTCCTGCCAATTATTCCAAATATGGGGTTCAAACTTGTGCCTACAGATTCTGTTCTGCCCACAGGTATATTAGCATAGTGTTTCCAATAAATAGTGCATAGGAGCAATTACAAGTCTGTTTAAGAAAGAATGAAAGAAAAGAAAGTAAAAGCAGATGAGATGAGCTCTGAGTGGGTCTATTGCTGGAGAAGAAAGGCCATACACTAAATAATTCAGAAATTGTGTTCAGAGACGAGGACAGCCCCTACCCCTGCTATGTCTTCTGCGGGCAGAACAAATGCTCTTGCCTTGTGTTTCAAGTCTCCCAATTCACAAGAGCAAAGCCAGTGGTCACTAATTCCATTTATAATTTCATAGAATTTCACTCAATTTATTTCTTTGCTGATTGTTAGGCATGCATTTCCCTGTTTCCTAGATATGCATCACAAACAGCAATAATCAGGACTAGTTCGATAGAATTCCCCCTCCTCTCTGTGCCCCAAATACTCTAGAACTGGAATTTTGTCCCAATCACTATATTCACTTGCAAAGCACTTTGCCCTCACTCCATGAGGCACAGACAGAAGGAAGGAAGAGACTTTAAGCTGAAAGAGGGTTGACTTAGATTGGACATAAAGAGGAAATTGTTTTCGGTAAGGGTGGTCAGATACTGGTACTGGTTGCCCGGAGAAGCTGTGGGTGCCCCATCAGGCTGCTCAGAGCTGATTCCAACCTGACACGGAATGTTTCCAGGGACAGGGCATCTACCACCTCTTTGGATACTGGCACAGGTTGCCAAGAGAGGTGGTAATGCCCCATCCCTGGAAACATTCAAGGTCAGGTTGGACAGGGCTCTGAGAAACCTGATCTAGTTGAAGATGTCCCTGCTTATTGCAGGGGGGGTTGGACTAGATGACCTTTAAAGGTCCCTTCCAACCCAAACTATTCCACACCCATGATGCCATGTCACAGTTTTCAAAGGAGAAAGCTTAGTCCTTTTCTCTTCTTAGTCACCACCTGTCCAGCCTGCCGTGACCCCCATGTTGAAGGGTGGCGGCCCCTAGGACACAAACATGCTCACAGGTGTGATGTTGTGCTCCCCGCTCAACACGGTTGGATACCATGAAAGGGGCTGGACGTTTGTTTTCTTTCAATTTCAGAGCACCCTCCTGTCAGCAAGATGGACAAACTGGAAAAAAAAACAACAAAAAACCAAACAAAAAACAGCCTGTGATGCCTACCAGTTTGGCCAGGAGCATTGAACTGGCCAAAGCTAAGCTCTGAGGAGAGGAGCTTACTGCTGAGCTCTGCCTTGCAGAGCAACCACACAAGTTTTCCCCCATGTCACAGGTTTGGATTTGAAAACTACAGGATGGGAAATGTCAGTCCAAGACCTTCCCTACATGTGGCTATAGCCTCCTGCTTGTGATAAGTTCAGTGGCACAACAGAACCTCAGCTTCTTCTGTGGTTGGGCTCACTGTTTGCAGCAGGTTGAATGGACACAAGGAGCTGGTCCTCATACCTGGAAATATCAAGAGTGTCCAGGACAGGTCCCAATAGAGTCCCCCATTAGAACTTCCATGAGTGATGTTCTCCCCGTCATGACCGACCAGCACCGCCTGAAATAGTGTCAACCATGACAACCGTGACATAGCATTGGTTTGTTTGTCCTCAGCCCTCCTGAAAAGACTGTCATATGCTCCAGTGTATCTGGGAAAGGTTTCATGCTTTTTTTGGTGTTCTTTAGTGAACATTTCCCTGTTGTTCAATTTCTGTGTGCCTCACACAGCTGGAACAGAAAATTGTTGAGAAGATGTCAGGGCCCTGAGGGCCTCAGCCCATCCTTTTTCTCAGGGAGGTGCCTGATGCCCAGGGCTGGGGCTGTCCCTACATGACCCCCAGCCTCCATGCTTCCTGGCTGGGGACAGTGGGAGGGGTCCTGGATGCCAGGTCCTGCCCTGATGCCCCCTTGGGAGCCCTCATTGCACCCTGACAGTGAGGTAGATGTGGAGAAATATGGCATGGAGTGAAGACTTTTTCCTCGTGTTCTCATCCCTTGGCTGACAGGTGTTGCAACAGCTGATGAGGGAAGGAAAAGTACTTGCCTTTCATAAATATTGTTACTCCAATCTCTGAATTTATAATTTCCAAGGCTGTTTAGAATTTTACCAGGATTCAGGTCCTTTCTGCAGACTCATTTATTCAAGTGTTACCCAAATAGTTTTAGTTTTTCCCACATAAATTGGCAATGCTCTGTACTCTCCTGTCTACACCTGTCTACTCTGGAACTCTCACTCCAAGTCCTTCTTCTTATGTCTTAAATTCACAGATTTCTTCCTCCTTGACTCCTAACATCTCAACTTTGTATCCTCAGGGCAATTCAAAACTGAGCTTCTTTGGCTTCTTTACCTGTCTTAACACCACCACTCCCTTTTTCTGAGACTATTCATTAACTCTTCCTCTTACGGTTGGTCTCTATCCCAGTTTAGGTCATACATTCATCTATGCTAATCTATGCTACATACTGCCTACATCCTGTTTTCACCTCAGAAACTAGTGAAAATACAGCTCTGACTATCTCAATTCTCAATTCTTAATTAATCTCAATTCTTCCATTATTCTTAATGTTTCTATTTGAAAAGAAAAAAAAAAGAGCAAACAATGAGTACACACAAAAAATATCCATGTTATTTGTGCCAAAAAAAGGCTTTTGCTCCATCATCTTACATATCCTAGTATTTCCTCCTCCATCTGTTGAATATAAAAGCTATGAAGCAAGGACTGTTTTTTTGACTATTCCTTCAGTTGCTTTCACGAGGAAGCCCTGTAGAGGCTAATGATACTTAACCATACTGCCTACCTGCACTATATATAATATAGTTAATATCTTATCTGTTGCTTCTATGGGAAGTTAAAGTTACAGCTTGGCAGTATGCTGACGAAGCTCGGCTTTCCAGGTTAGTTTGGAGAAAATTCTGCTTTGTAATATGCAATTCCAGTTCCCCTTAAGGACCCTTCCCTCCTTCCAGTTCAACGGGAAGAAATGTGATTAAAATGACACTGTAAGCATGGACCTGAAAATGAGCTCTGTACAACTTGCTAAGTTCAAGAACAACAGTGGAGTCTCACTCCCAACACTCCTCATAGTCAGGGGTTTGGGATACAAGGTTTTGTTTGATTTTTTTTTTTTTTAGCAATCATCTTAGCTTACATGTTCGGGACGTTTTATAATAATAATAATAATAATAATATCTAATACTTGAAGTGTGGCTGTCAAGAGGAAGGGGCCAGTCTTTTTTCATTGGTGCCCTGTGACAGGACAAGAGGTCATGGGCACAAACTTGAACATAGGAAGTTCAATCTAAACATGAGGAGGAACTTCTTTACTTTGAGGGTGGCAGAGCACTGGAACAGGCTGCCCAGAGAGGTGGTGGAGTCTCCATCTCTGGAGACATTCAAAACCCACCTGGACAAGTTCCTGTGCAACCTGCTCTAGGTGGACCTGCTTTGGCAGGGGGGTTGATCTAGATGATCTCCAGAGGTCCCTTCCAACCCCATGTGATTCTGTAACGATGAAGTAAATGCATTGAAAAGATACCGGAAATTATCAACAAGAATGAAAGCTACAAACTGATCTTTACTACCTTACTGTCTGGTAAAACGGGTGAAAGCAAAGAAAACCTGCGGAAAAATTCAGAAATTGCATTTTGTCTGGCTGGCCACAGAGTGTCGCTGTTATCCCACACGTTTCTCAATGGAGAGCCTATCTCCACCAGCATCAGCTCCTGCCAGACCACGGATGTCAGAGCGCCTGCTTTGATTAGGGGAGGACTTAGAGCCTTTGCACCCTTTTGTGGCAGGATCACTTTGAAACAGGTTTTGCTGAACGACAGATATACGTATATTTTGTGTACCTGTTCTCTCACATCCACAGAAAGCTGACAGTGAGGACTGTGGAACAAGAGTTGGAACAAGATGCCAGCTCTGTGCAGGTGACATTTAGCTCCAGATTGTTTTTTCTATCAGATTTAGCTGGCATTGTATCCCAGGACTCTGCAGTTTGAATGAAAACAGCCAACTGGCTGATGGAAAAAAATAATTCTGAATGAGGAGGAGAGAAACGCTTTGAAGACTTTTCTTCTTTCAGTATCCCTTAACAGGTCGCTGACAGTCCCCATCATGAATCCTCACTGTGGTCACTTATAAAGCTGCAGATACAGAATAATTATTTTTTTTAATCTATAACTGATGCGATTATAAATTCTCCTAAAATTGGATTTATCTGTGACTACACACATCTTTGAGATCTCCAGTTTTGACAACGTATACTTAGAAATGAAACTGCTGATTCAGGTTGCATTAGGGTTTGGGGTGTAATTCCATGCCGTGCTATTGTCCATTTCGAATCTCAAATGTTCCCAGTTTGGTCATTTGAGAAAAGCACCTCATAGTCACCTGCTGCTGTTATCAAAAGAGATGTAAGCTGAGACTGCCAGTGTCAGAGAGAGAGGGGTCAGCATCTGAGCTAACCCACCAAAGTCAGCAATGAGTTATACACGTTCTCTGTAGACTGTCTTAAGCAATCGTTCCTTTTATTCTACAAAACCTGTCTCTGAATACCATTGCTTTGCCTGGTTGGGCTATTTAATGCTTTCATAATGCTTTCCAGTCTGTCATAACTTTTCCAAGATGGATATAAGGTTTCATATCCCTTTTCCTTCTAGAAAAAAAATGATGGGGAAGGTTGCTTTTTGTTGTTGCTGGCTTTTACAAAAAGCCAAACTGAAAGAAAAAGAACTGAAAATAGATATTATCTAGATTATAAAATTACTTCTGCTCCATACAGAGCACTTTTTTAGCTGTTTCAGCTGATTGTAAAACTCAGACACAGTATAAACTGCCTGCAACTACTGTTTAAGGACTTACTGCGCACGGTAAAAACTAATTAGTGATGACTAATAACAAGAAACTTAAACCCACATGAATAAAAAACCTGACTGAGGGGCTTTTGTTCCAGTACTTGTTAAAACAACTGGCTTTTTGTATCTTGTACCTAAGCAGGCCTGTTCTACAGTACTAAATAGGATCAAAGCTCTGTTTACACAGCTCCACCTTCGCACCATTTCCTAGCAATGTCAGGAAAGGCAGTTGTTCTTGACAGATGATTCCTCTGCAGAGCCACAAACACCAGCTGAAAATAAGTGTTGTGTATGTTTCCCCTTCCGGCTCTTTTCAGGCTTCCCATGGAGGCTCTGACGACACTTTTCCACATATCTTCTTATTCATGCCTTCTCTTTTTCTTGCTCCAGAATTTGCACAATCTATTCAGCAGGGCTTTCCTGATGCCAGCTAAAGTCACTCAGCAGCGCAGTATGCAGGAACTTGGCAGGGAAAATCTCTTTTTACCCCGGACCTACTGCTGTGCTTTCCTCGCCTCATATTCCAGAGCAGAATTTCTTCAGCCTCACTGATTCTCTCTCAGAGCAACCCCTCCACACTTGATTCCTGGGTACTGGAATTGGGTTTTCTTTTCTTTCCCCCCCTTTTTTTTTTAATTTTAATTTCTTTTTTAAGTGGCTTTCTTCTAAACTGACCACCTCCAAAGACAGATTGATACTTCCAGTGGGTTTTATGCTACTGCTTTATGTTTCATATCGATCAGCTCCCCACTCACTGCAAACCCCAGCTGCCTTCTGACTCTTTACACAGTCAGGAAAATATGTGAATTTTACGAAAGGCGGAAGCCATTTCCTGGTGACAACTTTATGTAACAAAATAGCTCTCTTGGGAGTGCTGGTCTCCAACCTTCCTTTTCCTGGATCCTCCCCCACCACTCTGCCTCCTACTCAAGCTGCAGGTATAGACACAGATAGAACTGTAGAGAGACAAGATTATGTCAATGCTAAGTTCTAACAGGTACTTACATACTAGCTAACAACCTATGAAGACAGGGTGAGTTGGGGTTGTTCAGTCTGGAGAAGAGAAGGCTCCGGGTAGACCTTGTAACGGCCTTCCAGGATCTAAAGGCGGTCTACAAAAAAGCTGGAAAAGGACTTTTTACAAGGCCATGTAGCTAAAGGACGAGGGGTAATGTGGGAGACTGGCTAGCTGAGAAGGGTCATGTTGATATGAGCCAGTTGGCTGAACAGGAACATGAGAAACATCGTACCCAGCTCTGGTGATTACCGAGCTGGCAAGGCCGTTCTGTCCTTGATTGTAATTGTTGCATGAGAAAAGGAGAAGGAGTTAACCGCAGAAGAGAAACTAAGGGCAGAGTTGACATTTATAGAATAAGCTAATTAGAAGTGTGTACTTTGTAATATGTATGAGCTAATTATGTCAAAGCATAAAAGGCGACTGTGTGAATCAATAAACGGAAGCTTGCTGATCACTCACATTGAGTGCGCTCGACTTCCCTCCGTCGCGACAGGGTAATGGCTTCAAACTGTAAAAGGGGAGACTTAGACTAGGTCTCAGGAAGAAATTCTTTACTGTGAAGGTGGTGAGGCACTGGAACAGGTTGCCCAGAGAAGTTGTGGATGCCCCATCCCTGGGAGTGTTCAAGACCGGGCTGGATGGGGCTTTGAGCAACCTGGTCTAGTGGGAGGTGTCCCTGCCCATGGCAGGGGGCTTGGAACTCAGTGATCTTTAAGGTCCCTTCCAACCTAAATCATTCTATGATTCTATGAATGGAAGGTTTTTATGTGACTGTGTCAGAACACTGCTAATGCTACCTCTAGGAACCAGTTGGTTTCAGACATCACAGGCGCTGGCCTGAGGTATAACCAGCACAGACCCTACCACAGCCCTGCTAGATTGTTGTTGGCTGCGGCCAGGGTAGGAAGCCTGGGCTGGCTGCACTCCCACCTCGTTTTCCCTTCAGCTTCACGCCAGTGACGATGCAAGGGGCAGAAAGACGCTCTCTGGCACTTGCCGCCACGGGGAGATCCGGCCGCGCCCGCCAGCCTGCCCCTGCCGCCACCACCCCACCAAGCGACAGCAGCCGACGGGACTGCTGGGCCCGGTCGGCTACGGAGCCCAGCGCCGAGGCCTCACACGAACCCGCGAACGAACTCATATAGCGATGCCTGCGGGGAGGCCAGCCGGAAGCGGAGCCGCAGCAGGGGGCTCCGGAGGCCGTCCGTGGGCGCAGGCCGGGGCGCCACCCGCCGCCCACTCCCCCCCTCACAGCGGCTCCACGCCTGAGAAGACCCGCCTCGCGCCTGCGTGTCACGTGGCCACACCTACAGCGTCCAATAGGCGCTGAGGAAATTAGGGGGGGAGTGGGGAGAGCCACGTCCCGGCGGCCACGTGACAGCGCGCGCGAACGGTCAAGCAGGAAAGGCCTTCCCCCCCCGCCTCCGGCCTCCCCCCGAGGCTTGGCGTCACGTGACGCACTTCTCTGCCCGCCCCGCCCCCTTCGCGGCCCGCCGCTGTCACGTGGGCAGTGCCGGCCCGCGCAGTGCCGGCCCCTTGGCGCGCGGCGGGCGCTGAGCGGTCGTAACGGTCCCAACGGCGGCGGCTGCGGGCGGGGTCCCTCGGAGGCAGCGGGAAGGCTCAGCCCGCCGGGCGGAGGGGCCGCGGGGAGCCCGCCCGGGGGATGCGGCAGGGGCCGGGTGAGGGGCCCTGGGGGAGCGGGCGGGGAGCTGTCGGCGGTGGGGAGCGGCTGGAGGGAGGCCGCCGCGGGGACGCCGGCGAAGGTTCTGTCAGGCTGGTGCGCCCGGGGGAGGAGTGGGCCCTTCTCTTGGTTGGGGGTCCTCGTCCAAGTGACTTGACGGAGTGCGCCCTTGGTGCGCCTGTGAATTTCTCCCACACAGCTCTCTGGGAGTCTCTCTTCTTGCTTGGCGTAGCTCACAGTATGTTCTTACAGGGTTTTTGGTTGGTTGTTTTTTTTTTTCCTGATTCGTGGTGTTTGGATTCATCCTTCCCTTTGTTGTCGGCTTCCTGAAAGCTCGCATCTAACAAAAAACGGGGACTCCCAACAATGTTGGTTTTGGGGTTTTTTTTTTCCTCACTGGGCTTTATGTAAATAATTAGTGTTTCTTCAGTTTTTAATACGGTTCTTCTAAATTAAATATTAAAGGAATGTTTACTTTTTTAAAGGAACTTTCCGCGTTCTAATTTAGACGCCTTAAGTGACCTCTATCAGAAAGTATGTTGTTGTCTACTGATGAAAAATAAAATGGACTTTAATCCTTTAAACTAGAGATGAGATTATGAGAAAAAGATGCTAAACATCATAAATGGAAATGTGTTTGGAGTGTTTTTTTTAGCAAGTTGTTTGGAAGATGAAATAATTCCTTAGAGCCTTAATATGAATGTTTTCCTTTGAATGCTTATCTCTATATGCATCAGATTGAAATACAGATATTAGAATGTCTCTTGTCCTGCGTGAATGGCTTCAATAAGTTGCAGTAATGGCTCAGCTTAACAAAAAAAAAAAAAAAGGCGGCATACTGTGATTGCAGTTGCAGGTTTGTTATGGTGGGTGGATGACTGTCATCCTACTAAGGGTTTTTTTCCTATGACTAAAACAGTCTTATGTTCACTAGTATTTATGTATGTGGCAGGGTTTTTTTTCTTGCTTGCATCTCTTTCAGTTGGTTACTCAAAGTAAATAGGAGGTCTAGTTGTCGGTTCTTAGATCAGCAGGTTTTTCTTTCCATGTATTGCTCATAAAAGGCATCCAGTAATAAATCGTGCAGAGGTTTAAACACACAGATTTTGTCATATAAGTCTTGCCTTATGTAAGGTCTAAGGAAAGTAAGTTAAAGCATGTAATTTCAGGGAGTGCAGTATCTTTTTGTTGGCAAGGAGAAAGCCACAATAATGTCACTTGGCTCATGCACCTGATTAATGTCAATAGTATGTATTGTTTCCTTGTTCTTTCTCAATACTGAAATATGAGATGAAAAAAACAAACTTAAACTGGAGAAAACATGGGAAAGATTAGTGATAGGTCTGGAATTTGACTCACTCTTGGTCGAGGTGTGCTTAAAATTAAAAAGAGATCAAGTGTGTCAGTCATTTCTTGTTGTTCTAAAGCCAGATATCCCAGCTTTTGTGTTCTCACTGCTATTTATAATTCCCATAGACAATCAGGAGAAATAAAGGCCTGAGCCTGCAGTTTCTTTCAGTGCTGGAGTAAGTCTGCCCAGCTAGAATAAACCGCAACATTGGAGCCTCGGGAAAGAGTGAAACAGACACGCAATTGTGTTCAAATAGTCTTTACAAATAAGGGGATAATCTTTGAGGAGTTAACTATAGTTTTTTGTTGTGATGACAATTGGTACTGTTTTCCCTGTAGGATGTTGTGTTAGTCTATTGTTCTCTCCAGCATGAATTTGTTTAGCTGAACTATAAACTCTGTAAAACTTTATCTAAAATAATTTAACAAAACATTTTTAGTCATTTTTTCTTTTTTTTAAGGCAGGGATTTATGTTTTCTTACACATATGACTGAGAGTCAGCCTGTGCACTGTTTCTTTAGAAAGCAAACTAGTGAGAAGTTGAATACGTAGACAGCACTTTAGCACAGAATTTCTGAAGGGCTTCTGTCTCTGAAAGCACGTGGCTTTTAAAAATGGTGAGCAGATCTAGATTATTTTTTTTCCCTAATGTTGGTGAATGCTCTGAGTTCAATTTCTTTTTATCACAATATGTGGCCAGTTCAGTTTCCTTCTCTACAAGTTATCCTTTCTTGCGTATTTTTAGCCTCACTGAAATTCAAACAGTCATCTTTGTTTCTGTTCCTGTTTGTATACTGATATTGTTGGATAATTTCAAAGACGTCAAAGCAGTTAGAAGAGGTATTGTTGATATAAACTCCCTCTGCTGGTTAGTTCTGCAGTAGAAATGAAGCTATATGGTGTATAGTTACCACTTATTAATGCAGCAGACATGAAAAGACAGTTAAAAGCAGTGACATACAGTGTTTCTAAAAGCAACTATCTACAAGAACACCACATTTAAGCTTATGACTTTTATACTCATAAGCCTTTTAATTGCACTTAACTTAAAATCTAGATGTTCATATGTGACAGATACTCCTTAGAACTGCTGCTGCCGTGTTGCATACAGAATCTAAACACTATTTTGAGAGCTAATGTATTGAGACAGCTATTTGCATACAGAATAGTAACTTCATTACTTTGGACTCCACCTGGTACATATGCTACAACATTGTACTTACAAACTTTCCAGTTAGGGTGCAGCCCTTGCACAGTATGCAATGCAGCAGGGTCCAGGCTTTGACGTGATTATCAGGAGAAGTAAACAATAATCTTATCTCTTTTATTGATGCAGTACAGGAAGGGTGAGCGAAGGACACAGTGTTTCTCGGTGCCACTGAAGTCTCTTAGATCAGCCTTTTGTAGCAAGGATTTGCCTGGAAGAAATTCTGTGCACAATTCCCCTCCCCATGTTTGGACAAATGTTGTGCAAGGATGAAGTTTGAGTGTGGTTGATTTGAGAGGTCAGTCACAATACTGCAGAGAGTCTACTCTTTTGGAGAGTGTGCAGTATATCTTAGCAGATGCTAAAATTAATTTGCTTTCTATTTTAATAGCACTGAGCTACTCTACTGACATCTCCATTTACAGTACTGTATAGACCCCCTTTTTTTCTGCCTCCCTGTGGCAACTAGAACTTTTATTAGAAAAATTGGCTAGGATTGTTAAGGAATCCATCTTTAGAGAGGAAAAAGGTGGTGCTTATGCCTAGGCTGGGCATTTATTTTACATGGAAAATGGAGAATAAGTTGTTAAAACAGCTTTCCATGCACAGTTAAATCTAAGAAACAGTAGTCTGTGTATAAACTCCAGCACTTTCGGATTTGTATGTTATTTCACTCATTTAAATATAAGCATAAACAAAAATAGCTGCTGTTGCTATGGTAAAAATGTTGCAGCTGAATGATGATAGGTACTCCAGCAAATGGCAGCATCTAAGGACAATAGTTAATATTTGTAGAGGAGGGGAAAAGGTTGCGGGTTTGGAGAGAAACAGTACATATTATATAAAAGGCAAGAGGTGTTTTTCTTTGGTTCTATTTGGTTTTGGTTTTAAGGATTTTTGTTGACCTTTAATGGTTGCTAAACCTGGAGAGACTTCAGGATTTATTAAAGAAACAATCCTACAAGTGGCAGATGAGTTGTCATTAAAAACCTTTTCGGGGAAACTCCTGAAATAACTTTGTAGGATTGTAGCAGCAGTTGAAAATGAAAATATACAGCATTGTTTTAGATAAAGCAGAAAAAATGGTAAGGTTCTTCATCTGTGAATGGAGTTCATTGCTCATGTCTTCAATCTGGAAAGTCTTGCGTGCTTGAAAGTTTTTCTTTTATGTACTGGTATTAGTTTGTCTGACAAAATATCCAGTTGAGCTTTGAGGTGTATGCGGAGAATACGGAGTAACTCCCATAGGTTTTGTTGAAGAGGAGTGGTTAACTGAGTCTTACAGTAGTGGAAAATAAGCCAAGCGGATTAAAGACCTAGTGCAAAGATCAGAAAGGGAGAGATAAAGTAGCACACTTTAGAATAGAATTGGTTTTCAGGGTACTGTAAAACTTGTTAATGTTAATTTACTAGGACATTCTCTTTGTGTCTTAAACTGACAGGATGTGTTGAAAAGAACTTCAGTGAAGAAAATCCTTTTCTTAATGTCAAGTTTATGACATACACAATTGGCAAGGCATAAACATTACATGGGGCAAATTAAGTAGGTAAAGTCAGAAGGGACAATTACTTGCTCAAAAGAGCAAGTCATTGCTGTCTCCCTTTAATTGATTGATAATGTCATACATTAAAAGATTTGCCAAAGTGAGGTAACAAACCTTAGCAGCTACCTAGCCTGAGTTTGTAACTGGACTAGAAATTAAGAAGGCTTAAATGCATTCAAATCTGTTTAGCTGTGTAGAATTTGCTTTGTTCTTGGCATCAGGTAGACTTTCAAAAGCTGTTCTACAAATACATCTATTACGAATGTGCCATCTGGAGACCTGAGGTGTTTTCAAGACCTGCTGCAAATGTGAAATGCAGAGTGAAGTCAAGCTCTTAGTGAGAGAGGTGTCTATAGAGCAGAGCTGGGTTTGTTGGAGCAAGGGTACAAAATTTGATAAGGAGAAAAGTCTGGGCTTTTCTTGTGTTGGGTGTTTTTTTGTATACATACTTCCACTGTGACATCAGTGTTTCTCAAACTTTTTTAAAAATAGTAATAATAAACCACCTCCTTCCAAAAAACATTTGCACTGAACAACCTATATGTTAGGATTGACTACTGGTCTTGAATAGCTTTCTGAAGCTATGTCTTGCTTGATTCTTAACTGTGCTGACAAACATGAGACACAAAGGAAAGAGACTCTCTTGTGTTCTCAGTGTTGTCCATATCTGATAACCAGGCATCATTGACAAGAAGCCTGACTTGAAAGCAACAAAGCAAAGAGTAGGGGGATTGGACAGAACTGGAGCAAACAAATGAAAAGGAAAGAACTAAATGTTAATGGGAGGGTGACATCTGGACAGAGACTGTATTTCTTACCCCTTAGCTGCCTTTTTTTTTTTTTTTTAATGGTTTATTGTGATTTGTATCATGTCACTGACATTCTGTGGAATTCTCCACCTAGTGCTTTTCAGATTTCACAAACTTGCTAATGCCCCTGAGCATGGTTCATAGATTGTCAGTGGCAGAAATCCTTCAGGGTATGAGTGATGTTACAGTTTTTATGTGCTGAAGGACTGAAGACCTAAATAAGCTCTGTGTTTACGGTCAGCTTTGTTCTTGAACTGGTGCAATTGCCCTGAGGAAACTGGGAAGATAGAGCATTGTGGAAGGATGGATTGTATACATCTGTGTTCATTGACAGATAATGTCCAGCTGTCCGTAATCTGCTTCTAAGTAACAGATTATGAGAATTTTACCTAATCACTTTTCTCTGATGCGTTCCACTTGTTTCACTGCTTAATTGTACAAAATCATGAATTCATCTCATGTTTTTGTGGTCTCGCAAATAGCTTTTGACCTTAATAAAACAGCTTTTGATTAGGCAAGGCATGGCAGATTTGGGTCATAAGCTCAACAGCCCCAGCTTTATTTTTATTTGCAGGATTCATATGTGCATCAACAGCTTGCTTATGTGGCATGTACAAGTTGTAAGACTACAAAAAAATTTTACAAGTGAAAATTTTGTGAGAATTTAAACTGGAATTCCCTCTGAAAATGCTCTCAGAAATCCATTCTGCCACCAGTGGATATTTACTAGATCACAAGCTTTTAATAAATATGCTTGTAGAACACCAGATGTTCAGTTGTACTGAATACAGTTTACTTAAATATCCTGTTAAGAAAAGATCTTTTCTTCCAATGTCCTACCAGTGACTTGCTATTTGTTCATCTTAATACATGGAAATATAGTTACATATTTCATATAGAATAGCATGTAACACTTTCAGAGACACAACATGTATCTTTCATTTGAAGATTATTTTATTGCCTGTTGAAGAAAGTGCAAAATACACCTTTTAATAAGCTTTTGTTTTTATTACAGAAATGTCATCTTACTTGTAGAAACGTCATGACACACAGCAGCATCATGGTGGATGTAGGAAAGTGGCCAATATTTACTTTACTGTCACCTCAAGAGATAGCATCTATTCGGAAAGCATGTGTATTTGGTACATCAGCCAATGAAGCTATATACATAACGCACAATGATGAGGTAAGGCTGTAATAAAGTGGAACACGTACTCTACAATTAGTTGTTTTCAGAGTCCACTGAATACTTGTAAATGAAAAGCTTCTTAAAAGCATTGTGTGAAATTTGTATGTTTCAAAACGCGTTGGATGTAACTTGTAATTTTTTTTTTAGTCTTGTATGGGGACAATATAGATGGAGTATTTAGAAAACTTACAAATGACAAAAGCCAGGATGGATTACATGAACTTTTGAAGACAGTCAGAATTCAAAAGAAGTTGTGGTAGCTTGAAATTAAGTGCAAGCACTTCAGGTATGAAGATGAGGCTATGGCTTGCTCTTTATAAACTGCTTTTAAAAGGTGGTGGTGTCTTCTGCTTTCACAGTTTAATACTTTTTACAGTATAGTTCCCACAAATGAGAGGCGTACCTTCCAGGCATGCACGAATTCAGACTCATCAGTTAACTTCCAGAGTGTCCCCATGCTGACTCTTGAGCTTATTAACTTCCATGAGGGAAGTCTCAGGCCCTCAGGAGTCCGTGGTAAAACTCCTGGCTTTATGAAGACCTAGATATAACCACATCTGTGCATACCTGAGTATAAATCACTTGAAATGAGTATTCCTCTTTTTTCAGGTATTTGTTTTTGGACTGAATTGCAGTAATTGTTTGGGAACTGGAGATAATCAGAGCACAATAGTACCAAAGAAATTGGAAGCCTTATGTGGAAAGAAGATTTCCAGTCTCAGTTATGGAAGTGGACCCCATGTTGTACTTTGCACTGAAGGTAGAAAATTAACATTTAGTATAGAAACATAAGTTAGATTTTAAGTTCCACTTGCATGTAACAAGAATGGATTATGGTGTAATTATATTAAATTGTTCATTGGGTAATGTACGCTAAGGGGTTCTCATTGGTCTTTAGTGGAATTAAGAGTGTTCTGCAATAGGTAAAGTATTTTTTCCATTATGTTGCAACTGTAGAGTTTTACTCTATCGTTTATGCCATACTCAGTCTTACCTGTGCATTTTCATGTATTACTACAATAAATCTAGAGTTTATATTGATACATGTATATAAAATAGTTATATACAAATTAGACAATTTTTTAGTACACAGATGATTCTTGTAATGGTTTTTTTTGTTAATGTCCATTCACTTTCATGTTGGAATTTTCTAATTTCTTAGAATGCTGTCTGTCTTAACTTCCTTGGAATTTTTGGTGTTTTTTATCACAAATTTAAGTATTTTTGCAGATGGTGAAGTGTATGCTTGGGGACATAATGGTTACAGCCAACTTGGGAATGGCACAACCAATCAGGGTATTACTCCTCTTCAAGTTTGCACAAATCTGTTAGTAAAGAAAGTGGTGGAAGTAGCTTGTGGCTCTCATCATTCCATGGCGCTGTCGTTTGATGGGGATGTAAGTTGAAATCTGTTCAAATCTCTTAATCTCCTTGAAGTGAATAGCGCAGGTGACCTTGCAGGCTGAATCTCTCGCTTTCTCTGCAGTGTAGTTACAACATAACCTTTTCTCCTGCCCCAAACTAGGGTGTCTTTTTCTTCAGAGCAGACTTGAAAACAACTCAAAAAACCCAACCCAACAATCCACCCACAAACCCCAACAAAAAAAAACCCAACCACAAAAACAAGGGAGTAAAAGCTTAATAAACCCTTATGTCTTTCATTTGTTGTATCCTCACAGAAATGAGACCGGAAAGCCATGCCAGTTACAGGTGAAAGAGTGGTCTGTAAGGTGCAAAATGTAATGTTACTTGCTTACAATTCTGTTATTGAAAGGGTGTATTGAGTTGTTTGTATTCACTGGTTAGCATTTAGTCTGTCTCTTGTAGTCTTTGTGGTTTCCGCACTGGTACTGTGAAAGAGCTTTGCTCTGCACACCTCTGAATACCTTTGTGTGTAGCTAATGAAAGAGCACTTGGTAATATCCAAGTCTGCTTTATGCTATTTGTTTACATGGCTTAAGGCTGTGTGTCATGGGAAACATGTACAATTAGTTTCCAGCTATTCAGACTTCACCAGTGTGTGTGTATCTGATAGAGTTACATGCTACTGCATGGAGGAAAGCCTGGTTTCAGCTCTGCTTTAACAAAAGAACAGTTCTAATTTTAAAACCTTCCTAACAATGAAAATGGAAACTACAATTCTTACCGTCCTGATGTGTCTGTGTTAGGGTTTATTATGGCATCATAGTGCAACAGTAATACAAAGTAGTAAATTGGTATTTTGAGGGTAGGGTTTATTTAAGTGGTCTGTGTTGTATCTGACAGGAGAGCCTATGCTTAGGAAAGATCTTCATGTTCTCGCATTTGTCTTGGTTAAATTATAGAATTTGGTTTGTGTGTGGGTAGGCAAGGGTGTTCATGTATTAGTTAAACTAGTGATGCCAGCTGCAGTGTGGAAGTGCTGTGATGGCCATGCTGTCTCTTGTAATAAATGTAACATGCTTGAAATCTCAGAGGAAGCGGGGAAGTTTCTTTGTATTTACCAAGCAGTTGGTATTTGCAGCTTGATTGCCATTGTGGCTAGTTAATGTACTATAAATCCATTCCTAGCATAACTTGCAGTAGCTTAGTCTGTTTGTACTCTGAGGTTTTATCTGCATCAGAATTAGTTATAGAGAAAGCAGCAAAATGTGTTAAGTGGAGTTTTATTTACTGAAAGATTTGGCTGCACTAAACCTCGTGATGTATATCTGGAGTTTCAGAGGGACATTGAAGTTGGAAGTATTTGTGGAGGTACTTGGCATAATTAATTTGTATTTTTTGGTGGCAGGGGAGGTGTTTGTATCTAATGACTGACTTGGTTTGGTGTCACAGTAAAGAGGTGCCTTCTGGCACCAAAGGATGTGCGGACTTCACATTAGGGTATCTGTCAGCTTTTACTGGGTAGCATGTCTGTGGATGGGTATTTCCAAGAGGACAAACTTTTTAACTGGGTGAAGCATCAGAGAATGAACTGTCAGAAACAGTTTTATGCCAAGCTATGTGTGTGTATACACATAAGAAAAATTGAAGGAACAAAAAATACAAAGCTATAAATATATATATATATATATATTTTTATATATAGCAAACTACTTCCCTGTCTTCTGGATTTTTAGATGAAAGGAACCAGTATTTTTCACAGAATCACATGGGGTTGGAAGGGACCTCTGGAGATCATCTAGTCCAATCCCCCTGCCGAAGCAGGTCCACCTAGAGCAGGTTACACGGGAATGTGTCCAGGCAGGTTTTGAATGTCTCCTGAGACGGAGACTCCACCACCTCCACGGGCAGCCTGTTCCAGTGCTCTGCCACCCTCAAAGTAAAGAAGTTCCTCCTCATGTTTAGGTGGAACTTCTTATGTTCAAGTTTGTGCCCATTTCCTCTTGTCCTATCCCTGGGCATCATTGAAAAAAGTCTGGCCCCATCCTCTTGATACCCTCCCTTTAAGTATTTATAGGTGTTGATCAGATCCCCCCCTCAATCTTTTCTTCTCTAGACTAAAAGGGCCCAAGTCCCTCAGCCTTTCCTCATAAGAGAGATGCTCCAGGTCCCTAATCATCTTTGTAGCCCTTTTGTTTTTATTATTATTAGTTTGCCACTGGCAAACTTTGAACTGTCAGAGATGGTGCTTTTTTGATAATATTGTGTAAGAGAGTTTTGCTACAGTGAAACATTGGCTAACAAAACTGTCTCCTTTCACAGCTCTTGAAAGATATAGAAGGTGTGATGAGTGTCCAGCAATAACTAAGTTTAGAGTTCTGTGAAGAAAACTAAATAGCTGTAAATGGGGGAGCTCAGTTTGTCTGGGAAGTAAATGACATTCTGGCTTGCATTCCTTTTTCCAACATCATGGAAGTATAAAGACAGTCCACTCGTTATGCTCTTTATCTTAGTTTGACTTATATTTAATATTATGTTTCCTCTTCTAGTCAGATGCTCCAATTCTGTAGCAAGAAGCTGAAAAAAGTGCTATGTTCGTATTTGCCAGATCAGTTCTATTGCTGTTTATAATTTTTATCTATTGAAAGTTAATCTTAAGCATTTTAACTCATTAAATAAGATAGTTTACCCAATCTGATGCAGACTAGAGTAAGATTAGAATTTATACTATCATTACTATTATTAAGCCTTAAACTGCATTTTTTTGTTGTTTTTATGGACAGCTGTACGCTTGGGGCTATAATAACTGTGGTCAAGTTGGATCTGGATCTACAGCAAACCAGCCAACTCCTCGTAGGGTTTCGAACTGTTTACAGTGTAAAATGGTAGTTGGTATTGCTTGTGGTCAGACCTCCTCCATGGCTGTAGTAAACAATGGTGAGGTAAGTATTGCTCCATTCTCACATTCTCTCTCAGTTACCCAAACCTATGAGGTTAATGTCTGAACATGGAGAAACGCTGACATGGAGTGCTCAAGTTACAGAGTTGTAATGATAGAATTATGTTGGTAACTTCTGTGAGACCAATTTAAGGAAAACTGCAATTAACTGGAGATCTTTACACTAAACAATCCTTCTTATTGCAAAGACTGTATCGGAACATAATTCTTACTGCGTTTGCAACTGCAAGAACTGGAATAGCTGTTTTCATATGTTTCAGCCTTCTCTATATTGCTCTCGGAAGAGTGTACAGTTTTATAAGAAGATGTACTTTTTTTGATTTGTGCTTGATACTGAGTCTTAAATATTCTGTATTTCTACACAGGAGTAGCTAAATTTTCTTTTCCTTTTGCGATCAGGTTTATGGCTGGGGTTACAACGGTAACGGTCAGCTAGGTCTGGGAAACAACGGCAATCAACTAACACCATGCAGAGTGGCAGCGTTACATGGTGTGTGTGTACTCCAGGTATGTCTAACGTAGGAATGAAAATGCATTCATGTTTCTAGCATCTGCTAAAACTGTATCTTTGGAATCATATACCTGGTTCTAGATTTCACAGTTTAAATACTTAATTTCTTTTAGCTTCTGTAAAATACATTAGGCTTCTAAAAAGTGCAAATGAGCTGTAAAATACTTGCTTTTGTAAATGTTCTGAATGATTTAAAGTTAGCTAGTATAACTATAAGTAAATTATGAATACAAATTACATTTTTGTTACAAAGCTGAATAAGTTAAATGCAGTAGGCAAAGACAAGAAATGAAGGGTTACAAGATGTTTAAATTATATTCTATATTAATATTCTAATTAGCCCTTCAGAAGTGAGAGAAAATAAAATTCATGGGTGTGGGTTTGGTTGTTTAGAGGTTGAGTTTTGTTTAGTTTATGTTCGGGGGGTGGGGTGTTCCAGCTAAAGCACAAAACTAAAAATTGAGTTTTCCTGGGTTTTCAGTAAAGTTCTGTGGAGTTTCATGTGGTAACTTGGGTTGAACGGTTGTTGGCCATTGAAGTGCAGCTCGTATAGTTTGTATAGTATTCAAAGTAGCAAATTCTGAAAGTATTTCAGAGTTGCAAGATGTGATGATGAAGTTCACTGTTCTTTGTGTGAGGACTCTGCAACTGAAGGTAAATAAAGGCTAGGGAGACCTTGCAAGAGTGCAGTAAATTATTTAGGAGTAACCAGTGAACACTAAATTAATGAAGTTTGCACTTTTCCAGTACTTACAGTTAATGTATTTTGTGTTAGCTTTAAGTACCAAGAAATAACACGTTGTAGTGCTAAATGAAGAATGCCCGAGATACTTAACATCAGCTAGACTAAGGTAATGTGCGTGATAATTTTGTTTCTCATCTCTGTTTTGTTTAGTAGTAATGCTTATACATTTACTTACAGATTGCCTGTGGCTATGCGCACACATTAGCACTAACCGATGAGGGTTTGCTCTATGCCTGGGGAGCTAACACTTACGGGCAGCTGGGAACTGGCAATAAAAGTAACCAGCTAAGCCCGGTGCAGATCATGATGGAAAAAGAAAGGTAATCTTGCTGAAGCTGTTTTTGGATTGTTAAGTCTAAGCATGTGTTATGCAGTCTCTAGCACTGGAAGCATGTGTGTGTAGGGCTCGGTGGATTGTTGTTCTATCGCTTGTGTTAAAAGCATAGGAAAAGATGGGAACTTACTCTTTACTGAGTGCTTTTTGCTATCTGTAATGATTATTGAAAGTAAACATAATTTGTATTTACCCGAAACTGAAAGATAATGAATGACTAAGTGTTAGGCTATTCTAAATATGGTTCCTTTGATTAAAAATTTGGAGCTATGAAAGTGATAAGCCAAGCTTTTAAGCTGTATTGAGGCCTACATTAAAAAAAAACAAGCAAAAGAAAAAAAAAAAGGGGGCGAAGGAAGTACCACCTTTGAAAGAAGTGACCTGTGAGGAAAAAATAAGTTTTCTGAAAGGGTGACAATAGCCAACCGTGAAAACAGAACTGTGTTTGCAAGCTTGCTTGAGCTAAGGGCAGACAATACCACTTTGAGTGGCATCATTTAGTAGTTTGTAGTTTCTTAGCTTCCTAGACTCATAAAAGTATAACCCTAACCCTTGCCCACCCTCTTTCAGCACCCTTGTCGTCCTCATATTTGGGATGGCTCTTCTGCTGTTTGCCTACAAACTTGGACATCAGTCCCATTCTGTGGGCCCATGTGTCTACCTATAGATTAATGTACCTCAGTTTGGAAACCTCTTAGTCTATAAATCCCTTAACCTGTAAATCTCTTAACTTGTAATCTCCTCTTAACTAGGAAACACTTGTGGTTTTTTTTCCTCTGTTTCTGACCTGTCTTTATGGGAAGCGATTCCTGTTTTTTTTCCTGTTTCTCACACTTAATCTTGGTACTATGCATCTTTTAATTTAATGTTATGTGAGAGCTTAAAAAAAATGGGTGAGGGAAGAGAAGAAAGGAGCCATCACAACAGAAAGCCCTGAGGTGAGGCTGCCATGTCTGTGAAGGAACTGACACTAGCGAAGCAAAATACACATTTCTCTTCCAGTGCTTTTTTAAAGAATATTTTATGTTTGCAAATAGATCAACTTTGTTTTCTTAGCAGTTTATTTCTTGAGTGAACTAAGGGGAACTGTTGCATTCAGAACTGTATGTGAACTCGAGCGTGGGATTATAATAAAACTGTCATTTGTTCAATGACTGAAGGAGAAAATATCATAGAACTTCTGCTTGGAATCTGAGGGAGAGATAAGTCACTTGAACTTACTCATCTTGCGTGACTTGGCTCCCTTGGAAACAGTGCTCTAAGGGGGTGAGCTGTCATTTCTCATGAAGTATATTACTGCTACTTCTCCTGATCTTTTCATTTATATAACTCTTTTGTCATTTATATGTAACACTGGTATATAGTTACTCTAAATTTGTTCTGCTAAGGAAAGAAAGTTCAGGGAAGGAAGCCGTTTAGGTGATTAGCTATGATGGACAATAAGTTGTCCCTAAAATAATTGCTTTATGATGCCTCATGCAGAGGTGCTGAAAGATCTCGGTATTGCACAGAGGTTCATAAGTTGATAATGGTGTAGAACCACCTATTAGTCTTTTATCTGCCAGAAATTATTGATAGAAATACTGAAAGTGATTATAGATTCTTTCTGTGTTTTATCTTAAAATAACTTCTGCGCTTAAAAGGTGGGCTTTGTGCTAAAAAACCTTTTTGCCTAAAAAGGCAGTTCTTCATGCATATTGTTCTGTAAAGAAATAAACATTTTGATATGCGTATTCTTAAACGGCTTGGAAAGACATTTATTTGTCCCCATTGATCTGTTTCTGGCACAAAAGCATGAAATCCTGTGATGCATTTTTAGCATGGAGAAAAAAACAGGAGCGCATAGCTTTTCTTTTGAACTAACACTAGAACTTCCCCTGGTTTTTGCTTATGTGAACAGAGACACTGGAAATGTTCTTGCAGCCATTTTAATAGAAGTGTGATTCTTCTTGGTTCTTGTAATCTTTCAGCTAGCAAGATGGGGATTGCATTGTAAGTGTGCATCAGCAGCTCTAATATTTTAAGAAAGTATGCAAGGTGGGTGAAAATACCATATACACTTGATTTTAAAATAACAACCATAGCTCTTCAAGAATTTGGAGTTAAGTGTGTGTATTCACCTCTCCTCAAATGAAGCGCTATCCCTGTTCCGTGCTGAATCTCAGTGTTGAGGAAAGGAAACTACCAACCAAGTTAGAAGTACAGGCAGTAAGTCAGATCTCTGTCTTTATAAAAAAAAACAGATTAAAGGCGAGGTAGGAAGAGTTTCTTAATAAAGGATTTATTGAAGAATGCATGGGATCTTAATCTCAAAATGAAAGAATCTGTTTGAAAGAAGTTCTGAAAAATGCTTTGCAAAAATCTTAGTGGTATAACTTTCCTGCCTGTTCCCTAACTGGAAGTTTCATAAGCTCCATAAGCATTTCTTCTGGAGAATAATTGTCTGGTGTGCATTGGTTTTAAAAGGGAAAAACAAAGCTTGGTTTTGCTTCATCGCTTTCCCATGATAGTGGAAGAAAAGCAGGAATGTCAACTGATGAGAATGATATAATGGGAGCAATATCTGATTACAAGAAAATCTACAAGCAATCTGAAAATATTATTGCAGTTTTAAAGTATTGATCCATTCGAACAGTATCACATTCATGTCAGAAAAAGAAGTACAGGAGTATAGATGTATACTTTGGCTGTTATTTTGGTGAGGCATTTGGAAAGTCCTGTACTTTAGGAAGATTTTGTAGCTGTAACTATCTTACAAAATTTCTTCTGTTTACAGGGTTGTGGAGATTGCAGCCTGCCACTCCGCTCACACGTCGGCTGCCAAGACCCAGAGTGGCCAGGTCTACATGTGGGGCCAGTGCCGTGGGCAGTCAGTGATCTTTCCCCACCTCACGCACTTTGCCTGCACTGACGATGTGTTTGCTTGCTTTGCTACCCCCGCTGTTATGTGGCGTCTCCTATCAGTAGGTGAGAACAAGCTCCAATGTGGCAGCCAGTGCTCTAATCTCTTTGTACTTTTGTGGTGATTAGTACAGGATACCACTTCTGTAGCATGATGGCTCCTGCTCTAAGGAGAAACAGCGATTAAAACTAGCTCTTTTAGCTAGCTTTTTTCTTTTCAAGAAAGCAGTCTACTTCAGCAGTTAAAGATCCAGAATTGGGTTAACAAGATTGTTTGCCATTATGCATCTGGAGAGAGCTCTGTTTTACCGTTGTACTGTGACTATTGTGTATTTCCTACATTTGTGGTGTTTGAGCTCCAGCTCAGGACTGGGAAGGACTCCTGAATCATGAAACATAACTTTTTTCTCTTAAAACTATTCCTACTTGGAAGACTGTTCCTGTTGCTTGTTACTTGGGTGTCTAACAACTTTGAATTATAAGTGTTGTCTTTATCTTTCCCTCTTTAGTATTTACCCTTCCAATATGAGTATGAAGGAGCAAATCTCTCTCCCATGTTTCATGTTAATAAAGTAAAGTAACAGAATTCCAAGTTTTAATTTTGTGAGATTATTTCATAGAATGGTTTGGGTTGGAAGGGACCTTTAAAGGTCATCTAGTCCAACCTCCTCTGCAGTGAGCAGGGACATCTTCAACTAGATCAGGTTGCTCAGAGCCCAATCCAACTTGACCTTGAATGTTTCTAGGGATGGGGCATTTACCACCTCTCTGGGCAACCTGTGCCAGTGTTTTACTGTAAAAAATTTCTTCCTTTATGTGGTCTAAATCGATTTAGTTTGACTTTTCCCCAAAGACAGGCAAACTTATAAATAATAGTTCCAGTATAACAATGTAATTGTTTTCTCTGTTGGAACTCTCTTATACTGCCTTGGATTAGACTTTGGGATGCAGTCTCTGTAAGCCCAAGCCTTTCTTCTTGATTATCTTTGATTCACATGCTGCTAATTCTTATTTGACCCCAAATATGCTATAAAGTACTTAGCTTGGACTTAGTTTGCACTTCCTTGGAAACAAAGGTGTTTTCATCTTGGATATGCCACTTAAGTTCTCAAGATCATTTAGGAGATCTGTTGTCAATATGAAAACAGATTAGATCCTAATTTTGTTAGTCCCTGTACAAAATACATTTTGTGGAGGGATCACATCCTAAGTAACCTTTCTTCTGACTCAGACTTTATCTTTGCATGTGGCTTGTCCTAACCCAGCTTTTCCATCTTAACTTCTCATTTAGCATGTTGTGACATTTATAAAGGTCCAGGTAACAGTGTCTCGTCTATCGAGGAAAACAGAATAGTTTTACTGAGAAGAGAGAAGATTAGCTTGGAGTTATCTGCTTCTGGGTAAATCCAAGTGTTTTTTTACCCTACTTCTCACTTTCTCCATTCTGTAATCCTCCTCTCCAATATGTGTTAGTCTTGCCTTCTGTAGATAGTTGTCCAGGTCTGTTGCCTTTTGCTAATGGTGAAGGCTGTTTAAATGACATCTCCCCAGTTCCAGTACCTTTCAAGTTCCTGATTTTTATCAAATATTCCCAGACTGAGTACAACAAGGTATTTGAGTTTTGTCCCTGTATTTTAATTCTTCTTAGCCTTTGGGGATTCTCCCCTCTTACTTGGATAATCCTACTTACTGAATAGTTAAATCTAAAGCATTAATTTTGAGGGCATTTTTAATCTCCATTTTCCATATGCATTTTTTCCTTCCCCACATTTTTTTATTCATAGACATTTAAAAAAACCCAACTTGTTTCTTTCTATGGTGCTGTGGGGTTTTTTTTCCTTAGCGAGAGCTAACTCTGCATAAAGGTTATTTTTCTACTTCCAGTTACAATGGCTTTGCCAAAAAATGAATCGGTCAGTCACGATCGGCTGTGGTGAAGCATAAATCTGCAGCCTTTTCTGAGGAATGAATTTAGGGTATTTGGAGTGAAAGTTGATCTACTGCATAGCTTAAGCTAAGCTGATGACCTGGAGAAGAATCACATGAGCAAAGGGAGGGGGATTGAAGCATGGTTTAGCTAACCCTGAGGAGATGCAGGTTCTGTGGATGATCCCTGTAAATTTGAGGAGTGTGTGGTCTTTTGTGGCACAAACATGATTTACAGCAGTTTGTTACAGCAGTATTTCTTTTTAAATACCAACTAATTTAGCTGTTCCTAATGGCAAAAGGTAATTTGTGGATTGTATATTGTGTGATCTGGGACAGGTAGGACACAGGAACAGCAATGAAACCATGGAAGAAGTGCAAAGAGTAAATTTATTTGCGTTACCTCACCGACGGGGGCATCTCCGAAGCAGCACCCAGGCAGAGGCACACAAGCAGGGATGCAGGGACCACGGAGGTCGATCCGGGCTACAGGGTCACTGAACCTGCTGTTTTTAGCTGTTTATCAAGGATTCATGCAGACGTAGTTTACCACTGTGCTTTGGTCTTTTCTGCAGCAGGGCAGGAATCTCAAACGTGTTTAGTCGGGTGCCTCTAAGTCTGTCACAGGCCTGTGTTATCTAAACACAGGTGTTCTACTTGTCCAACACCCAAGGCTAAACAACAATTAGTATGATATATGTGTTTTTCAACACCCCGGTTGCAAGTCACATGTCTGTGTTTACAGTCGTGCTTGCCAATCTTCCATTATTTTCCCACATATATGGATAAACAATAGGCAGTCCTGTGGGACACAGGAGGCAGATCACATCCCATTACAGTGGAAATCCACTTAGTTTTTTCTTTTCCATACTTTACTTCTTATAAGCCATATGTTTTGAAACACACTTTTAGGTTGTGTCAACAGAAGCTTCAAATAGTGGCTTAAATTAGCTTTTCTAAAACTTCCGAGTTCTTGCTTTATCATAAACCTTAGCCAACTTGTGCTGCAACTCTTGTATGATTTCTGGAAACACAGAAAGGGACCTCTGTGGGACTAGTTCCATAGGCCTTAATATGAAGAGCTGTCAAAGCTTTAATCTGCTTCCAAATTTCTGTGGTCCTGTGTTCTTGGTTGTACTGAGAACACAATATCTACTGTCTCTCTTCAACAGCTCTGCTTTTGCATTTTCTGTAGTCATAACTGAAGAATATACTGAGTATCATGGTGTCAGTGATAATTCATGTCAGTGACCCCTGACAAGGACCTTAACAGACAACCTGCAGGCTATGTCCAATCTGCCAGCACAAAAAAAGTGGCCAAATGGTGACATGTTTTCTTATTACTTAGGCTCAGATCACACCGCGTCAGTGCAGCTGAAGTAGTGTACACCGTGTCTCAATTAAGTTGCAGGTGATGCTGTAGACTCTCATTACGAGCTGTTTGCAGGCTGCAGAGCTGAGGTTGCCCAGCACTAGCACTGAGCTGCCTGGAGGCTGGCGATTTCATGGGTGGTGTCCAGGTGGAGAATGAGAGAGGAAGTTCTCCAGGTACTCTTGCTGCCGTGCTACCACTGCGTAATGAGCTGGAATGGGATCTACTGATCACTGCCACCAGTAGCCATTGTGGCACAGTCCTTGCCAGCAGGAAACGGTATTGGATTAATTAATTCTTCCCATTTCACCGCTTAAGCCAATGGAGCCCTGATGCTGACCTATTTTACTTGGCATGCTTTTAGTTGAGCTGCTAGCTTTAGTTAGTGATGTGTGTGTTCTGTTTAAGATGCTTAACATGTTTTGTTTGTTTTTAAAATTGTTTCTGCAGAGCATGAAGACTTTTTAACGGTAGCAGAATCTCTGAAGAAAGAGTTTGACAGTGTAGAAACCTCAGACCTAAAGTTCCGTGTGGATGGAAAATACATCCATGTCCACAAAGCTGTTCTGAAAATCAGGTAGTAATCATGTTTCACGGCTGTTGTTTATACAGAATAACCTCCTAATGTCGTATCTAAGGGGAGGAGGGGAAGTAAGGGGTAGAGAGGGACCCCTAAACCTGTAATATATAGCATCGATATATCCACAGTCACTTTAAATGAAGTGAATGTAAAAGGAGTTGACTCAAGACTCTGTCTTAAAATGGTCCATATTCAGTTTTCACTAAGCCTATTTGTTGTTTCTAGGATAATAAATTCTGTTAAGTTGGTCTGATTGCAATGTATACACAGACGTTTCTGTAGCATAGATCTAATAAGAGTTTTATCTTGATGCACAAGTATAACCTTGCCCACACTATTAGGAACAAAAATGTGGACTGCTGGCTGTGATGGAGTGCGGTAAAATATTTGTGAACACTACAGAGTGTACCAAATGCATGTTTCGGGGGGACTGTAACATAATGTTCATGTGTACATATCATAGTGTCCCAGATAATGTCTTTGTCTCTTAGGTGTGAACACTTCAGAACCATGTTCCAGTCATACTGGAATGAGGATATGAAGGAAGTGATAGAAATAGACCAGTTTTCTTATCCTGTGTATCGTGCCTTTCTTGAGTACTTGTATACAGACAGTGTTGACCTTCCGCCTGAAGATGCAATAGGTATTGCTTATGGTCCAATTTATGTTAGAAAGCAGCATCCAGAAAAACTGAGACAGGAGATGAAGAATAAATGTATTAACTAGCCTATTGTAGGCTAGCCTAGCCTACAGTGCGTTTTACTGATGATTAATTAAGCTGTCTTTGAAATACTGTTGTAGTCAACTTAATACAGCAGAAGTGTTGCATATTTAGAAACAAACTACAAGCAATTTTTTCAAGGTTGGGAGAGAAACTATTTCTCTGGGTTGAAATTGGATTGGAGCATCTCCCTTATGAAGAAAGGCTGAGAGAGCTGGGACTCTTTAGCCTGGAGAAGACTGAAGGGAGACCGTATCAATGCCTATAAGTATCTAAAGGGTGGTTTGAGGGAGGAGGAGGGAGCCAGAATCTTTTCAGCAGTTGCCAGTGAGAGGACGAGGGGCAATGGGCTTAAGTTGGAACATAGGAGGTTCCACTCAAATATGAGAAAAAACTT
>JAOXNO010000001.1:180954799-180980535 GCA_028565335.1 Limnodromus scolopaceus | reverse complement strand
CTGGGCTTTTCCTAAAGACAGTAGTGAGCAACACCATTTGAATGACTCGGAGTATAAATGTGTTCTGTGACCACGGGGTTTCATTGCTTCTGTTGAGACAAGGGGAAGGATGGGATGTAGAGGCTGTGAACGGGGATGTTTCTTCCTCTGCCCTCAATAACCTTCTAAGTTCCAAATGATCTGATCTCTCCAGGCTGACCCCTCTTGAGGGCACCATCCCACAGCAGGAGCTGCAGCAGAAGCTGTCATGCAGGATCCTTCCCTGCCTGTCAGGAAAAAGAGCCTTCCTCTGCTGGCACAAGACTCCCTTCCCCACTCCATTCCCAAGGCAGAGAGATCTGCTTGCCAGCTTCACTTGGAGGAGAAGCACTGTCAATTTGGGAAGAAAGGGAAAGGAACATACTAATGCACCTGTTGATTGCTTCCTTCCCTAAAACAGAGGCTGGATGTGTAGGAGAACTCAAGTTCTGGAGAAGACAAAGACACAGCAGTGTCAGTCAATGCGAAGCATGGCACAAGACAACTACCACAGATATTCCAGCAGTGTTGGTCCTTCATTATTTGTTACTGTGCACATTCACACTTACACCACCACCCTACTATTGAGGCATCACACATCACTTGTTTGGGATTAGATCTTTCTACCTACCTGTCAGTGCAGCCATCTGTGCAGTCACATGAATCAACAAACATGCTGGAGAAATTGTTGAGATAATATGCACGTGGCCACGATGCCCTCCGGTATTTGAAATAAGGTAATCTTGCGCGGTCAAGATCATTACAGAAAGAAATGGGCACAGACTCGGCTCCATTGCTAATATCAAAATCAAACACGAGGGGTTCGGGATTTACAGTGTTCCTGCCCAACAGTACGTATGTGTTGAAGGAGAAGTGATCAACAAATAAGAAATTGCACTCTGTTTCGAACAGATAATTTTGCACATCTTTAAAGCTTCTCAGGCTTCGACCGCAAGGAGCTTTGTAACTCACATCCAGTGATTTAGAAAGGCAGTCTGCTTTTGCATGGCGTCTTTGAAAGTGAAACAGGATTGGTATCTTAAGAGGATTTTCACCCTTGAAGGAGCCCGCTGCTCTGTTGGCAAGACACGCACTAGAGCACTTGTGGTTCTTATACTGCACGCTTAAGGGTAAATCTTCAATTTTACCAGATGCTTCTTTACCTTCTGAACCTGTTTTTTCCATCTCCTCCTTTTTGCTACTTGGAATAAAAAAAGATTAAAAAAAAAGAAAAAAAAGAAAAAAGAGCAGCATCTTAGCCAACCAGTAAAACGCTCATTTATTTAGTGGTTCAATATTATTAACACAGGAAAGAAAAAGACCATTGCTAGAAGGCCAAGGGTTTCACTGAATCACTGCTCATACTGTGTCACTGTCCTAACATCATAGGAGGACATCTTCAAAAGGCATTAAAAAACAAAGGCAACAGGTTCTTCCCAGAAATAACTTGCATACCAGAACACATAAAGGACATTAAAAAAAACCAACCAAACAAAAAAAAAGGAATGATACCATTACCCCCATCTTCCAAATCAGTACCTGAGGCTAAATACAGAGAGCCTAAGTCACGTGTCTGACAATCTGCACAGTTTGTGAAAGCCTGAGAACTAAACACAAAAATTGTTAAATCCTAACCCCAATAATCCTGGTATTACTCATGGATCTTTATTCACAACCTAATGCCCTGTTTTATTTTGCAACATTCTCACATGGCAAATTAGGTAAGTCTACTCAAAACCTCAGGTTTTCCATGCAAGTCAAGTTAAAAATATTTTCACTTTGAAAATTGGCAGGATTCAAAACTGGATTTAAAATGTTGAATTTAGAAATACAAGAGAGAGATTTTAATCTCTCTCAAATGCACTAAAGAACATGTGAAATAAGGAACTGGAATAAACTATTAAATACGCTTACCTGTGAGAACCTTCTACAGAGTCTGCAGTGTTGTCATCTGTAAGAAGACGCTGCAATTTGGGTTTGGTTTCCTGTATGACATCTCCATCAAACACATCACTTACTGAAAAAATGCGAATGCAAGCAAGAACTTCAGCAATCCACATTTTGATTTATAATCAAACTTACTTTAGCTACTAAAGAGATAATTGCCAAAATACATTAAAAACAATGGATTGCTATGAACTGCAACTAACAAAGAGCATGCTAGCAAGTGCCCTGCTGAAAAAAAAGAAGCTGCTTTTTATTACTTATACAAAAGTAACGTGTTTGCACACAAGTATGCAAGTGAGTGACTAGCTGACACACGACACACACTCTCATACTTTCTCTTCTGCTCCTCCTTTCTCGCCCTCTCTCTCCTTCACTTTCCCAAAAAGGGAAAAACTTAAGTGTGCATTGACAAAGTTGAGGCAGAAATGCATCATGACGATTTACCCTTTTTCACAGACCAACAGGTGATTTGTGCATTAAAATCTTCCATGTAGCTTGCAAAGTGCATGGAGGCAACACGCATATGAAACACATACACAGATTCCTCTTCATTATTTGAGGTAAAAGGATGCCAGGGTATTACAGGTAGTGGAGCCATACACACGATGACTCTGCAGCAAGCTCAGGTTCATCAGGGCTTACTAGTTCAAACTCTCTTCGCTTGGTACAAGCCACATATACATACACACAAACCACAAAAGTACAAGCCCTGCTGAGAGTCCACAGCCCAGTAACTGAGGAAACTAATAATTATGCTTTTTCCCTTGTAATGCTAACAGGCTTCTCAGATCTATTTTATTGATTTCAAAGGGAAATAAGCTCCTGGTGAGTAAACCAAGCCAAAGTAAATCCACATACCAAATAAATACGATTGAGATGCACATACCATTTGTTGAGGTTAAGAGATCACCTAAATTAGCTTCATTCACCAGGGTCCAAGCCTGCCAGCATTCTATGAAAAACCAAAACAAAACAGATGCTAAGCATAATTTAAGTAATGATAATTGAGAAAACAGAGTGTAAGTCCTCCAGAGACACTTGTTTCCTCACTATGCTAATCTAGAGCATTGCAAGACTGATACTATTGAAACCTTTTGCACCACAGTCCTTAATCGACACATCTACGAAATAGAGTAATGGTGTCTCTGACATAATACTTATAATCCCACCCCAAAACCATTCAGTTCACTGAGATCAGCTTGAGAGGCTGAAACTTCTGATAATAAACAAAACACAAGGCACCGCAGCTATTTCATTACTTCTCAAGAATAAACATTTCAGCTCCATGTGCTTAAGAGGCACACATTGTTTGCAAAAGTATATAGGCAAAATGAGAAAATGGCAAAATGCACCTGAAATTATTAGTCTTTTTTAATAAGTTATATATATTTTAAAAAATGCTTAAAGCCACCAACTACTAAGTAATTTAAATTCAGAGATATCTGAATTGTGGCATGTATCTCACAGCCCTACACAAAGCAGGCAACAGCTCCCCTGCAGTCCAGCTTAACTGTTACAAGGATTTCAAACCTTGGTTTGTGGCAGTTCCATTCTTGATCTTTTGCTTCAGCAACAGCAGCACGTTTTGCACCTGCTGAAATATGACGTCCACTCTTGTACCTCCCAATTGCATCCAAAACGTCTTCAAGTCACCTGAAATGCAAATTTCCATTTACAAGTCTGTACAGCTCCCGAGAAGTCTAAAAACCTAAAATCACAAGTAACTCCTAGTGGACTTTTCAAAGTCTTCCATTCATTTCATTGGGAGGCATTTCTGAAAAACTAGCCAGGACTGCTGTCTTCTTTTGTAGGCTTAAACCTTCAGAAGTCTATTCCTAACCCTAATAATGAAAGTGAAACAGAAGTCAAGAGACAACTGGACTGCCTTGCGATGCTTCATGACGTTCCTTCAAGTAACTTTTCAAGCATGTCTACAAAGAGTGCTGTGGAAGCCTTTCTCCACACACCAGCAAATTAGCCCCACTATAAGTTAATCACAACTGAAACTCATAGAAGCGACACAGGAGAACATTTTCAACTGAATGAACTGAACATAATACATTTGGAAATTTTTTTATAGGTGTAACCTCCATTAGTTATGCAAGGTGACTATCCTGTCCCATCAATACTTTTGCAGTTTTCTAGGCAAAAAATTTCAAGATATTTTCAGTTTGATAAATTTTGTTCACCAAGTGATATCAGTTGCAGTAATTAATACACCCCTTATATCATGCCTCCTTTCTCCACTAAAAAGATTATAAAGAACATTCTGTTTAAAAAAATGTTTTTTAAGCTAGTGGTTCAGAACCTCCTCTCTTCCAAGTCTATGTATCTTTGAGGTACTAAGCCCATTCCTGAAAGCTCTTGTTAAAACATTAGCAGCGCATCTTTGGCAAGGACTCTGAAAAGGGAATATGATTCAGTGTGTCAACAGACAATGCCAGAAAAGAGAACAGGCTGTCTCTCATAGTTAACGTTTCTCTTCTTCAATGACTAAGCATAAAAGGACAAGTAAATCTGGTTTCCTACTCCATTTCTAGAGGCAGAGTCCAGTGTCACCATATTAGGCTTACATTCCACCTTCAGACAGCAAATCTCAGTTGGCAAATATCATAGGGTGACATCTCCCCAGCAGTCATGAAATGCTGTGTTCTTGTAAGTCTAGTAAAAAGTACTTCCTTAATTTTTGAATTAGCAGAGAATGACTTCTGCTGCCCAAGACACCAGAAGCTAAGTAATGCTATGGCAGTACAGGGTCTATGGTTGCTCTCAAAAGCATCATGACAGCAGTGAAGAAGTAACAATCTTTTGTCACAACAACCCCAGCTGGTTATGTTGCCAGCAGCTAAGGGCATAATATTTAATATCAACAGGCAACATTGAAAGTACTTTATCCTGTAAAACAACTGATGATGTTGAGAGTTAGTGACAGATTTCATGAGCTTTACATATTCAAAGAAATAAAAAAAAAACCAAAAAACGTGAAAACGTCAAAGTCCCATTAAAAAATGCCAACACTTTCTGGAAACCTACACTACTGCTCCAAGAGACAACATCTGCCCTGTGCCATCCATTTGATGTGCATAACAGTTTCACAAATTTAAAATACCAAGAGAAATAACTATATTTAATATCTATGTTTCAAAATACAGATACAGAAATTCTAGTAAGAAGTCCCATCACTGCAGACTAAAACTGCTGTCCTTATTTCTTATCTATTTTCTGTTATTTCAATACATTTACTATGTCTGGATAGCACTGGTAGATAGATTACTTCAGCGTATGGGTGACAAAACACAGTTTTTCATTTCTGTGTCATCAGTTATAATCTTGTGTAGGCCAAAAGGAACTAAACCATATACTACTATGTGTAGTGCTCAAACCACTCACTCACCTCGGAAACACTTCTCTAACTCTCATGCTGGAGGGCCCCAAAACCCTAGCAGCAAAAACCTGGTTTTGCACGGAGAAGAAAAGATTGCGTATGAAGTTCATAGTATAATTTTAATTTCAAAAAAGACAGATGTCCAGATCACTAATCTCTTCTCCACTGTTAATGCTGCTACTGTCAACCCCAGCCAGGAGTAGACAGGGAATGAACAGGACACGGGATGCATCTACTTTGGCAGCATTCAAAATGATCTCACCAGCTGATGACTCAGGGTGTGGACTGGCATCTAATTGCAATAGTTTTAAACCTGGCTGAGGCCATTTCCTCTGCAGAGATTTTCTTTTCCCTCTATAGGATCCTTGTGGCCATATATCTTTCTTTTCAACATGGTACAGGGGAACGATGGTAGAGCAGGAAACAAGCAGCCAAGGCCAGGGCTACTTATGCCAGCTACCAGAAAAAATACTTGGGTGCGTGGTGTTTCCTACAAAGGACCTGCAGAGCTGCTGACTAACATCTTACACATATACCATAAAAGGCAAAACTATTGCCTTCTGGTTATCATTTTCCCACCAGAAGCGGTGCCAAGCATATACTACCTTTTCCTCCATAAATCCACATTACACTACCTGCAGTCCTCTCCTCCCTGGAGCTGGTAAGGTTCTCCACTTCAGAGCAGTCACACAGCACCGCAAGACGTGCAGAATGGACAAGTAAGAAAGAGATCAGGTGAGAAATTAAAATAGTTGTAGCTACTTAGTTCTTTCAAAATTTAAACAAGTAAATACTACAGCGGGTATCAGTAGGAGCACTGTGTGAGAAAGCGTTGCAGTGAAATAGTCACCCCACTTTCAAATAGCTACCCCACGTCTTGTCAAGACCTAGCTGAAAAACACACAAATGAAACTTTTTTTCCCATAGGCCATTCTCTCTCAAGAATGAAGCTGTCACGAGATGACCCATACGTTACAGCATATTTAGCTGAGCCTACATAACCCCACTTCCTATTAGCTCTCCTTTTTTTTTTTTTTCTTTTTTTAATGAATGCTGTCAGTACAGCAGTACTGCAACTGAACTAATTTATTTGGGAGAAAATGAAGGCTTTTTTAGGTAAAAAAATTACTGAGTCTGTTGCTCAACAGATGCAAGATAAAGCAAGATATCTCCACTGTGACAACACTAAGAAGTAAGGCAGCATTCTTTGACCGAATTGAAGATATTAAATTTCTACCACCACTAATGACGCAGAAAACATAAAAGATACCTTACTTATAAACTGGGCAGGTAATCTTTTCTATGTTATAATGGAAAAAAACATTTCCACTCATTCTGGCACAGAAATTTCATTTGGTTGACTGGGAAATCAGTTTAGAGTGAAGACTGTTGATTTCTAGAAAAGCTTCTCACAAGATCTGCTTAATGACGGCTCAAAACACGTGGTTTGTTTTTGGTTTGTTTTTTTTTTCAATTTAAGGCTTACTTTTCTTTTCTTCCATCTTCTGGGGCGGCTGCATGGAGGGCTGTTATGCTCGTTGGGGTACCACCAGCATCAAGCCCAGCTCAGGTAGGTTGGTCTTGCTGTCCCCGGAGGGGCTTGGGGACAGGAGCTGGGCTGCCTGTCAGGCTGGGGGCCCACGGCTGACATGTGGCAGGGGACAACCTGTGGCAGGGGAACCTCTCCTGGGGGCCGTTCTGGGCCACTCGTGGTCTGGCCCCAGCACCTTCAGCCTTCCTCTGGCCCAAGGTCCCTCAGCTCATCTGGGGATGAAAGAGAGAGAAGGATTAAAGACGCGCGGCCCCGACCCAAGGACAAACCGCCGCGCTGAAGCGCGGGGGTCACCCGGTGTGTGTGTGTGTGTGTGTGTGTGTGTGTGTGTCTCCCCACCTCCATTCCTTCAGAGGTGTGGGGACCCCGGAGGAGGCCGGGCCGACCCTCCCCCGCGCCGGGTAACAGCCCCCACACAGCCCCGCCTGCCGCACCCGGCGTTACTCACCACCACCGCCGCCGCGGCGCTCCCAGGTGCAGCCTCCCCTCCCCGGGGGGGTGCTTTACTGAGGGCCGAGCTTCGGCCGGTCGCCCTCCCTCCTCACTCGCCACCGCCCCTGAGCCCGCCCCCCTGGCTTAACGGTCCCTATGAGCCGCGCCACGCCGCGTTCCCCTGCAGCCCCCTTGCACACTGCACCGCCGCCCGCCAGGGGGCGCGGCCCCGCCAGGGAGGCCATTCCCCCTCCCCTCAGTGCGCCTGCGCACTAAGGCCCACACCGCCCCTTCCGACGCCGGGCTGGGTGGGAGGAGAGAAGGCGCATGCGCAGAGCCGATAGCCCCCTGCCCCTACAGCGTAAGTCCTCTGATGATTGGACGCCGGACCTTCCGGGTTTATCCCTCCGAGCTGGCGTCTGCGCGCTAATACGCATGCGCGAGGCGGGGCCGAGCGGCACTAGCGTAGCAGAAGGTGGGGCTTTCTTGGTTGCTATTGGGCACGGCGGGGGCCGATGGGGCGGGGCTGGAGGGAGAAAGGGCAGGGGCCATGTGGCCGCGGAGAGGCGGGGGGGGAGAGCGGAGAGACAGGAAGTGCGTCCGCCATCTTGGGGGTGGGGCGAGCGTTGAGGGGCGGAGCCTTCACGGAGCGTGGGCGGGGCTGGGCGGGTTCTGTGGGGGCGCCGCCATCTTGGCAGAGCAACCGGCAGTTAAGGGAGGGGTAGGATGAGGCGGCGGGGATTGTTCTCAGCCGTTGTTTTGGGCTTGGTGGGGCCTGCCTGGCTTGAGGTGGTGGGTGATATGATGCCTCCCACAGCATGTGGTGAGGCGGCCTGCTGTACCCACCCACGCTTGTGGGGCTTTCTGTTGTTGGCATGGATACCAGCAGTCACTAGGTCCCTGTGGGAAGTTGTCTTGGCCAGAGAGGTCCTGACAGCTGGCTGAGCTCAGTGGGTCTGCAGGCAGACGGGTGGGAGAATAAAAGCCAGTTACTGAGGGGTGTTAGGGCCTTTGATTCCAGTCCACCACTTAAAATGTATGGTTTGTGAATGAGTTGCTAAGCTCTGCTGCTGGGCCCTGCCATATGCCTTTGCTGGTTGCAGCTGTACCCTGTGAAGTGCTAAATTACTACCGCTTTTTGGATTCAGTGTGAAAATAAAGCAGTTTATATTGCCCTTAAAATTTTCAGCAGCCTTACAAGTGTTTGCGTAAATCCCACATAAAGGGATTTTTTAGAGTGGCAAACAACCTACTCTGAAAATGTGGGGAGAGTGGTTGGTCATCACTTTTTTGTCACTTCTTTTTTTTTTACCACCACTTTAAACTGGAGAGATAAACAATATGCTCAAATAGTTGTCAAAGCATTTCCAATCTTGGGGATACTATTAGAAGTATTTCTTCAGTTTGAGAGGCCGAGAGGTTGAAATATAATTTGTCTGTAGGAATGCTATGTTTATGTGCCTTGGAGCTCTGGTCAGACCCAGGATCCTCCAGAAGATTTTGATGCCCAGCATCTGCTTTGTACTTTTTATAAAACCTTTTAAATGTTTACATAGGCATGCCTACATCTGTGCCTGTGTTTGAAGTTTGCTGATTAGCCCATGAGTACTGCTGAACTCTACAGAGAGAAATGAGACAACTAACAATAACATTGTTGGGAACAGGGTGGCTCAGCATTACTAATGTGCTGACAAATCTCCCATCAAGAACTGTACTTTATATTTTAAAAAGAGAGATTTCTGTCCTGTAATTGTTTATTTTAAAATTAAAGTACAAGCTTTTCATGCTCTTGGAATATACTACATTATGACATGATGATTGCAGATTAAGTAATTTCACTTTGCTGAATTATTAGCATAGGTGCAAGTGAATGTTATGAATGTTACTGAATGTTGTGAAACACTTGTGGTACTACGAATTCTATATGAGGAACATACCAAATGCAGAGAAGATGGAGCCAAGCACCATAATGATTGTATTAATTAGAAGTTATTTTAAAAGGTGATTTCCTCATAAAGTTTTTCTTCTTTAAATACCTCCTAAATTGCCTCCTGTGTTTGCCGGCACGCTTTGAAACTATGTGGTAAGCATTAATCAGCAATATGGAGATGGCATAGCAATCTCATAAACGATGAGTTGTTAAATAATCATATTTACGGTTGGGTAACAGGCTTGTATATGTCTGCTTGACTGATACATTTAGAAATGCTTGGAGTTTTGAGATGATAATGTTGCCATATGCTTCGTGGTCACAAGCAGCAAGTAAGCCCACTGAAATGTGAGTATTTGGAATCTGACCATGATGAGGGTTGTGGAGTCGGTGGTGTTGTCCTGCCGCCCTGAGGAAAGCAGCCGCTTTGCTCTGAGCGAGCTGCTGGAGCTGATTCCCTCTGCCATAGCGGGGTCTCTGGCGCTTGGCAGCCAACACCCACCGTGCTCGTCACTCAGGGTGAGGCCTGGCTCCCGGAAAGAGAGCGGGGAAGTGCCGAGGCTGACCCTGGAGCCCAATACAAGGAATCTACAAAATGGGGTTTAAGACCGGTTGAAATCTAGAGTTTTGCATTATTCATGCAAATACAAATGTGTTTTATGTCAGTGTGATCAGAAAGGCAGTTTTCCGTATCTTAGGAAGCGAACACAGAGGACGTGTAGTGAAGAGGTAATGCTGGTATAATCTGTGTTATTCCCTAAAAAGTGTCAGTAGCACTAAAAAGCTTTTATTAGCAACTGGGAGTGATGGAAGAAGCTGGAAGCACGTGACTGCATGCCTCAGACAAAACAGAGTTTACTAATACAGTTTGCTTGTCATTTGAAGCAAAAGGGATGGGAAATAATGTCTTTCTTAAAACAAAGATTAATGACTCCTGAGTCAGTTTTGAAACATACCTGAGTTTCCTTGGTTTTGCTTTTTTCTAGAACTGTAAGACAGGCTCTCTGCAGCATTGGAGCAGATTCTGCCAGTGAGCTCAGTTCTTCCCAAACTTGTTAGGTGGCAGAAGCTCATAAGCGATGCTGATCTGACATCCCAGTAACCTGCCTGCAGCCCTCCTCTAGGAGCGGTGTCAGCTTTGTGGGGCTCTGCTGTTTGGACCTGGACTGAGTAACTGCATCCAGAGGTGAGGACAGCCCGTTCCACGTGCTCACATGTTTGCTGTCACCTTTGTTCGGGTGACAATGAAAGGGCTGACTGTCCTGGTGAATGGTGCTGTTGACTGAGTTGCTGAATTACGCTTTTGTGTTACATAGTTCTGGTTGTATTTAGAGACTTCAGATGAACGATTGCATAGACAGAGAGAACGTAAATGGCTCCTTCGAGTGGGAAGAGATGAAGCTGTTCCAAAAGGAACTATCTCATCCAGTTCTCTTCTCCAGGGAGCTTTTGTCGTTTTGAATGAGGTGGGGATTTGAGTGTATCCTCATGTGGCCAGATAGGCTTGAGTGAGATACAGAGACATAAGTCAGACTCCAGAAAATAGCAAAGCAGTCAAAGCCATGGACCTCAGAAAGCTGCGGGCATTCAGAAAATGTTTTGTAATTCTCATTTACCTTTTTGTCCTTTTCTGCCTGGATTGGCTGTTTGTTTTATTGACTTGTCTTAAAGTATCTTTAACTTCTTAAAGTATGAGTACTTTTACCTGCTCCTTCTCTGTCACATCCTCCCTATTGCCCTTCTTCGTGATTTAACTTGATCCCTTATAGATAAGCGTCCACACTTCATTATTTCAAAATGCAAGTTTAACATAATGTTTTATTATATTTAAGTATAATTTATAAGTAGTCTTTTGTTTTTCACCCATCTCATCTATCTTAACTAAGATAACAGATCAGAGAACACATAATTTTAAACAGGTCATTGCTTCTTTACAAAACTTGTTCAAGGGGGCATCCTTTGGCTTATCATAGAAATTTTTCTCTAACCCATCATTATTTGTGAAGATACATACTAATATTTATTCCCTGTAGGTACCTTGCTTACTAATTGGAGTTGTCACAGACTATTTACAAGCCCTCAGTGTTGTGTGTAATAATTCTGTTGCTATTGTAGATATGTTAGGGTTAGGTATTACTAGGTTATTTGGATACTGATTTTTCCAGCTATTAAATCAAAGAAAGGGGAGATTTGGGACCTCTGAGAAGCTTCTCAGCTTGTAAAATGATTTTGTTCTACCTATGATGTAAGCATGTTTGCATTCCTGGCAACTAAAAGTCAAACAAATTGTCTGTTTGAGAAGTGGAGCTTCTAAAATCATACACTGTTGTGGTCCTAAGGGAATCTTAAAACACAGTCAGAGACTGGCTATGAAAAGGAAAGGAAAAATTTGTGTCACTGTTTAAACAATAGACTTCTTTCATGTGGAGGACCTAGATGTCTGTTAATTACCAACTGGCTTGAGGGTTTTGGAGTCCGGCCCAATATGCTGAAACTCTTAACCATCTGCTAGCTAGCATATCCTTCAAGGTCTGCATTTGGAGACTGGTAATGTAATGGATTTCATCTTTATGTACTGTTTATGTAGTAGAAACGTTTTCATGTGTAGCTATATTTCTGTTTTACAGTCTCAGTGTTCATTGCCAGCAGAGATTCCGGATGGTTGCATGAACACAGAAAGAAGGGACTGGTTTAAATGCTAGATAACGCTGGACTAGGTCGAGCAGCATTCTGTTGTCTCTGCTGTGCCACAACCCCTCCTGCAATGCACTGATCGAGACCTCAAACTGTGTCCTCTAATTTTGGGTGACTCAGATGAATTAGCATGATCTGAAAGCCTGTGATTATAGTTGCACTTGAAAGGGCCTGAGATCTCTGGCAAGCAGGCAATAGATGTATATGATGAAAGGAACCCAAAATAAATGGATGCCTAAAATCCTTTTTATCTTCATTTCTCCATGTGAACATAACTATATATTTATCTGAAACAAATTTTCACTGTTATTTGCTGAAGTAAAGCTAGTGGTTGTAAAGTATTCTGACCCTCTGGATGGGCTCTGTTTGTGGGTTTGCATGCAGAGTCAAGCATGTGCACCAAGTATTTTCATTAAACGAAGATGTGGCAGACAAAAATTTCTAAGCAATTTTCAAGATTTAGTGAATTTGCAGTGTTCCCACATTGAAGAGATAGTCTGTGGAGCGTTTCACCAGTTCTTTTTGATTTGCCTTTTATTTTTTAAATGGAAACGTAGAGGAAGCTGTCCTTGTGATGCTGGCTGATGTAAGGCTGATACATAAAGGCAAGGAAGTGAGTGGCATAGAACTGGAGCTAACCTAATAAAAGCCATCAAAAGGAGGCATGTGGCAAAAACTTGAAGTCATTATTGTGTGTAGATGGAATAATGGCTTTCAAATAAAATTGAAACCTATGAGGTTTCAAATATACTAAAAGGAATTTGACTGAAACCACAGAAAACAGGGTAAATATATGTCACGGTGTAGAGGCTCAAAAATGGGGCTTTTAAAAAGAACATTCTGGACTAAATAGTCCTTAGTCACAGCCTCCTGTGGGGAAAACTAATTTAGCTGAAGAAAACCCTCTTTTATGAGTTGATTATTTTTCTTGACCCAGTTGACTGTGCTGCATCAGCAGCTGGTTTGGCCTAACTTTGTATATGTGTGGAAACTAGCGGTAAGGTATGGAGAATAGGAGGAGCAAAGTTGGGAAGCAATATTGTGCTCTTAATATTTATTGTGTTTGGTTTTGTTAATGAGCATTATGAAGGGGCAGGGAAGCCACAGTCCCATGAAAATTTTAAGTTGACAGTGGCAAAGACAGAAACAGTTCTGTTCTCCCTGTGCATCTCAGCCCATCCCTGTTTATTTGCCATTGCTTAGGGAACTGTTTGGGGTTTAAAAAAAACCAAAAAAGTTACTTATTTGGCTCAGCTAATTTTATCTGAATAACTGTCCCCATCTAATTTGCTGTGCTGCCACTTAGTGTTTCTGCTTCTTTCAGGGAATTGGGGGTGGCCTAGGGGCAAAATGAGCACCTGGAGATAGATGGATTGCTTTCTAATTTTATTGTGGGTGTCATTTATCCCAGTTTAAAGTGTTTGTGCAGCTACTACTTTGGTATGACCAAAGTGCTGGTATGGGTAGAATAGTTACTGTATCTGAGTTACTGTGAATGGTCTTTATCGTGGAGCAGAGCTGTCCTAAGCCTGGACTTCTCTGCATTCTCAGTTGCGCCAGAACAAAAAACCCTCCTGCTTTTTCAGACAGTGGAGATGACTGGGCTTCTTTTGGGAGAGACTGAATTTAACTTTGTTATTATTATTTTTCTGTAAAATTCTTGAATGACTGGAACCAAAAAAGGTACGCTGAAAATGTGTGAGACATCCTTTCAGCAGCACTGAAGAAGCGAAGTGAACTGTGGGCCCAAACTTTTGCAGCCCTTTTCTTAAGAAGTGTTACTTAAGTGACTCTAATGTATGAGTTTGGCACTTCTTTCACATATGCTGTTTGTTACAAAGTAATACCAAAACCAATTTAGATTGCATGCAGACTGATATTAAAAAAAAAAAAGAAGAAAAAAGCTTCAGTAAGATTGACTGCTGCTAGACAAATAGGTTTCATGTGTATCTGTATGCCAAATGAAAAAAAAAAAAAGTCCACCAAATACTGCTGGTTGGCGTAGTTTAGTGTGCAGATATGATTTTGGTCAGGTTTGTGATGAACCAGTTAAGTGATTGGTAGCATAAATTTTAAATGAAGAATTATTTATAAGATTAATTGATTTTGTTAATGAATTCATAGCAAGGTGCTACAGCCCTTGCATCAACAGATCAAGATGTGTGGTTGCAGCCTAGGTATAGGAATGAGGAAGAAGGGACAGGATGTCTGGGGTTTTGTTGTTGTTCTTTTGATTTTTTTTTTTTTTTAAAAACCTGTTTTTGCCACCACACATTGAGAAATATTTTAAAATTGCATGTTCCCTCCTTCAAAAAAGTGTTCATGGGTAGATGGATTTTTTTCTTTGGTTTTGTTCTTTTAGTATTGTAGCCAGGATTATCCATTTTAGAAATGACTGATAAAGGTAGTTCCAAAAATTTCACACAAGTTGTTGTCCCTAAATGAGGATTCTTCACCTGGTGTGCGAGAGCCAATCAACACACTGAGTCAAGATATTTGTTTTTATTTCAGTTTTGCAGAATTGGGTGCTGGGCATTTAACATCACTACACATTTCTGACAGTCCAGTATTTATAGGCATAAAATACAGCCGACTGGTGAGTCAGTATGGTTCCTTTACCATCCCTCATCAAATTAATGTTTGAAAGATTTTGGGAGATCTCCTTAATTACCGTGCTAATTATTTACAAGAGGGTGTATGTTTTAGTATTATAATCTCCTAAGGCTCCTCTCGGACACACTCTTACCTCGACTTTATTCCAAAGACTGTACGTCTTGTCATCCTACACTTAGGTCAGAGACCAGGAGCATACTCCCTCCATGGGCCTTGTTCACCTTCAGTATGCTCTCGATGTAGTAAGCCTTCAACAATTCAATTTTTTTGATCTAAGTTTCAGTTAACTATTTCTACATTTAGTGCAGGTGCAAAAGGCCCAGTTAAGTTTTAGTTCCAGGAGTTCAGCTAAAGCTCAATCAAAGTTCTCTTACAATTTTATACAAAGTGTTTGCATAACTTTTAAACCATATTCTTTTCCACATTTTTTAGGGCTACAAAGATGATTAAGGGCCTGGAGCATCTCTCTTATGAGGAAAAGCTGAGGGACTTGGGTCTTTTTAGTCTGGAGAAGAAAAGACTGAGGGGGGATCTGATCAATGCCTATAAATACTTAAAGGGTGAGTGTCAAGAGGATGGGGCTGGTCTTTTCTCAGTGGTGCCCAGTGACAGGACAAGAGGAAACGGGCACAGACTTGAACACACAAACTTCCATATAAACATGAGGAGGAACTTCTTTACTTTGAGGGTGGCAGAGCACTGGAACAGGCTACCCAGAGAGGTAGTGGGGTCTCTGTCTCTGGAGACATTCAAAACCCACCTGGACATGTTCCTGTGCAACCTGCTCTAGGTGGACCTGCTCTGGTTGAGGGGATTGGACTAGATGATCTCCAGAGGTCCCTTCCAACCCCATATCATTCTGTGATCAAAGTTACATTTGGTAGGTGTCTGTGTCCCTGTCCCCTCCCATCCCCCCCAGTTCCTCTCACTTCTCCAAAAGCTGCATTTTTAGGGGAAGTAAAAGGGGTTGAGTTCTTTCTAGCTGTTAAATTTTCAGGATGCCCAGCAGGCTGATCTGTCTCCCTTTGCCATTCCTAGGGCAAGGAAGGTGATGGCAGGCAGGGCATGGCTTCCCTTTTTAGTAGGATTGTAATCTTAGTGCAATTTAGTCAATTGTGAAGCAACATCTTTAAATTATTTTACGACATGGGTTTAAAAAAACTTCCTGATATCTCAGTCATGTTTGTGCCTTGTGTTTCCTGTTGCAAGAGATCATAATTAGGATGGAAGAAAGTACTGCTGCGTAACTGGACTTTGAAATGTGAGGACAGTTGAGTGACAGCTATTGGATTGGGTGATCTTTGTTAAAAGACCCTGTGTCGATCTAGCACAAAGGCACTTGTACAAATGTATACATACGAATTTATTGCAGCAAAGAAAACAGTTCACTTGCTCGTAAGTGTGGGAAGGAAGTTGTGTGGGGCTTTTTAAGGGCAGGCACTGGAGACTACTGAATAGGGAGAGATTAAAATTACGTGGAAAAACAGTTCAGTTCCAGCAGCTCTAGTGTTCCAAGGAACAGGTAACGTTCAGCATTTTGTTACGCCTTTTTTCATATGTCAGCAGGGAGGCATGGCTGTATCAACTTACCCTCCTCAAGTGTACCTTTTAATTTTGTACTCTCACTTTCTGTAGTTCATTGGCAGGCAGGCAGCAGTCTTTCATTTCTGCAAATAAGCGAAAGACTGTCAATTCATGGTGGTCATTGACTACCCGTTGCTTTTGGATACAGGAGAAGCTGTCTACAATATACAATTTATTTGTTGTTAGAAATAAGGCACCAAAGGAACTTTATAGGTGAGGGCAGGATTGCAGGGTGGTTGTAGTCCTCTGTTAAGGCAAATATTGTGTATATAACATAATCCCTGGGAAACGTCTGTGGTTTTGCTTTCTTTTTTCTGATCATTTTTGTTCAGTTTTTGTTTTGAAAAATTGGTTTAAGCAAATGAGATAAGTAAGGCTGAACCTTCTAAAACACAAACTTATTACACAGAAATTGTGTTGACCTTTGGTCCTGCTCCTCCTCATCTGCAGGCCATTAATAGGTCTTGTCTTTTACATTACAACGCGTGTTTAGGTTTGTAGCTGCCTTGTGACATCTATACTCCTCTATTGCAAGCATTGCACATGGCTTCAGGCAAAATAGAGAAATAAAAGACAAAGTGCTTTTGGTCAAAGGCAGTTTGAGTGGAGGGAGGTTTGAATGAACTCTGAGGTCAGATTGGTTTGGTAGTCTTTAGGATATGTGCTGTTTGGAAAAGGTTTTTCCCTTCAAAAAAAACAACATTAATGAAAGGAGATGCATGCCCCTACAATTCATCTATGTTCCACCCTCTTTTGTCAGGGAAATGAGATTTTGCCAGAGGATTTCCCAAGATATCCTCATGCTATTCTGGTTTCTTGGGTAGCAGTTAAATACTTAGAAAGCATGCAGAGAGATGTTGCCCATTGTTTTTCCTCTCTTACACTGAACTCTCTCTACCCTGTAATCTGAGTATTGTCTCATCACAGTTCATAAGGTCATGGGAGAAGATGGCTGCAAAAGTATGTGATGTTCCTGTCTTTGACAATGGAAAACATGGGGGACTAAGCAAGTCTTCAGTGCTATGTGATGTGACGTGCTGTTATATTTCTAACGTCGTTTACATGAGTTTCTCAAAGTTGGTGGAGAGAAAGTGTGAGAACATCTGGCTATCTAGAATGTGCAGAGCCAAATACTAAGAGATAATTTAAGCAAAGGAAGAGTCCCATCTTGATTTAGAAGTTGTTCAAGGGCCAATATATAGGAATAAGTATAAGTAATTTTTTATAAAGAATGAAATAAAACCCTTCAGATTTTCTTTAGGATCTAGTGGGAGAAGTTCTAAAAATACCAGGAACAAAAAGAACAGTGACATAGGTCTCTTGGCTTCTCTAAAGTTGTCAACAACAATGCTGAAAAGACAGAACTGTTATGTACATCTGTAGTGAGAATGAAGCTGACTATTACAAATAATCATATAATAGTGAACAAATCCATCATATTAGATCAATAAATAAAGACTGAAAGAACCCTTTTGAAAATTTGTCTTACAAATTTATGGAAACTGAGGATGCTTTTTTTTAAAATGGCTAATGTAAAACTGTCCAAAATCTTAAGGTGCAAGTCTATATTGAATAGCAAGTGCTATTCAATATGATTAATAGAAAACAGGTATTATAAGATGTCTAGTATATCAGTTACATTAAGGGTTTGAGCTCATCTGTGAAAGAAACTGACTCCTGAAATGTTACAGTCAATGAAGAATCATTAAATTAAGATAAAGTTTTCTGATCTTCGGCCGTTGGATGTTTGTTTGCAAAATAAACCACCCCAAAATAAACACACAGTTGGAAGAAAATGCAGAATCCTTCCTGACAGATTTATCTAGGCCATGTAGAGGAGAAAAATGACAAACGGTGACATGGCCTCATGAATTTGATTGAAGTAAAGAGCCCATTTGCCAAGTCTTTTGAAAGATGGACTCAAACCTTTGGGAAATAAATCACCATTAAAGCAGGTTGGATGCACTTTAAGAATGAGGAACACTGTCCTAAAAAACAGCACTGCAAGATATCGAGGCTCATGGGCAACAGTCAGTGGACAAGACACTCCCTGTAGATAAGGGGCAGCCAAGAGCCGATAGGAGTTGAAAGCACTGAATGCAGAATGGGAGATTTCCTTTCTGACTTCACTTCTGGAATATAATCAGGTTTGATGGATTCTCTTTAATACATGTTTTTAAATCGAACCCAGTGCTGGTTGTAGGTGTTGGAAAAATGTATCTATACACTTAATGTAGATAGCGATGAAGAAGTAAATTCTGAGTTGTTTGAAGTGATTTGATCATGCACCTATCCATGAGCAAAATGTAGAGCCTTCAAAGAGCATACTTTTGCAAATACAGGAGTCACAGCAGCAAGAAGCAGAAAGTAAAAAAAAATATTTTAAGTGATGATTAGTTAACTATTGCACTAGCTTATTGATGGACTTCATAGATTCTCCAGCACTTGAAATTAATGTCAAGATCCAAAATCTTTTAAAAAACTGCTCTTGTTCAAGAAGCTGTTGAGCTACATCAGAAAATAATTCAAGCTTTGTGAGAACCACAGTAGATCCTTGCAATTTTAAAATTCCTTTGGTAGTAGCAACATTCATTTTTTGTTTTGAGAAGAGGAAAAAATGTGTTTCAAACTGTTTTTTTTAAAAAAAAGTCTTATTTTGTAAGTCTATAGCAAGCCATGGACCTCTCTGCAGTTTCAGTTCTGTGCACATTGTCACAGGTCCTCACTATGTGTTACTTTTTAACTTCCTAATCATGTCATCTATATTCTTTTTAAATAGAAAAATGTAAAAATAGGTAGTGTGTTGTTGGGTTAAATGACAAGGTGTTAAATAGCTTAGATTTACGTCTTTAGTTACTTGGCTAATATGCAGCTGTTTGGATACAGGTCTTTCTGTTTGGATACAGGTCTTTATGTGCTGAAATCTTTCAATGGAATTTCTTAGGCTTGTGAAAGTAATTTCATCCCGTGATGACAGCTAGTAGAGACTGTCTTGCTGTGGTCATGGGAAGTTAAACTGCTATGATTCTCACCAGGTGACCTTCTCACAGGGTTCTGTCTGCTCTCAGAAAACAAGCCATTTCTTTTCCCTGGTACTTGGGTGGAAACTCCAAAATCATCAATAATGCCAGACATAATTTTGTGCCCTTACGAGCACTGTTGTTTTGAAAGAAACTTTTTCAGGACTTTTTTTTCTCTCAGTTCCACTATCAGCTTGATACAGCTTGAGACTCCTTTTTCATTTGTGAGGGGATACACCTTACGCACTTTCAGTGCTAATCTTAACCTTTTTCTTTCTTTTTTTTTGGTGTGTATTGGACAGTAGCAGTCTTTTACCCTTCAGTAGTGTAGATTTTGATGGCAGATAAAGTTGTTTTATGAATGCACACCATAAAAACACACAGAGAGGAGAAAAATTATCGGTTGCTTCCGTAGGAAGAGAGCAGATATGTAAACTACCATTAGCATGAGAAAACTGTAATTTCTTGAACTATTTCAAGAGGGCGTGCCAATGTTTGTAAGTATAGATCTGTATGCTGTGCAATAAAGTAGCTGTCAGATTTTACTGAGAGATGTGGAGAGGAGTGATGTTTGCCAAGAACATTTCCATCAGTATATTTGACCTGATACAACCTTTATATCTAGAGCTTGCCATTTATGTCATGTGGCGAGTTATTTTCTTACAGGTACCTACAGCCTGTCAGGAATCCTCACTGTTGAGGCTCTCCAGGAAGAGTTGAATCAAAGCACATTCAGGTGCCTCGGCTGCGCTCCCTCCAAAACAGAGGTAGGACTGAAGACAAGCACACTGCTGCATGTTGGTCCTCGTTCAGGACAGGCTTCCCACGCTAAAAAATGCCAGCCTGCAGTGTGCCTGTTGCCATTTAAGGAATTCAAGGAATGACCCTGGTTTATTAATTAAAACTAAAGGAACTCAGCCCTTAGTTGGACACTTTGTGGTCGTGCGTGTCTGACGTAATAATTAATTTGTAATGTCAGTTGCTGGGGGACACAGATGGGGAGAACACTGGATAGCTATTTAGTAGGGTGGGAACGTGCATGGTTTGTTTTCCCCCACTGGGGGGTATTGAACTTCATAGAATACTGCATAGGTTAATTGGCTCAATATAGTCAACTTTCAGTGAGGATGGACTACATAGCTCTTTAAGGAGGCACTGAAGGCTCCATCCTGGATCCAAAAGAATATGTGACTAAAATCTGTGTCAGGGGATTTGTGAAAATGGATCATCCTACCTGTCAGGTGATGAGTGGTCCCCATTATAGTCATGTTACAATCCTTATTGTGGGACAGAAAGTGCAAGCATCCAGTGTTGCATGCATGACAGTTCAGGTATCTGTGACATGAAGGCAAATATATTTGAAGGCAATCTGACAAGTGATGAATATACTTAATTGCTTGTTGGGAAGAATGACTTTGGGGTACTTGTGAATCCAATGCCTCCACGTGCAACTTGAGCTTGATGATTCTCAAGGTTCCCTATCCTGATCCAATATTTTAAACTAACGTTGCTGCAGGACAAAAACTGATAAAGAATAAAACAGGAAAAAACCTGGGTTCTCTTTCTCCAACAGGGCAAGAGTGTTGGCTGTTGGAGATTTTCTTGTGTGACTTCAGGGAAGTCAGTTTAGAGCAACACTTGCTTAAAAATAACAGTCTTTTTTCATTAATTATAATAATGCTTAGGTTTCATTATGTAACGCTGGAAAAAATGTAATTCTTCATCTGAAAGTATCAGTCGAGACCTAATATTATTATTATTTAGCCTAATATTATTCTGGGTTTGGTTCAACCATTCTGCTTTAGTAGGATTCTTGACTTGCATGAGAAGAGACTCAGAAGTTTGTCCTGTCTGTGGGTGTGATTTCTGGAGACCTGCATCACACAAACAGCAAGATTGTTATCCCAGTCTGCAAGAAAAGGACACAGTAAGCTGGGAACTGCTTAGCATGTTTATTTGGGTTCCATCACTATAATGTCAACACACCTTATGTTCTTGAATGCATTCGTTTTCCCATGGGGAGACTAAGTGGCTTTTCCAAGGTCACACAGAACTGTGTGACACAAATAGGAACTCACTCTTGTTTTTTTTTGGTCTGAACTCATCTTGTCATTGGTACAACGTCCTGCCTCTGTGTGGGACTTTCTGGTAGTAGTTGTTCTCTTTTATGGGGCAATCACTTGAAAAATACTGTAGTTCTATGGGTAACTCCTGGCCTGTGCTGCCCTGGAAATGTAACTAACTGGAATCGTTGATAGTGCTGATTTCTTGTTCAATCCCTCATCTAGAGAAAATAGCAGTCTCTGAGCTCTCTTGACTGCTCAGTCTTGAGAGTCAGAAGCAGTCTGGAGCAATCTGTTGTGTCTAAGTATTGCAGATATGATTTCAAAATCCACCCGGAAGAGGAATAGTTGCTCTTTTAGGATCTTTAAAGCAAATGAGTGTGGAGCCATTTGTAGCGATTTAGCATGATGATTTTAGGTGACACTTCAGCAAACTTCTAAGGTGCTAATTTTCAGAAGCAGAAGAGTAAAGTCATCTTTATTCTGGTATATATTTCTTTGTCTACTTTGCACTTGGTATCAGCTGGTGTTGGAGATGGCATTTGATGGAGCTTTGTCTGATCCGGAATGACGGTTCCTATCCACTGACGTTGTTTAACAATACATTTTAGAGCACATATCATTGCATATTTTCTTGGTGCCACCTCAGTTTCCTCATGCTAAAGTAGGTGTTGAGTGCCTCACAGGAGCGTTTAACTTATGTTTCAAATTAAGCTTAATTTTTTTTGTTTGTAAGTTGTCTTGAGGCCATCTGATGAAAAATGCCTTAGACTTCTATAGGAGTGGTCAATAGAGGGAAAGTCTTAATCCCATACTGCCTTCCTCCTTGTCAGAAACAGAGCCACGCATTATGTATAAAGAAATTACTGTCAGCAAAAGCCAGTTGATCTGCCCAGTATTTTCATTGCACGTTACCATTTGTGAGATGAATATGCAGTAATACAGCTTTCAGCTTCAAGCACTATTAGTGGTTAGAGATGGTTAGAGATGCTTCATTGTCTTTCACCACCAGGGAAGTTGTAGGGAACATAGATAGCTTTTTTTGCATACATGAGCATGTTGGAAGGGGATGTCTTAACATACAGTACCCCATGCTTAGTGACTCGTGCTTAAAATTAAGAAAATTGCTTGCTGAAGTAATGTGGAAACCAGCAACTAAATTTCAGTATTTGCAAGAAGACTAAACAATATTAATATTGTTTGAACACTTTGGAAATGGGAAATGGCAGATAAATGCTCTTATACACAAGAGGATTTTGCAATCTAATGAAGAAAAATGCTAGCAGTGATGCAAGGACTATCTTCCATTGTACTAGACAGCGAGGGCTTATTTGTCTGTGTATAACTTTTGTTTGTTGCTACTGTAAATAACTTATTTTTTCCAGTGTGCTGTGATACAAACTGTAAAATTGGGCCTCTCATGGTAAAAATTGGGCCTCTCATTTAACCTCAACGAGAGGTTAAATTTTAGATCTTCAGCACTTCTGAAATAAGCTTTCCTTTTGCCATTTTTAATTCTGTGGATAGACTGTAAACAAAAAAAGATAGCCACTGAAGTCGTTGACTGTACAGAGCTGTACAGTCTGTACAACCTGTAAAGTTTGGAGAGGTGAAGACTTTAATTATATTAAAAATACCTGCTCAGCTCTCCAGGGAGCTACTGATATTCGAGGACTGCTTTCTGTTTGCGTATGTCCACAGGTAAAAAGCAGGATTTCACTGAATTTCACTGAATTTTTAGAGTTGGAAGGTACCATAGAGATCATCTAGTCCAACTCCCCTGCTGAAGCAGGATTGCCTAGAGCATGTTAGAGCATGTTACTCCGGACTGCATCCAGGCGGGTCTTGAAAATCCCCAAAGAAGGGGACTCCACAACCTCCCTGGGCAGCCTGTTCCAGGGCTCTGTCACCCTCACCGTGAAGAAGTGATGTTGTCATGAGTTCACTGTTCCTTCACTCATAAAAGTGGGAGTACAGGTATGGTTCTTAATTGTGTTTTATTTTGGGACACAGTAGATAAGGGATGCAATTAACATTTTATAAGTGACCCTTTAAAACACGCATAAAATTTTAATCTGTTTTGTTTTTCAGCTGTTGGGCTTTAGTAACCTCCTGTTTAGATGTAATTCCTGTTTGGGGTGGGAACATGCAGGGCAAGGGATTAATTTATCTGAATTTCTCTAAGCTGATGGATGCCTTAAAAATAAGGAAAATTTTAAATATGCTGTCCCGTGAAGTGTTTAATGCATAAAGGTTTCTGGTAGAAAAGCCAGTGTCAGTGTGTGATTGCTGGAGTGATGTACACATGAATCATATGTTCAGAAAAAACTGCCAAGCAGTTTATAAGAGTTGATGCAGCTCTTAAAAAAAAAATATCTTAGCAACTGTTTAGATTTGTATTAAATAAAACAGGAAGGGAAAGGCAGTATGTGCTTAAAAGCACTAGAGGGAGCCAGGAGGAAAAAGAGGGGGAAACCATGGAAGACGTGTTTGCATTTTTAGGCATGGCTTATACAAAGCATTCATTTAAATCCTCCTGCTTACTTCAGCTAAAATTCAGCTACAGGTTTGCTGCAGCCAGAGGCAGCTCTCTGTTCCCCCATGGTTCGCTAAAGACATTTGAGTTTTCCAGTCCTGAGAAAGGCCAGAAGCTTTGCTGCTTTTTAAATGGCCCTAGGGAAAGCCACCTGCCCCTCTGTAGACTGTCCCCCCTTTTTTTTGCCTTGTTTTGTATTTGGATAAGCAGCCAAATGTTAAGTTGCCTTTCAGTGCTGGTGGCTGGTTTGGAGGGGGATTGGTGTATGAGCTTAGTTCTGAGCTTCTCTGCCTCTGAGATTATATGGGGGAAAAGGGAGGAAAAAAAAAGAGAGGGAAAGTGGGAGTGCTGGTGTATGTCTGTATTGGGGATCAATTAGCTGAAGATGAGTTTTAATGGCATTAATTTGGAGTGGCCACGCTGTTCTTGTAGGGGATCTGAGGAAAATTAGTATCTGCAAGCTGGTAGAATAACCTACAAGAACAAAGTTACTGTAAAGTCTCTCCTCTTATTTTATGATGTTTTAGAAGTGTTGTCTGGCACACTTTTTATATTGCTTTTTCGTAAAATGAAATGCCTTGAGTTAAAGTGTAACAACTTTATGATGTAGATAATATAAGTAATTTATTTTCAGTTCCCTCCACCTTGATAAATTGCCATAATGTTGGTATCTTGGGATCTGTAAGAGTAGAACAAAATCCCGGGGGGCAGGGAGGGGAGCTGTTCTTTAGTTTGCAGGCTTTAGAGGGTGGGGAAATCTTTTTAGAATCCTAAAGTTTCTCTTCTTGATAATCCAGTATTACACAACTAAACCTGTCACTGTGGAGAATTGAATTTTGATGGCCTGGGGCCTTGCCATTGAGCAGTTCTGGGAGAAAAGAATGAAATTTTTTGTTGTTACTATCTGAGACTGCTTAGGGCTTCGGAATGCTGGAAGTCATCTCAGAGGAGGTAGACAGACTGAAAGTGGGTGATTAAATGAGCAGAATTAATATATATGTACTGTGTGTTTATCATCCGCCTCTGTAATTTATTGCTACTACACTCATTGTTCAAGCTCCCTAATTTCTCTTTTCCATTTTAGAAAATAAATGGAAAGGGCAGGAATAATGGACTGGGGTTTTCTTCCTCTGGTCTTTATTAGATGGCGTGATTTTAAGTTACGAAAACAAGGACAAACACTTCTCAAAAGTACTCTAACCATGCTTTAGCCTGAGGACTGTGCTCACTTTAAAGGAAACAAATATAATGGAATTTAAATATGCGGAGGCTGGCGTCCTTTAGCAGGGCACAGAGATTTGTTGTCAGTGTACTTTGAGACTGTAAAGAATTGTTGGCTGTTCATAATTACGTCATTCCATGTTTGAGATGGTGACAAATTATGAATTGAAGCAAACATTTCTTTCGAAATATTTAATAACCTCTTGGCAACAAAAAAAAAAACCAGGTAAGTGCACTAAGTAATTACGGCTTAATTCCTGTTGGATGGTTCAAAGCCTTTTTCCTGTCATCTGAGAATTAACTGCACTGAAGATGAGATGGAGTATTGGAAAAGCAGATTTTTTTTTTTCCCTTGCCCCTTTAGCTGCTCTGCTTTGCACCGTTTCTCCTGCTGCAATGCAGGGATGGGGGCAGGCACGTTTCTTGCTTGCTCGATGTGTAGAGGCCTCCTATTAAAGTCCAAAAGTATTACCTCAGGTAGAAGACCACAGAATTGAACTGTAAAGTGAGTGCATATTACATTTGCTCCTCAGAAGCAGAAAAGCAGGCATATTTAGTCTGAAACAGAGGGTAGTAATTTTCTAGATAAAAGTTCTTATGCTTCCAAAGGGCTGCTTACTCAGAATGTGCTGCGGATACTTCAGGGAGCTCGGTGATAGAATCATAGAATCATTTGAGTTGGAAGGGACCTTAAAGATCATCGAGTTCCAACCCCCCTGCCATGGGCAGGGGCACCTCCCA
>JAOXNO010000001.1:180901559-180945630 GCA_028565335.1 Limnodromus scolopaceus | reverse complement strand
ACAGGTTGCCCAGGGAGGTGGTTGAGGCCCCTTCCCTGGAGATATTCAAGGTGAGGCTCGACGAGGCCCTGGGCAACTTGGTCTAGTTGGGGGTGTCCCTGCTGACTGCGGGGAGGCCGGACTAGATGACCTTTGGAAGTCCCTTCTGGCCTGGACCATTCTATGATTCTATGCAGAAATGAAGCTTTTGTGGTCACGCTGTCCATCTCTCATCCTACTTCTCATGGTAACTTCTGAACTTACTGGCTGATTTCAAGCAACCTTGACAAAGGGCTAAATGCCTGAAAAATACCAAGTTCCAAAAACTGAACAGAAAATAGGTGACGAAAGGAATAGGGAATTTAAACCGAATTAGTGCCTCTACTGAAGAGAAGACCTTCCAAGTTAAAGCTTAGAGAGCAGAGAGCTGATATAAGGAGGGGACAGGGCAGAAACGCCCCAGCTGTGTTAAGAGCTTTAGCAAGAGCTCATGCTGTCTTTGATGCTAGAGAATCAATGCATGGGGAGCAAAGCAGGAGGAGAGGAGTCCTTGTTTTGCTATGTGCCTTATGAAGTAGCCAGCCATAAGACTAAGGGGTAGAACTCCCAAATCTCAGAAAAGGGACTTTACCTCCATTTGCTTCTACTTGTTATTTGTGAATAGCATGTGCCCCCTAGGAGATTCATGCATGGAGAAGCAAAAGGGGCCATAACCTGCAGCTGCCAGTATATATTTTCTGTATGGATCATCTTTTGTCAGCTGCTGATGGGTTAAAAACTGTGTCCCAAAAAGGGGTAAATCCAAAAACATTCTTTGATGCACATCTGGAGCTCTTTCCCTTTTTCTGTCTGTCTCCCTCCGCTTTCATACAGCGGATGCTTTGCTTTGTATGTAAGACTGATAAATGAAGTGAAGCAGTGACTTGGCTCTGTTCAGCGGAGGGATGAACTAAACAGTCTCTTGAGTCCCTTCCTGCCCTATTATCGGTGATTTTGCTGTTGTGATTAGGACACTGGTAGGGTGTGAAGAGGAATGGTATTTTATCCCTGAGCAGTGCTGTGGTGATTTGGTGGTGAGGCTGAACTATACAGTGGAATGGCGCTAGCCTGGCTGTTGGAGTTTTATGGCAAAACTAGTGATTATTTAAATACAGACACCATATTCTAGACAGCTACATAAGTTAGTTTTGGGAAGAAAATGTATTTATAATTTATAGTCAACATTTCATTTTTTTAAAATCTCAGAACTTCTAGCTCAGGAGTATTTCAATTTAAAAATCAAATTATCTCCCCCTTTGCTTTTCCTTGTGTGGAGACTTTTAAAAGGGGAAGATGAAGGGATATCTTCAGCAATCTGAATAAGCCTACCCCATCTTGGATGAAAATAGTTCTTTTTTAAAATACGATGTGCCTGTTAAGCTGCTGCTCTCAGACTCTCTCTCATGCATCTTCACATCCTCATGCAGTATCTTCACAGTTAATAAAAACATGCAGAATCAGGTCCTTCTCAAAGTGTGTTGGGAATTAGTAATCTTCTAATTGCAGCACATGCAGGATTATGGGGTGCTTGGTGCTTTGTGTTTAAACAAATTTATTGTGACATCCCAGTCTTTTCCAGTGCTCGTATGTAGCAGAACGTGCCCAAAGGAGTTAGTCATTAGTATACCCAGCCTTCAGTCTTGCACGTTGGCAAGTTGAGGTGTGACTCTGCTCAGTTGCTGGTGGGATGGGGCTGCCAAAGCTCGCAGTTGTGAGCTCCACGGGAGCAGGAGTCCTCAGCTCAGAGCTCAGCCAAGTCGGGAAGGTTATGTAGCCAAAACTGCAGAAATAAAAATGAGTTTGAACTGAATTGTGAGGAGCTTGAGAATGGAAATCCAAAAGAGGTGAGCTTTCAGGTGTTGAATGGGAAAATATTTCTGTAAAACTGACCTAGCAACAAATGAGGAGCTAAATACAAATTCCCCTAGTATGGACACTATAAAGGAGCTTTTGGTTTAAATAAGACATTTGAAAATATTTCCTGTGTGTCATAGAAACTCCTCTTGTAAAGATAATCTGCAGAAATATTTTGAAATGTTTTTAATAAGGTGCTAGGACAGACTCCGTATAGATATTTATTTATTTACTTATTTGAAGTACTGCTCTGTGGTTTGAATTTTATACTTGTCTGTTCTATATGTTTGCTATTTATAGTTGTAAAACAATGTATATCTAATCTGGGTATTTATTCCATACGATATTTGGGGATTAGTAACACATGGATGTATGGCACAAATGGGATCATACTTCATGGTGGACTCTGTAGTGTGTCAGTAGTAATAAGGAAGCATGAGGGGAGTCGGTGCTTTGGGGCCACTGGAAATACGTTACACCATTCTGCTTTCTTTATACTGTGTGTACTATGCTCATTTATTTCTGTCCTTTAAAACCTTTTGTATAAAGCTTTTTTTTTTAATTGTAAAAGTTGAAGAAGAATGAGGAGTTTGAAGTGGTTTGCATATATATTTATGTTTTCACAACTAATCTTGAAAATGTGTGTGGAAAGATGATGATGGTTGTCTTTTGTTGAGGAAAGAGATGAAAGTTTGACATTATTTTTGCTGTTTTTTTTTTTTTTTTTTTTTTTTTTTTACCTCTTCTTTGTTACTGGACAAACTGGAATACAGTCCAGAGTGGTGCTGTGTTCTCCCTGGAAAGTGGTACTACCTTAACCAGAGCATGTCCCCATCTGTAGTCTGCCCACTGACTTGAGTAAATATTTGTATTGGACCCTCAGCAAAACCCATGGGAATTCACAGCTTAATGATATGTAGGATCAGAAATTAAGCTACTTGGTTTCTTTCATATATAAATACAGTGTTGTGGTATTTGCCTTTTTAACCATATAGAGGAAGAATATTTTAAATTTAACAAACAAACACATTTTTTTGTTAAAATGCTCAGTCTTTCATTTAAATGTACTGAAAACATTTGTGTCCGTATTTGGGCCTGACACTTTGTTCTTTATTTAATTCAGGCAATGTTTTGCACAGGTGAGATCTGACCCACAGATTCCTGAGTCTGTCAGACTTAAGGGATAGCTTCAGCTGCTTCTTCTCAAGATGTTTTGGGCTGAAAAAAAGCAGCTGAAGAAGGAGTGATGGCAGAGAAGCTGGGATCTTGTCTGGTGATGCTGTAAACAAAGGACGCTTTTGGTATGCTGGCATCTGCAGTTAGTTATCTGCATCGTGATGAAGCGGTGAAGTTTGGCAGAAACCCCCATGAGAAATCTAGTGGAGCCTGCCAGATATGCAGTGTCCAAAAAACGTTGGATGTAAGCATAGACTCACTGGAGCACTGACCTGTAGTCCAGGGGGCTTTAGGAAGCATCCAGCTCCTGCGCAGGTGCCAAGTAGCTGCTTTCCACATACTAGTGGTGGTTTGTGAACGTATGTGAGAACTTTTACTGCTCTACGGAGTAGCTGAGCAAAACATAATTCCTGAGGCATAACCTTTTCTTGTTCATAATGTCTTTGTGTGTTTTTATTGCATTTTCTTATAAACCTTAAAAGCTGTTTTTGTTTCTTGTTTGTTTTAAGGCAATCCACTTCTATCCTGAAGAAAGAAATCCAGGTGAAGAAAAACCATGCCTTTGTTTAGTAAATCGCACAAAAACCCTGCTGAGATTGTGAAAGTTCTGAAAGAAAACATGGCCATATTGGAAAAACAAGAAAAAAAGACAGACAAGGTATGAGGTAATGTTGTAGAGGGCAAATAAGGTTTTTATGCCAGGGAAACAGTAGAATAAGGGGAATAAAACTGTGTTTGCTTACTGCCCCTATTCTGCAAGCATGTAAGTATCTTTGTGTTTGAATGGTCCTGCTGAAATCAGAGGGCTTTTGCATAAGGAAAGTACAACAGATTTGGGGGTCAAACAGAAAATGTTGAGATGTAGGAGCTTCAGCCCAAACAAAGGGTGGTCTACTACTTCAAGTAGTAATGCATCTAACAAAACAGCTTGGAAGGCTATTTGAAAACTATTATACCATTAATTGGTTTAGCAGGATAACAAATGACACTGCAAATTAATGTGTAGGTACTCACAGAACAAAAACTTACTTCTGATGATCATTGTTCGCATAAAACAGCAAACCTTTATGTATTCAGGTGTATATAAAAGAGATTTCACTCTGTTGATCCTTTCCAATCTTCTGGATGCTAGTGCTTCCTAAATGAGCTGCGCTACTTGTATTCTAATTATAGCACTAGGTTTTTGCTAATACTATTGCTCTCCTTTAACTCAGTGACACACTGAGTGACACACACGCCGAGTTACTTTTGCCATTCTTCCAGTGACCTGTGGAGAAGATGCACCCCAGCATACAAAATGCTCCCAATTAGGAATTCATGCTTAGATAAAATAAAATAATTTAATTTTTTTTTTCATCTGACATTCTGGTTCTCTATATTACTACTGTAGTAGAAGTGTATGATTTTAATTAACAGCAAACTTTTTAAGTTAAAACTGAAGGTCAGTGAAAATAGAGATAGCTGATAAGTGACATGAACACAGTTTTTGTGCAGCTGATGTTTGTGTGTGCGTGTTATGCTTCCCCCACCCTGTGCAGAAGTCTGTATTAGAACGAACCCAACCCAAAAGGTAAGCACAGAGCCTTTGTGCCTTTAGTGAAACCGTCTTGAAACTTTTTTGTTCAAAGCAAGTAGCTCAGTGTGTGTTAATTGTGTAAGATCAGTCACACGGATTTCAGGGAGGCCTCTGGTATTTGATGTCTCATGCTGAAATACCTTCAGTTAACTGAAGAGCACTGAGAGAATCTGACTCTGAACTAAAACTTAAAATAAGTAACTAAATAAACCAGCAGAATCTGCCCTCCCCTACTGAATTCATCTTTTGGAGCCTGATTAAAGAAGACATTCATAGCAGAAGCTCTAGACTCAGATTTCTTTTCGATTTGCTTTGCAGCATGACTCCTCTGGGTTGTGTTTTTGAGGATTTTTGGCTTTGAGCTGGTTTGTTTATTTGGGTGTCAGTGACAAAGGAGGAGAAATTCAGACTTCTTAGAAAATTGAGAACTCAATGTAAATTTTTTGTAAGAGTCAGAACAGCTGGCATGCGTTTTCTTCACAAAGCAGAAGAGCTTTACCCCAGCGTATTAGGATGGAAGCAGCTCACAAATTTAATAACGGCACTTATTTTACTGGATGAGGTTGGTTTTCGTTATTTTCTGCTGTGTTTTATTGCTAGGGTATGGAGACTATTCCTGGAGCGAATGTGGGTGATTGGGGGAGAGGAGGAAGAGGGGACAAGGCAGTCACTTCAGCGACAAAGCAGAAAGTGAAGAAAGCAGCCTTTTTTGGACAGTATTTACACATAGGCTTTACGTGGCTTGTTGACTCAGGACTTTGCACTCCCATGTAGAGGCAGCACACAGGGCCTTTCTCCCTTCAGAAGGGAAGATGTGAGACTCCTCAGTAAGGCTGCCTTTCAGCTGAAGTGTTGCACCGAGCTGTCCTGAAATAAATACCTATTAGAAAAATCACCAGACTCATGGTCCTGAGTTTAGGGAAGTAAATCATAATGAAGACAGCTACTAGACTGTAAAAAATGGCAGGAAAAATAACTCTTGCAAAAACAATCACCCCATCACATCTCTTACTGTCCATACAGGTTTGTGAGCTTAGTAAAACCATTTTAAAGTGTTGTTTTCCTTTTGAATTGGAGAAGAAAAGATGATGGGGAGACTTCCAATGGCACAGAGGCTTTCAAAACTTACTAATGAATAACATCTTTCTTTTCATGAGTGTGATTAGAGAAATTTAACTGAAAACAAAAGCAAACAAGAACAAAGCACAGTGCTGTACGCTGTGCTCTTCACAACCTGGCAAGGTTTTTAAATTTACCTCTGATTTGATTTCCAAAGGGAGATGAAATGTGTTAAGCTTTCATAAAAGGGCCCAGAATTCTGACTCCTGCAAGAGGCAGAGACCCTGGATATCCCAGATCTGGGTTTGGACCCTGTGGGCCTGTGAATGCAGAAGTTTGGGAATCAGGACTCCAGTTTTTCAGATTTCTGGCTCTTTGTCTGCTGTGAGAACTGGAGGGGTACCGTTATGCCTCACCATAAAACCAAGATTCCCAGAACTTCTGGGTACGACTCCACAGCATCCCTGATGTTGCTCGCGTGCAGAATAGCTTCCAACTAGGACTTGCCTCAGATGCTTAAACAAGAAGATTTATCCTCTGACAATTGAGCTGTTATTGTGGTACAGCCAACGTGGTATGTGGGCTGAGACAGCTAAAAGCTGCTAATACAGCCAGAATTGGCAGAGAAGTGTGGCAAAGCCTAAATTAACTGCAGGGCTAGCAGAGAACCTTCTTGTTTCCTTTCCCAGTTGAGAAATCTTAAGTACGAGGTGAAGATGCCCTGAGCAGCTGGGGTGGGGGATGCGAGGTCAGACAGGGAGAAGCTTGATGCTTCTAATACAACTTTGTGCAACTTTCAGCAGGAACCATCTGTGCCTTGGAGGGGCTGTTTTTAAATAATACAGAATTGACGGTTTTAAAAAAGCATACTAATGTGTGTAGTGTTGCCATAATGCTTTTTAAACACTCAACTGAAAAATAGCCTAAGTTTGAATGTTTGGTTCTCATTTTTATTTTATGGGTGGGGTTTTTTGTTTGCTTGCTTGCATGGATGCATGTGTTCTTGAAGCTTTGCCATTTTCTCAGCTACATTCTGATGATTGATAGACCACAGGTTGAGAAGTGCCACCACATATGGCTCCTCTACCTCTGAAGTGCTCTAATACCTTATTTTTAATTTTTTTTAAAATAGCATCTATTTTAAAGAAGGTATTGCAGCATTGCCAAATCTAATGTAACAATTGAGAGATTAAGTAGGCTAAGACAGAGCTGGAAAAGTGGACTAAAGCCTTCTTTATCAACGATCTTTCTCTCTTCCAACATCTGAAATAAATAAGGTGTTCCTGTGGCACGTACAATTGCTGACATCCTGTTCAGGCTTTGATGCAGTGAAGAACAATTAATTATATTTTATTACAGAATTCTATAAATGCCATAAAAAATTAATCTCGGTCATGCAGAACCAAACCGTGCTTGGATTTAATGAGAAATATCCATTCTGGAATTAACTAGAAAAGCAGGGAAGTATTTAAATACTTAGGAAATGAAGCCTTCAGAGCTTGGACTCTCTTCCTTCTTCCTGGCATGAACCCCTGTAGGGTGCAGAGGAGACACATAAATAGGGAGCAGAGGAGGAGGAGGAACTCTTATATCAAGTGGACAGATCTGTTGAACCCAAGGAAGAATGGACAGCATGTGACACGCTGGTCATACAGTGTATGACTGATACACTGCCATGTCTTTTGTTGATGGATGTTGTAAAAGAACACCGAATCAGAGACATCTAGGTTGGAAGGGACCTTTAAAATCATCGAGTCCGACCATTAACCTAACACTGACGAAAACCACTGCTAAACCACGTCCCTAAGCCACCAGGTCTACCCATCTTTTAAATACTTCCAGGGATGGCAATTCCACCGCTTCCCTGGGTAGCCTGTTTCAATCTTTGATAACCCTCCCACCTCACAAAAAAAGGGGAGTGACATCCCAACTTCTCAAGGTCTTGTGTTCAGCCACCAAGCCTGTGTGTGTTAAGCCCAAAGAGGTACAGGTGGCTTCCAATATGTCACCAAAGGATGTCCTTGAATACATCACCCTCTCGCTGCTAACCAAACACCTTCGGGTGCGGCACCCGTGACTCAGTGCCATCTGCCGTGCCTACAGGTTTGGTAACATTTTCTGAACCTGCCCTGCAGCAAAAAGCCTTCAAAGTGTCACAGGCTGTTAATTTAGCACAGCAAACTGATCTGGGGTTGGTTGAAACTTGGCCTAGATGGGCTGAAAGACTTGCAGTTTCTAGCACCGCTGATCCAAACTTTGGTTTTTTTGTGAAAGATGACCCCAAGTGAGTTAGAGCTGGTTCCAGGTGCTGTGCTGAGTGTTTTCCAGGCAGGCTGCAGCGCCCTTACTCACTATTCAGAAATGTAGCAAGGCTAGATGTAAAAGTTGATGTAAAATAACCTGAAATGTCTAACTTCTTCCCCTTTCACTCAAATATATCTAACGAGGCTGCTTGTTCGAGTAGGTCACTGTAATCTGTCCTCTGTTTCATCTCCATGTACTGTAACAAATTTGGTATTGTTCAGAAGGGTCAGGAGAGCAGCATTTTATTAAGGCTGCGGTTAAAAGGCTTTAAGATTTCCAGAACAAACATTTATATCAATAAATCCAACTTTTTTACGTAGCAACAGTGAAGCCATTATCAGCTCCCATTCACCTTGCTGGCTCCTGTGCTGATAACGCGGCTGGGGACCGGTGAGCGAGATGAGGTGCCGCGGGGAGGATGTGCTGTGCATTTGCATGGAAGAACGGTTGCGTGACTGCTGCGAGCGCCGATACCCCGGGATGCGATTCTGCAGCTGCCAAACTCGGCTGCAAAATTGACTTCGACTTCGTTGCTGTGCACTGAAACCAAGGGAATGAGATAAGAAGGGCTTGGCATCCCTTCCTTCCAGCTCGGCATGTCCTGGGGTTTTGTGAAGCGTTTCATGTTTCAACTTCCCTGTTCTGCTAAGGCCTGTTATTGCTGTAGAGATGGGAGAAACTCCAGATACTATCAGGTGCTGGTGCCAAGAGTTTAAAGCCTGTCTCTTTTGGTTGCTTTTTGCTTATTTTTGAGGACCTTGCAGCCTTTGGTTCTGCCTTAAATGCAGGATTAACAGTGGGAAAGGAATTTATGTCCAGGTGGGGCAAACTTGTCTCTTCCATTTAACCATATGTCCTTTCAAAAGGTGTTTCCCTGTCATGCCTTCTTGGCCATATTGTCTCTGCCAGCTTCCTTGAATAACATGCCATAATATTTTGCTAAATGACAGAGTTCATGCCTCCTGATACAAAATGCCCACAATTTGTTCCTCTATATCCATTTAGTATTAAATTGTACCAAGAATAAGTCAGTTGGGATGATCCTGAAGCTACACAGACATTGGATTCACATTCTGCTAATGGCTTTTCTTTGGAGTCCTTACAGTTGTGTGTAAACAGAGTTGCATTGGCACTATTCCTTTAAGAGAAAAATGGGTTTGAATCACACAGTGATTCAGGACTTTTAAATAATATTTTTAATTAGGACTGTGAGCTAAAACAAGACAAAGCCAGACCAAGGAGCCTTATGGCTTTGGTTGTAACGTATAGCGTGGAGTACTGGCAGTTCACTGAATCACACATTGGAGTATTTGACATCACGCTGGCAGGCATCTGTGTGTGTCACTGCTGCTGTGCAAGATAGCAACAGTTTAGAAAAATGTTTTTGCCTTGGAAATATGCTAGTACGCTAACAGAAGCAGTATGATCCTACTTGCCATATTCTTATGAAGAATTGAGGATTTCCTGATCACTACGCAACTGCCAGATGTCAGGCATCCTGTATTTTTCTTATGTATATTTGGTGTCTGAGTTTGGAAAGGTGGAAAAAGTTAATGCGATCTGTTTTTTTCTTATCTGTTACAGTTGGTCATAAATGTTATATTAAGTCCCCAATGAATAAAAGTAAGAATAAACCCTTCTGACCTGTAACATACGTACACACATGTGAAACCTCTAACCTGTTGGTGAAACAGAGGTGAAATAGAGACAACCCACTTGGAGCTTTGAAAAGTTGTGGTTCAGGTGTAGCAGCTCAGACTGTTGATTATTCAAGGCTTGATGCTTTTCCCCTTACTGTTTTTGTAATCTTCCTTGGAGAGGACTAAAAAAGGAGCAATGTATCTACATTGCATAACACGAGATCCACACCTCTGTCTCTCTGGCAAGCATAATACTTTGGGTCATGAGCACTTAATATTGGCACTTTCAAGATAAATGTGAAATTGTCATAAGTAGCTAAGGAGAGGGGAAAGGGCAAGGTTTGTAAGTAGAGGTAACTTTTATTAAGCCAGTTGGAATGGGTAGAAAATTAAGTTGCTGAAGCTGGGGACTCTTGGTAAAGCATCTCTGTTCTAGGGTTTTTCAAAAACTGCCTTTTATGAAGTTTTGATTTCTGAAGCAGAAGATCTGCTTTGTTTATTTTGCTACATCATGCACAAGCAGTGCTGGAGATAAAACAGCTTAGCCTTTGAGTATGGAAAGTCCTAACTCATGTAATTATGGAAATAAAAATTCAGCTTTCTGTGCAAACAACAGATAAGACCTTTGTTGTAGCCTTCCATGCCACTCTCTACAATCTCTCTGGAAGATTTTAGAAGAACAGAAAAATTAGAAGATTTGGAGGATTTATTTGTAATCCTTTAATGAAAAAAACAAGAAACTCCTTATTGAACTGTCTTGTATAATTGTGAAATATAGAGAAAAAATTAACTGTTTTGCAGCATTCCTTAATAATACTAAATTACTGCCCTAAGAACGCTGTCATGCTCTTTGATCCTCCTGCAGAGATCAGTCAAAGAAAATAGTTAAAACTCAGAAAGGCCTGTCAAAGCAAGTTAAACCAAAGGACCTAATATTAGCACTGTGGACAAGGAAGATCAACACTGGAGCGTGGAAATATTTCAGAATAGGCATTCTTTATTATTTATTTTATTTTATTTTATTTATTTTTTTATATTCCTTATAAAGGATATTACCCATTCTTTAATAAAGACTGGACCTTTGCAACAAAATTGGCTGCTCTTCACATGTGTGTTATGCTGTAGAGAGGAGAGTCTTGAGGTCTTTCAGGGAATATTTTTTTTTTTCATATAGAATTTCAGGGAATAATGTCCTCATAAGCTCCTTTCTTTGTGTTATGAACCTGTTAAGTCACCAATGACAAGGTTTTGGTCCATGAGGAAAAGAGGTTCGAGACCAAGTACCTTCAACTCATAAAGTTTCCAGCTCTCATTGTTGAAGCTGTTGGTAGGTTTGGAAAGACACGTTAATTTTGGAGAGATACAAATTCCCACCTTTATAAGCAGGGATGATTGAGCGCATTTATAACGTAACTGCATGCTGTCACTTCTCAAGTTCCAAAGCTATTGGACGTCATCTAGTCCAGTAGGGTTAGCGAAATAATCCAAGAATTGTTAGACTTCAATATTTACACAAAATGGTATGTTTCAGAATGGACCCAGAAACCTCTTGTGGCTTGCTCGTCACTATAAACTATACTATGTGGATAAAGAGTTAGTTGTTGTTGGAAATAACTTGTTAGTCCTACGTTAGGCCAAAGTAGAGAAGAAATGGCCATGATTGAAAAAACTGCCTTCACTGCACAGGTCAGTACAGGTTGTGGTCTCCTTCACTCCCCTTACACAGCTTTTACAAGTCAACCTTGTAACTCATTTGTGACACCCTGAATTCTAGTGTTCTGCAGCGGAATTGGATCCTCCCAAATTTGGACTTTGTGAACTGAGATGCCTGTAGACTAGAAATCTGTGAGTTGCTTTAGGAAGTCAAGGTCCTGATGTCTATGCAGTGACAGCAGCACAAACGTTACATCGATGTGTGTGCTGGGAATCAGCTCACATTTCATCTTGTGCTTTGTAGTCCCTGTCCCTTTAATTGTCCAAAGTTCAGCGTATCCCACTTTTGACATTTGTATGTAATAGATGTAAGCTGCTCTGTTTGGGATTCTGGGTTCAGTTATCTCCTTTCCCCCTTTTTTCTCTGCTTACACCAGCTTCTCTAATGGCATAAATTCAGTCATGATGTAAAGGACTCATAGCTGGAGGACAGAAGGAAAATCTTCTGGAAAGAAAATTGTACTTAATTGCAAGAACAAGACAAGTGGCTTAAAGTGCTTAGATATTTCATGAAAGCTTTTCTTTTGCTCTATAATTTCTGCTGAAGTGAGACTTGCAGCATTTTGCTGTTGTGGCTGTTGCCACTGATGGAGAATAAATAGTAATACCAAAGTCATAGTAGAGTTTGGAGTTTCTGTCAAATCTCTTTTTTTTTTTTTTTTTGTCACTGAAATTTTGTTGGGTTTTGCAAATTTTCCTAAAGGGAGTCAGGACTAGTCTGGCTTCTTACAACAAGCTGTTCTCCAGCTACGTTTCTGTCATCTTGTATTTTCCATGTATTCGAGTGAATATGTTTGCTTTGTTGTTTGTTTTGGACAGATCTTGAGTCTTTAGATCTTAGAATTTTATTTTTTTTTGCCTCCTGAGTCGTGAGCAGGTTTCCATCCCAGAAATAGTGCTTATGTACTTAGGGTATTATTCTAAAACTGCTGTAGGATTAAGTGGAAATGTCAAAGTGGAGTCTAGAAGTGGCTGTTAATTTAAGGATCTGTGTTCAGGATTATGTTTTTTCTCAGATAGATTATGAGGGATAGGCACAGAAGGACAGTCCTTAAACTTGACCAGGAATAGCTTTTGGTGGCAGGTTAAATGTCAAACCACAGACTATCCAGAGGACATGAAGGGGGAGGAAGTTTACACAAAATGTAAATTGCATGTAGAAAAGCTGAGAAGATGAGTGGATGGGATGGCAGATGATTAGAGAAATATAGCTGTGGTGCCCAGTTGTGCCCATCAACACCCCAGTGTTCTGTAGTTTCTTTTTCTCCTGCAGCGCTTTACTTTTTGTCCTCCTTTTTGAGAATTAAACCTAAAGCTGTCTATTGCTGATATTTTTTGGGAAGGACTCCTTATACTTGAAAGGAAAGGTATTACATTTTTTTTTCACCCACAGAATGCCAGAGATATTCACACCCTACCCAGCAGAATGGGTGAAAAGCCAAAAATGTGTGGTTTTTTCCTTTGATATGAAAATATTTGCACAGCTCTTATAAAGATTTAGAGCTTTAGTTTCCAAGATAGCACCCCTGTTGTTAATCCCATCTGTACTCTGTGGGATATCTCTAGTGACATACCACTAACATCTGAGGTAAAAATAGGCTCTTTTGATGAGCAACCGTAAGGAACAACAAGACTTCTGCTGTGGTTAAAGTTATCACATAGTCATATTCATTTACACACTGTTCATCCTGACCTATCTCAACTAGCAGAAAACCAAGAGTAGGTACAGATTGGGGGAGATAATTTCTTTATGCTGTGCAAAATCAAGGCTTGAATCTTCCAGGTAGATGCAATATGAAAGTGGCTTTTTAGTGGTTTGTTTTGGTTTGTTTTGTTTTTAGGATTTCTAGGCTTTTTCTAGGCTTTTTTATTCACTAATGTGAATAAACTCTGTGTTTTAAATCAGTATAAAAGTGTTGGGAGATCAGCAGCAGTTGGGAGATACCTCTCCTGAGTACTGTGGGGCTATTTTTTGCAGATTAATGGAGTGGTATTTGATAGCATGACATTTTTCCTTTCAGTTTATGTGAGAGATGTATTGAAATTATTGATCTGGCTTTGAGCTCCCATTAATGTCCAGCTAGCTTTTACAAATGACTCTTGGGTTTTCTGTGTGTATCTTCGTTGGTTTTTTTCCCTCCTGCTAAGCTAATGAAACATTAATTTCAAATAAATGTTTTGCAATATAGATGTGAAATGCTGTCCTATCTTCGGCATCTCTGGAGATCTTGCCTGGCACTTTCCTGTGATTCTCAGTGTTGCTTTCAAACCTCTCCCTTACTTCCTTCCCACTCCCTGCCAAAAAGTCCAGTCAGCCTTGCTGTGGGTCACTCAGGTATAAAATATACCCTGGCCCAGAAAAAGCCATTACCTCCATAACCCCATGGCTAGAGCAGGTGGGATTTAAAGCACACACATGAAAAAATAACGCTGTGCTCCACGGAATCTGTATTTTTACAAAGTGGAGAAAACCTGGGAGGAGAGTGTGAGCCAGTGCTGCTGCTTGGTAGCCAGTGGTTGTTTCCCCTGGGAAGTGGGACATTATTGTTCGCATCTGATTTAAACCTGCTGACTGCCAGGATCACCAAGCTGTTACCTGTTTATATGCGTTTCTCTTTCATTTTCCTGTTGTAAGCTTTCTGGTCAAGATACTTCGTAAGGTAATTCCTGATTTGTCCTCTACATTGAGTAAAACCTGAAACGTTGCACAGAATTAGCATACACTAGGTGGGAGCAAAAGACGAAAGACTTACTTTATTTTGCTTGGCGGGAGCTGTGGAGCTTTACTAAAGCAAATTGCTTAATTTAATTAATTTCCCAACCTGAGAGTGAAGTGCCTGGGGGCTCAGTAGGCAAATCCCTTGCGGAAGATGCTGACTCAAACCACACGCAATGGGGAGAAATACGTAGGTGGTGGCAATGCAAAGCTGGCAGGGGTACAAGGATTTATGTGGGTTACCAGCAGAGGAGGTGGGACAGTCCATCAGCAATTGATGGGGAAGTGGCCACTGGTTCGTTACCTCCATCTGGCACCCCTTACCCCACATGTGTTGATGGAGCCACTGGGGAGGAGGAGGGGAGCAATGGTGAAATTGCTGTCACTTCTGCAGGGCAGCGCCTGTCTCCAAACCCTTAAAGGATCTTGCTGATGCCAGTTGGTAATTGCACTCCTGACCCTGTTATATGCTTGTGGTCTGTAAGTGTTTAAATTGAATATATCTGTGTGCTTGTGTAGGACCTGCAGGATCCAGTGTGGATGCTCCTCAGTGATTACATAAAATTATTAAATCATTTTTCAAAAGATAATGACCGTTATAAGTACAGTTAGTAGCTTTTGGTTTGAACTGCTTGTCTTTTAAATTAAAACAATTTTTTTCTTTTTTTTTTTCTTTTTTTAAACAAAACCCTTATCTGCTGGCTAAAAGGCATCGGAGGAAGTGTCAAAATCTCTGCAAGCGATGAAGGAAATTCTGTGTGGGACCACAGACAAGGAGCCACCTACAGAAATCGTGGCTCAGCTGGCACAAGAGCTTTACAACAGTGGCCTTCTAGTGACGCTTATTGCCAACCTGCAGCTGATAGATTTTGAGGTAGGTAGCATCCATTAATGTTTTCATATCCTTCTCTTGGTGTCGTCAATGAGTATAGCTGTATTTTTCTGAAGTCTAAATAATTTTATTGTACTCAAAATTGTATTTTGCATGCAGAAGAAAGTTGCTGCTGTAGCTTAGTCAGTGTCCTGATAGATGTGCTCATATACTGGAAGTAAATGCAATGCGTCTGATTTGAATCTCTTGATTTTCTCAAAACAAAACCAAGAAAGAAATATTGCCATGTATATCCAAACAAGATAGGAAATTATACCAAAAATACTCTCCATGACTGACCTTGTAAGCTGCAGTGATTAACCTCTTGCTTTGGGATAGTACAACTAGAGTCAACCACCATCTCTGAAGAGTGTGTCTGATTTAGAAGGGGTCCAGGGACATGCAATAAAATTAACTGGAAGCATGGGAAAATCTCATGTGAAAACGTTTGAAAAAAAAATTGGGATGGTTTGAGAGGAAAGGAGTTGAAAAAGGTGTTAAAAACTGACAGCAGGTGGCAAGGTAAATTGGGTTGCCCCCACTTTGTTCTTTGGGTTAAAAGAAGAAAGGAATATCACTTTTTTTGCTACCAGAAAGATTAATATGGGGAAAAAATTAATACAAGTATATCTAAAAATAATTATATATTCTATGGAACTCCTTGCCAGTTTTGTTGTTAAAGCCAAGAACTTAGTAGACAGCTACTAAGACAACTTAGTTACTTGTAATTAAGGAGAAGAGTTATGCTAGAACAGATTGCGGTGATTCAAGATAAATATAAACCCTTTTGATTGACCTCAGACTGGCAGGGACTGGGAATAAACTTTGTCACTGACAGGTCATTATAGTATTCCTGTGGTCTACGGCCAGCTGGGATACTGGTTCCTCAGGGACTGCTATTCCAAGTCCTGTGACTTCTATGGCTCCCGGGCGCCGGTGAATCATCACAAGTGTCCGAGCATCTCTGAGCAGGTAGAAATCCCCAGTTCCCAGGAACCAAACCTTCACTGTTGGGGTCTGAAGCAGGGACAGTACCCAATGTGTAGAACAGACCAAGCACTGAATTTAAAAATCAGTTCCCTGGAGAGATTGTCTGGTGCTCTCAGGGCCACCTTTTGTGGGAGTTACTTTCTTGTGGAAGATTTTTCATGATATTGAAGTAATTTGTTGTAACTTTCCTTTTCTTTCCACTTTGTAAATGAATGAAAGGGAGGAATTATGGGAGATTTATGTTTTCTTTTTCTCCCTCTGTCCCCCACACCAACTAAAGCCAGCATTCAAAGGACTGATTTATTTATTTTGTATTAATTTTTGAAAATGTTGTAAGTGGAGTTCTCTCACTCTTCCTCAGGTCTTAAGTTTAGGAGCAATTTTTTTTGTATTGCTAGAATTTCTTCAGATCCTTTCATTTGTCTTCTCCCTGCCATGCCTGGTTACTGTTAAATGTCTTAATTAAAAAAAAAACACCCACCCCATCAACCCAAACCCCTAAAAATCCGGTATTTATACACTTGTTGTTAAGAGAAAAGAAGAGAGGGGGAGAAGACACTGTTAGCAGATACACCACAGAAGGGAAACTACCGCATTATTTGGCTGTTAAGAAGCGTGAGACCAGAGCTAATGGCCCCACCAAGAAAAAGGCAGAAGCAGAGACTCGAGTCTTATTGTTGAGCTTTGAAAAACTGAAGAAATGTGCATAGAGGAAAAGTTAATTAAAGTAAATGATGTTACTAAGTGCATGTAAGCTTTTGGGTTCTCAAACAGTAAAGCCACTCAGAGGGGTAGAAAATAGCCACAAGCCCAAGATTTGTGACATCAGAAGCTTTCCCTTACTTTGTCTTGAAATACAAGCTAAATTATGGTATTGGTACCGTGCAATTTATTCTTTATATAATGGCGTTCTTTGCAGTTTTTTTGTTCTTGTCTAGCCACTTTCTCACCATGCTGCCTTCTCTTGCGCTTCAGTGACCGTATGTATTTCATTATAAGGCAAAATTAAATTGCAGATCCAGGTGAGAGGTGTTGCAAAAGTATTCCTACAATTTTTATAGATGTCTGGTGGTGAGGGAAGTCTGACTTGGTTCCCTCCTATCTGCCTCCATTTCCTCCAGGAGAACACAGAGAGACCAACTTCTTTGGCTTTCACCATTGCTGGTCTCTAGAAAATGGGACATAATTGGATATATCTCTGTAAGATATATATCTGTGTATATATATCTTCTCTCTACTGTTGGATATAATGCTGCAGTGCACCTAATATTAAGTAACTAATGTAAAATTTGGCATAGCAGAAAGGATCACTTAATTTTTGGCAATTTTTACCTCGCCCTTTCAACAGCTCTTCTCTGTCTGGATTGTTTTTGTCTTGGAGTAACTGCTGAAGCCGCTGGGAATCACAGGATTCCAGACATACATTATGGGTGTTGTAAAGATAGAGGAGAATGGGATGACTTTATAAAGAATTAGCCTAATTAAGAGAAGGTCTAAGGGTCAAAAGTGTTGCAGACAAAGGTGGATGGACTGGCCTGCTCTGATTTGATTTTCTTATTTAATTCCCCGAGTCCCCAGGTCTCTGAGCCAGCTGGGTTGGAACAAGTAGGAAAGCAGAATATTTTGTGTTTCTCAGCAGTGATTTATTTGTAGAGGTGAAACCAGGGAATTTCTCTCTGTGTGAAACTATCTGCTCCTTGGCTTCAAGCGTTCAGTAAGTTCTCCGCCAAGGAATGTCTGTCCTCTCGAGACAGATCAATGAGCACGTCCAGATTATAAGTAACCTTTTGCTTTAGCTTGCCCTGTGCATAGTGACCCGCTGTTGACTCAGTGCCTTGGTTACTGGTCATTAGCGCAGCAGCCTCCTGTGGCCTTGGGAGAAAGTGGTCTCAATTTGTCTCCTGTGGCCAGGGGAGAAAGCGGTGGGGGAGAACGAGGATTTCTAATGCACGATGTCTTGGCAAACCCTGTGGCTGAATAGAACATAAATTGGAAGGGCCTTCTGAAAAGCTATTTGCACAGGGAAGGGTTCAAAGACAAAATGTGATTGTGCAGATGTGTGCGTATAGGAGAAAATTAAGATGAAGTGAAGGATCTTAGTTGTGACTGAAACAGAGACATGTACGTGACACAGCCTTTCTATCAGTAGTAATTATTTCATTCTTCACAGGGAAATAATGGGCGCCATTTTAAATTTAACCCTCATTCTAAAAAATGTGGTCACACTTGGCATTGATTGCATTTGAATAATAAAAAGCTTGAGCTTTGTAAGTCTAGGCTGTGGGGTGGTGTACTTGGTACTAGCTTGACAACTTAAATTTGGAGGCTGTGGGAGCAATGGTACACACTGCAAAAATATGTTGGTTCAGGGTAGTGGCTTGCTTTTTTGATGCTTTACTGTTGCTATTTAAGATAGCCAGGGATTTGCTTGACAGAATAAGGGGGATGCACATCTTCATGTAGAAAGAGAGAGGTGTAAATGGGAGCAGGGAGATCAGTAGTCTTCAGAGCCACCTGACGGAGGAAGCCTTCTTGTGGCGCTGAAGAAACAGGAAGTATGAGGTGGTGGGACTGTGGAGAACCCAGAAAAAGAGACTGATTTGATTTGTCTTGTTTTCAATTTCATTTCTACTTTAAGTAGAGATTATAGTGAATGGTCATTTGTTCATGTTTTTTTTCTAGTTGAAGATATGTTTTGCTTCTTTAACAGGGGAAAAAGGATGTTTCCCAGATATTTAACAACATCTTGAGAAGACAAATTGGCACACGCAGCCCTACTGTGGAATACATTAGTGCCCATCCACATATCCTATTCATGCTTCTAAAAGGGTGGGTGCTTTAATTTGATTTTCATTAAAGAGCATTGCCTGGAACACGCTGGCATTGCAGTTGATATGCTTTCTCATTTTTATGTGAAAAAAAATTATTTTCAGATTTTGTTCCAGATTTCTTATTTTGTTTCTTTCATATTGACTTTCTTTTTACTTATCTGTATGCTTTTTAATGACTGGATTATTGGATTATTTTATTTGGCCGTTATTTATTCACTGAACTTCATGTTGGAATAATTACGTGCTGGTTGTTTTTGACAGCTCCCCACATGACGTGTACTTCAGTTCTTGCCTTAAACTCTTGTGTAGCATTGTTGACAACTGCTGAGCTTCATTTAGACCCTTCCGATTGCAGGAGTGACTTATATCGGTGTCCATAAATAACTGGAGTCAAATGCTGGACCACCATGTGGTAGAATGAAGAGAAGGAAAAACACATAAAAAGAATAGTTGTGTCTGTGGACCAGATTTCTCCAGTGCTTGTAGCCATGTGTGAACAACTTTAAATCAATTCTGTAATGAACTCCACAACTTTCAGCATTAAATCTTCTCTCTTTTTTTTGGTCTTTTAACCTTTGAGGGTGCCAGTGTTCAAATGTAACCCAGTGGTTCCCAAGGTAAGTTGGGTTGGCCGAGGAGGAGTAGACTGCCATGTGGAGAGGACATCAGCTGTAATTGCATTCAGGAGTGTAGAAATGTTGGCCTGAAACTCTTGAGGTTTCTGTCCCCTTTGCTTTTGGCCAAAAACACCTTCAGTTCAGCACGAAGGTTTGCTTTTCCAGCCCTTGAAATCTTCTGTTTTCTGATCAGTTTTCTGTGGTTTTCTAAACCACAGAAGCCAAAGAAGCCAAAACTTTAGGATTTTGTTTATTTTTCTCTAAGGAAAGGAGAATGTATGTGATTGAGATTAAAGAACTGATGTAAAAGTAAATGCATTTATCAGATGATCAGTATGAAACAACATAGACTCTTGTAATTGTGTCATCACACTGGGAACAGCCATTCAAAAACATGACATAAGCCTTTTAAACTAATGGTTCTTAAGACAATGAATATTTTAAAATGTCTTTCTTGTTCTTGAGGCTTAAGACGTGCATTTTTACCATCTGCTCCAAAGCCAGAGTTAGGAAAATACTTAAGCACCACCTAAGGTTTTTGCATGACAAGGCTGCAGCCCCAAGGGTAAAATTCTCTTCAGCCTCCCCTCTCTCCCAGGAGGAGACCCGAGCCAGGAGAGAGAGGCAGGCACAGGAGTCCTCTAAAATAGTAATTTCCTTCAAAATTGGCCACATTCCAGCACAGCTGAGCAGGGAAAAAAGTAACTGAGAGAGCTAGTCCAGGGATTTCAAGAACTGTGAGCTGGTGGTGGTTGATGTTGGTGGCAAAGCTCTTGGTTGCTGCGATAGGAGGGGGTCTGACCTGTTGTCTCTCTCACAGGCAGGGTGGTAGGGAGCCCGGGCAGGTGTCTGGGCTGAGAAATGTCTTGCTCTTACAAGTATAGTGGTTTGTTGTGATTTAGTTTTGAAACTCTTGACTTGTTTTGCGTTGCTAAGCATGAGCTTCCTCAGAAAGGAAACCAGTAAGCTAGATAAATGGATTTTGGTTTCATTGGTTCATTAAAATTCAGCAGTTACATAAACCTCAAACTAGTCGTTCCAGGACAGTGATGATAATTCTCTCAGTCATTGTTAAGTTATACAACTGTTTTTAATTTCATGTATAGATACAATCATTTTCTTTCCTTTTCTCTGTCTTTGCTTTTTCGATTTTTCGCTCATTTTGGTTTTGTACGTTGCATATGTATCACTACCATATGTCTGGGCTTTATTTAAAGTTAAAAAATATTTTTGGATCATGTCCCAGATATTCTTTGGCATCTGTAACAACCAAGAATATTAAGAAGATAGGAAGGATTTCATGTTACACGTATGTGCTGCTGACAGACATTTTACTGTAGGTGACCTGCCATGTAAATGGCATCGTTTAGGTGCTTTTTGGAGACTATTGCTGCCTGCAGTGGTGTGTCTGTGTTAGTTTGGTCCTCAAGCTCCTTGTTCTTGATTTCTTGCTATCTCTCCGCAGCACTGCACTGTATCAGAGTTGCCATTTTTGGAGTTTCTCATTAGAAAGTGCTGTTGGATTTATCAGCAGTAGTCCAGAAAACAGTCCTATCCAGCCCTCATGGTATCTGAGCAGTTGCCGCAGGACAGTGTAATGATGTCAAACGTGATGCTGTCTTGCCTGCCTGTGTCCTGCTGCCAGGACTGTCTAAAAAAGTACTTAAAATATGTGCCTAATGTGAGGGTAGGGCCCCAAACACACAGCTGCTGCGTGCAGGCAGTGTGCGGTGCCCCTGTGCAATCATCCCTGGGACTGGGAAACACACATTTCATGTTGGACTTCACCACTTCAAAACATGACTTGAGGATGAAGTTAAATGAAATATATGGTATCAAAATCCACTTAAAGGAAAGGACAGTAGATTTGACTGGCTTGTACCATTCAGTGTTTGTTATATGACATTATTTGGAGAGAAAAAAATAAATTTCAACCATGACTATAAAAGAAATGGCTTGGGACTATTGTGAAGGCTTGTCATTGTTTCACTTGTATTGGATGCAAAATTTCCTCTGCCCCCTGACAGTCAGTTCGCAACAGCATCAACAAAAGGTTGCTTTTTCATTGCATAATGTGAGCTCTGTTGAGTGGGAAGGATCCTGAATCAGAGCTCCCGCCCAGTGTTTCCTGCCTAATACTCCAGCGGCACTGCCAGCTTGAGATAACTGTTCTTACCTTTTAGGCTTCGTTTTACTTGTTGGCTACTTCCTTCCAGCTTCTCAGCTTCAGAAAAACATGCAGCACATAGTTAACTACTATTTTTTTTTTACTGTTTTTTGGTAGGTTAATTGACCTTCCTGCTGTATGAGGGCTTGCTTTAATATTATCTTTTCCCTGTGTGTGCAAGTCTTGTGTATGCATAGGATTTCAGATGAATACACTATTTGGTGTATATAGAGTACTGGGTATATTCGGGCTGAATTTTTCTCCAGTGTCAGCTTATTGCATTAACCCAGAAATCACTTCGTAATTTAAAATATTTTCCCTGTAGAACCATGACTGTAGAGGACTTGAATTTTGTGGCACTTGCATCATTTCTCACAAGTGACAGATTTATAAGTTCTTTTTAAATATATGTCATGCCACATGCTATCTAGTATACTCAGTCACTTGCCTCAATCTGTTTTGTGATGATCTTTTAATATCACAGTGTAGTTAAGGCTTTAATAGCATATTGGTTAAAGTTGCAGAATTCCCCTTGAGTTTATCCAAGGATAAACTCCTTACCCAAGGATAAACTCAAGCTATGGAAGTTAGTGTAAAATCAGATCAGAATATAGCTGTTTGTCAAGACCTTGTGTATCCCAGACTAGAAGCCTTCCCAATCTCCTGCCTGTGCTCCTTACCTTGTACCATCTTCTGCACTAGTCGCACAAGTATGATTCCCTTCACACTGAGATGCATCTCTGCTCTCAGTCTTGTCTCTTTCAGCCTCCACAAGAAGTATTTTGAAAATTTTCAAGTCCATTATTTCCTTTTCTGGTTGCCCCTGGTAGTCAGTATGTGGGGGTTTCTTTAGGTTGTAAGTTCATCCGAACAGAGAAGAACTCTGTATTTTTTTTCTGCTGCAGGAGTACATCAGCACAAAGCACTAATTGCTCATTAGAAGTGATTTTGAAGCACATATCTATCATTCCTGCCTGGTGGCTTTGCATGTAAGCGTGGGTGCAGAGAACATGCCAGTTATGCCCAGGCAGCATGTAAACTTGTTCCAGGCATATTCCAGGAGCCAAACCCAACTTCCCTCGCTTATGTGAACAGCCAAAGGTCCTTAACCCACTTCCAGATAATGGAGCATTTGACTAAGAATGATTCTGTTGATACTTGTGTTTTAAAAAGTTATTGTGCTGGAAACAATGTAATTTGCTTTTATTCCAACTAAAATATTCCGCAGCCAACTATTAAATATTTTCCTGGCTGCACTCCTAGGAGCAACTCCGCCTCTTTTTGCTTGAAAATTAGTATTCCTGTTAATGGAGTCAAGGAGGGTACACCTCAACGGGAAACATCAGCGAATCTCCATTGTCTAAAGAGTTATAAATTCATGTTTGCAAATGTTTCCCAAAAGGAAACAAATAAGGGCCTGAGTGCCTGCATTTCCTTGAGGGTGGGAAGTTTTCATTTGCCTGTTTGGAATAGCAATTCATTTTTCATTAAGCCAACTATTGTTGACATCAGGTTGAAGTATGCAGCTCTGGTATGCTCACAAAACACTACCATTCTTTTAAATTGCAAGCTGGTGGTAAATTTGAAGGCCCACTCATTTATAAGACAGATGGCATTTTGTGGGTTTCTTCATTCTTTTTTTTTTTTTTTTTTTTGTCCTAGTGATAGGAATTAATTGTGCAAAGGAAACATGATGCTGATAAGCCCTGGGTGATAATACACAGTTCTGATATAGTGTAACCAGCTTATTGAAACAGAGTGTGCTTTCTGTCCCCTTGGCCTTCTCTGCTTTCACATGACTGAAGATTGCTGGAAGAAGTTCATTTTATGTCATTCCTGACTGTTGGATTTCATCCTTTCTTTTTTTTTTTTTTTAATTATGTTTCTAACAGTTTTGTTTCGGATTAATTTCAGCTTTAAAGAAATCAAAACTTTATAGAAATAGAAGATGATCTGAATTGCGTCCCCACTCTCTCACTCTCCAGGATTGAGTGCTGGCTCTTGGCTATTGCAATGTGTGTGCCATAACAGGATTGTAACTTGAGGAACAAATTCTTGTCTCCTGAACAAAGTCATAGCCTCTGCAGAGGAGGGATTGAGCAGAATTCCTCCTAAACTGCAAAAAAGATATCTTCACAGCTACAGAAAGCTTAATTCTGTGTAGACTGCCTGGACAGACTCTTTCTACCTTCCTCGTTAGACATTAATATTCTAGAGCAATGTTCTCTAGAAGAGGAGTGTGAAGTGATGGGTGGTCATAAGGTATTCTTGGATAAACTGAGGAGTTCAGAATTAAATCTGAAGAGGAAGATTGTTGTATTTTATGGGCCTTGCTTTCTCATAAATCTAAAAAGGTGAAAGAGTTCTGTTGAAACGTTACACACTGCCCACAGTCTTTCTGCAGAGAGGAGGTGTAATGCACATTTATGCCAAAATGTGTTTAGGCTTGTGAAGGCAGAGGTTTGTGACGGGAAACGCTGGCAGCCTTATCTGTGTGACTGCTCCTCAGCTTTGGGCTGAGGTCCTGAAGCTGGGTACGGTTCTCTGGCTCGGAGCTGCTGTCCATGTGTTGGGTTCCCTATGGTGCATGAGTTCCCTATGCTACAAAGTTCCCTGTTGCTAGAAGAATGCCCATTTATCTCTGTTCTTCTACATTTTGACCTTTTCTATTTCTTTTCATTCTTCAGATATGAATCCCCAAATATTGCCTTACGCTGTGGAATTATGCTGAGAGAGTGTATCCGGCATGAACCCTTGGCCAAAATCATACTTTTTTCAGAACAGTTCAGAGACTTTTTTAAATATGTGGAAATGTCAACATTTGATATAGCTTCTGATGCCTTTGCTACATTCAAGGTAAATTACTGGATACATAGCATCGTGTCAAAAATGGCAGTCTGTCAGTAGTCATCACTGAATGTTGTGTTGCCTTTAAACTGAGTGGGTTTTTTATTGTTCAGTAAAGGATATAATTAATCCTTGGTATGTTTGTAATAGGATTCACAACAGTGATCAAGTCTGCAAAGAATCTTTAATTCAATACAGATTTACATTTCACTAATTTTCTTCATCTTGATAACCTGAGGCCTTTTATGCAACCATTTAAAACTCAAATTAATTACGTATTATGTATAGTTCTTGTAAAATGTGTAACCTTTTTCTCTCCGTATATTCCCCCGGAGACAAAACCACTACCCATCATGACCACAACCAGTAAATAGAACGAATCATTCAAAATCCTCTAATTTATGCTGACCCTTCTGAGTTTGGCAGTCAAGTTTAGACTAATGCTGTGCCTGCTGGTGATTTTACAACTTATTTGTATGCTTACTTTTGTGACCCATGGTTCAGTGTAAGGACTATGTGGCTACAAGCTAAGTAGGTGAAAGCATTTCACATACAGAGTCTCTGTGTGGTATTAAAAATGAAATTGGGTGAAGCTTGCTGTATTTCTTGAAGTTAGTATGTGACCATCATCGTGCATTCAAGGTGCTCTAGTCTTCTATAGACCTTCAAGGTCAATAGTCTTTGAACAAAATGTGGTGGCTATGAGCTTAATGTACAGGGAAGATTAGTCTATTTATGAAAAATAATTAAAGCAAGCTAGAGAAAATTCTTTTCAGGTAAACACTCTTCTAAATATAGACATAACTCCTCTTTTCTTCTATCAGTGGGTTCCTTGCTGTCATAGAAACACATCGTTCATTCTTTACTCTCAATGCTAATTAGAAACATGAATAGATAGACCTTAGGATTAACTTTAAGGAACATTAAGAGTTCAGCTCAGTGATTCGACGCATACTGAAATCCGGGCTCAGTTTTTACTAACCTACTGAAGGGGGTAAAGATTTGCATAATGGAGATAATATTGCATTCATCAGTAATGTGTTGACCAGGGTTACTAATGGAAATACCTGTTAATCAATAGCAGCATCTTTCAGCTATTTTAAGTTGCACTGTCATTGTGTTCGTTAGGTAAATGTTATGAAAGTGGAGGTAGCACAGAAATACTGACAAGTAAAAATATATGTGTAGGACTATATAAAAATGCAATTGAGGTATTTAAATCCTCCGTCCCTGGCATTTTACCCTATGCTTGGAAGAGTGTCTCTGGTCAGAGAAGCTTGACAGAAGAGATTTGCATTTTTTGCCCACATCCTGCTTTGAGAATGACAGTAGAGTGTGTTCTTGGTGATGGACAGTCTTCACTCCAAGCAGGGGTCCAGATGGGCACAAATCACAGAATCACAGGACCGCAGATTACTCCAACTCTCCCCAAAAAAGAGGGATTGATGTTGTTCATGGATCTACAGCTGTGGAACTTACTTCTGTCCTCTGTGATCCAAGCATATTTTTAGTAGGATTTAAAAACAGGATTCTATGTTGTCACGTGCACTGGAAAGAGAGGAGTATGAGGGCAGTTCATCCTCAGACATAGGTCAGAAATCACCTTTTAAAGTGCTTGGGGAAAATCTATAAACTGCATTTTTTTAAATTGCCTTGTACTTTAAATTGACTAGATATGTGGTCAGTTCTGGAATAAACCAGCTGGTCATCTCATCTCCTATTTCTCTGTTGCTCTGAATAGCTGGAACATCAAGAAGTGATGTGGAAGCAACTGAATCATGAAATATGGAGCTACTTCATTTCTAATACCATAAAAATAAGTGCTGTGATTGCTTGCTGGTTGGATTACTGAACTCGTGTTTTCAGTTCTGTTTCCCCCTTATTGGGTTTGTAGTGTTGCCACCAGGGTGTCTGATTCAGAGCTGAAAGCCTTGGGTAGTCTACGCACCAGAGGAGGGCTTAATTATATGTGCATTAAAGTCTGAGGATATTTATAGTAGGGAAGTATTGGAATTTTTGATGATCTGGAGATGTACTTCTTAATTAAATTCAGCCAGGTGCACTGCAGAGAGGAAACAGAGCTGCTAAAAATGCAGAGGAAAATGGCTTGTATTTAGAGATGCAGTCGGCTGTGAGAGGGTACCAGCAGCAGTTAGAAAGAGTGCTGATTGAATACCACTGCTCCACGCTCTCCCCTGATTTTGTATGAAAAACTCATTGTGGATTATATTCCATTTGTGCCCCCTATTGAAAAATGTTGTACTTGCCTCCTAAGTGCCCTGCATAAAAACTTGTGAATCACGCTTGCTGCACTCAGCCTTTTAAACTGCTGTCATTGCAGTCCTGCTAAATAAAGGAATGTATTAAAAACATGTCCTCGTTTTTATAGCACTCTGCTTTCATCTTATAATTGATGGTAAAAATAAATTAAAGGATTAGTATGTAAAGGATTTCTTTTATTTGTGATACTGTAGAGGATGTGTCTATGCATCTGGTTCAGCTACTCATCAGCTTCAGTTTCTGACTGTGAGTAAGGAAACCAAGGAAAAAATGATGAAAAAGAGAGCACTGGAAACTATGAACTTGAATGGACTTCATCAGGCATTTATTGTGATCAGTGTTATGTTTTAAAGGAGGCGATAAGATAAAAATTAAACTAAAAGGCCTGAAACCGGCCACTTCATTTTGTAGCTATTCATCCAGTAAAGAGACTTGATTTCTTCCAAAGCTGAACATTTCCATCTCTGCTGCTGAGCTCCATGTTCCGATTCCGTGGTAGAGGTTGCTTTAATTTAAATTTGAATTGTTGGCCTTTTAAGATGGGATATCGCCTATGAAGCTTCATGTTAAAGGTCTGGTACTGCTTGTGTCAGTAAGTCCACCTTGGGTAGAAAACCAGCCATAGAAGAAATTCATCCCACCTACCTGAGACCCCTTTCTGGAGATGGAGTGGCTGTGGAGGGAGCCTTGATGGGTAGCTCAGATTGGTGCCTAACTTTTAGGATTTAAATAAATAAATTTTAAATAAATAAATGTATTGTATACAGTGGTTGAATTTGAATCTGCCTTGTTGTATTCATTGGAGATGAGCAATAGCAGTTGATCAAACAGCGTAATTTTCCAGCTGTGGGGTAGCACGGAGATCACTTTTGGCTTTGGAACCATAGCCGATCCCTCCATAAGGGTTAATTTACTTTCTTCCTTTCCCCCACCCCAGTTTATTTTAAGTACTGTGCATGATGACCTTAAGAAAAGATGGGAGAGGAAAGGAATATAAAAAGCGAGTGTTAGAATAGTTTTGTATCAATTCTATGAGCATTCACTGAATCTCCTTAAAATCCTAATAAACGCAGAATGCAGTTTTGGGTTTGCTTTTGGTCTATAGAAATCATGTTGTAAATACCACCTAAAAGATGACCTGGTAAAAAATGCTAAAATAAATTTGAGAATCAAGGGGCAATCAAATGAGCACACTCTCTCAGGTAACCTTTCTCTGTTCTTCCCCAGGACCTGTTAACGCGACACAAATTGTTGGTAGCAGAATTTCTGGAACAAAATTATGATGCAGTAAGTGCAATTTTATAAAAATCTGCTTGTGCTTAGCTGGAAAAAGTGCACTTTCAATAGCGGAGGGTTTCATGCTCTACATAAAAGAGTCACATAGGACCGCAAAACTAAACGTTGCTTTTACTAAAGCAGAATCCTCCCATGGATTCTCCCATGGGAGAAACCATTTTCCCATGGTTTGAAATTACAGGTACCCCCTCCGCACACACATGGGGACGCACACTGAGGTTTCAGGAGCACTGATAGTTTAAAGGCAAGTTGTGTTTCTCTCTGCAGGCACTGTATCTCCTCATATGTGAACACAACTGTCAACTTTGTGTGTAAATAGATCGTGGGGGAAAAAGCGTGCACATTCTAAAAGAGTTTTGTGATATTCCAGGGCTGATAGGGCCACACTGGTATCACATACAATACTTTGGGACAGAGGAGAAGAGTTGCTGCAAGAAGTTTTAGCATTTTGGTAAATTACATGTACCTAACTGGGGACTGAGGTCTTACCATCTAAGGCAATTACTTCTTACCATCCTAATGCAGTTAGTTCCTTGGTTTCATGCCATTTTTCACATTGATTTTTTGGCTCAGTTTTGAACCAAATTTGGGTCAGAAAAATTCCATTGGAATCAATTAAAATTGGACTGATATGGATCATGGAATTAGACTACGGGTTATGTTCTTATGTTACCTGAGGCATTCTTTATTTCATTGCCAAAGTGAAAAGGCGGAAGACTATTTCTTTCATTCTAGAGCTACCAAGAAGGTTATATAAAGATATTGCTGAGTCACAAATGCAGCTTAACTGGAGCAAAATTAGTGTCTCTGCTAATCTTTTCTCTTAGTACTGAAGCACTGCATTGGAACAGTCCCCGTTCTGCCTTTATTTAACATTTAAAATTCTAAGTCTAAATTGTGGAAGTGAGCATATTTTTTTTAGATGGTTCTTGGAGAGCAGTGTTGGGTTTTTTCGCTTGTTCAGTAGGTGGTTTGAACATATTGTAGCCTTCTGTCTCAGTCTTCTTGACCACAAGGTTCCCTTGGCCTGGTCCCACAAAAGCCAGCACACGCTGGACTCCTAGTGACCCTTGTTGGGCAAATGGCTTTCATGAGCTGCCCAAGGCAGGTGGCATCTGACCAAAGGAGTTTTGGGCATATGCCAGTATGGGATGCACCATCACTAGTTTGGGGTATTGTGTTAAATCACAAAGCAAGTCATGACTATGATAAGAGTGAGTGGACCAGTTACATGCTGGACCCTTCTGTCCTGGCAGCAGATTCACCCTCCTTTAAGAGAAGATTGTACGGGCACTGGCTTACTTCTGTCCTAGTTGGCTCACACTAGATCCTGTTATATCCAGTCCATATGTGGTATCCCTCTTTGCAGTATTTGGAAGAGGAGTGTTCCTGGGCATTAATTCACTGTGTGATAACCAGCCAAGAACAAAGGCCATGAGAGCTGTGCCTGGTGTGGCAGTGAAGCGTTAGAGGCCAGCACTGCTGTGGCCTCTGCTGCTCCTCTGGGGTGGGAAGGACTGGGAGGAGGAAGGATGGACATGGATCGGATGCATTTTGTGTTTTCTTGTTACTCTAGATCTTTGAGGATTATGAAAAACTCCTTCACTCTGAGAATTATGTTACAAAGAGACAATCTTTGAAGGTAAAGTAAAGTTTCTCAGCACTTTCCTTCTAAATTTGAGCTCCACATTATGCAGAATCTCAAGATGCATGTATGGCAATGGAGCAGCCATGTATTTCTAACAAAAAAGAAATAAGTGCTTGAGGATGCTGCTCCTACAGTGCTCAAGAGCTCGCTGTGACTTTTCTGGGATCTCTGGTGAAACATTGGGCTGTTTCTATGGAACAAGCACTATCATTTTTCCTCTGCCCTCGAATCTGGACTTTGGTTCAGAACGTAGTTTAAAATGAGCTTGAGAGTAAAGTGATAGTCTCTGTGTGTCTAGTGCTGTTTGGTGCTACAGCACCAAGTCTGACGTGATGGGACCAAGTCTGCAGATGGGACCAGATAGGTGCGTTAATGTAACATCCAAATGACATTAAGGTGTCTTTGTGGGATAGCTGCACCATACTTGCTTCCGTCCTAGCTGGCTCACACCAGCTCCTGTTACATCCAGCCCATATGTGGGATCCCTCTCTGTAGTATTTAGAAGATGAGCATTCCTGGGCATTAAGTAACTCACTGCATGATAGCAAGTCTAGTTACTTTTGTTTTTTAAAGGTAGTGACATTGAAACCTCTTAGGCAAACATTAAAAAATGTTGTTGCTTTCTTTATATTCAAAATTAATGCATTGGACTGAAAAACCTGTGGGTTTTTTTTAATTGTCTCTATAGCTGCTGGGTGAATTGATTCTGGACCGACACAACTTCGCCATCATGACAAAATACATCAGCAAACCAGAAAATCTGAAGCTGATGATGAACTTGCTGCGAGATAAAAGCCCCAACATTCAGTTTGAAGCATTCCACGTGTTTAAGGTGAGCTAGTGTGAGCTGTAGAGGTGGCAGACTTCCTCTTTTCCTCATGAAAGTGTCTTTCAAGGTGGGCAAGAGAAAGCCCAGAAAATTAATGCAAAAGTTCAGGTTTACAGTCACTTCCAGTATTTGAGAAGGCCTTAATTGAAAACCTTTCTATCGCTCAGCCTCTGATTTCTGTTTGCCTTCCTTCAGGTGAGATCTGAAGCAGCATTGTTTTGGTTTGGGCTGAGGGTAGTCACTCAAGTAGCAATGAGGTGGATGCTACAAGTAATAAAACACGAAGCTTCTAGGTCTTATTCGGGGTACCTTCCCTCAGCTCTTAGGTCATTTTACCATGTGATTCTGGGTAAATACTTAAAAAAAAAAAAAAAAAGCTCTTAAAACTCTACATTAAGACCAAAAGTAGATAGTGCTAGCGCTGTGCATCAGTACAAACACAATTTGCTTTTAAAGGTATTAAAAAGATTTGGTAAATCTGAGCTTGAAATGAGTTTAATCCTTCCGCCCTTTTGCAGTGATCATTAATGCAGTCTTAAACAATTACCAGATCCAACCAGAGTCCCTTTTTTCCTGTCGGTTAATGTTAAGAAGTGAACAGTTTACCATTTTCCTAACAAAAAAGTTCTCTGCTCTGGGACAGAGGGTGAGTTGGATAGTTATTGTGCAAAACTACACATTAATTTCAAGCCATGTAAATAGAGTTGTTAATGATTTTCAGAAGCGGAAAATTAAGCCTGTAAGGATATCATTCCCCAAGATGGTTAAGAAAGATACCAGATCACACCAAAAGGCATGCTATTGCGAAAAGGTTACATCACCCTCCACAAATTCAGGGTGACTTGTTGAGTTTTGTACTTCTGCCATTTCTACTTGGAAAAAAGCTTTCAAGATCTTCAGTGTGGAGGCTTAGAGGATGTGCAGCTTCTCAAAAAAAACCATTTCAACAACAACAAAAAAAAGCTTCAAGGAGGATTAAAAAAAATTCCCTCCCTGAAATAAGCAGCTTGGTAAGCTGTTCCCTTGCTGACTTCCTCCATAGTCATCTGAACTGCTGTGAGTAACTTCTCCTCCTCCTTATCGGGAGGTATGTGGCTCCAAGATAAGAGAGCAGTCAGGCTCCAAACACTTGCAGCCTTTGAGATGCTTATGGAGGGAAGGGATCAGAGGATTGGGCTCTCTTAGCCACTCTGTTGAATAAATGCTAGATTTTGATGTATGAAACACATGAGTTTCTGTGTCTGAATTAATGATAGCGATGGCCCAGGCCTTGGGAACAGCTGATTTTGCTTATTTTAAGAGGCATTTGAAAGGACTTGGAATAACTTGAAAGGATTCCAGTGTGCAACCATGTCACGCGTTGCTGTTTCTCCCATTCTTCATTCTCATTTCTCCCTTCCTTTTCCAGTATGTTGCGTCCCATTTCCAGTTAAGAGTGCAGATATTGTAGGCTCAGCCTTGCTTGACGCCTTGCGATTGCTGCCACGTGGACATAATGCTGAGGCCTTCAGGTGCCCAGCAAACAACCAGTCCATGGTGGTAATGTTGTGTCTCTTCAGTTCAAAGGGCCAAACTGTGTCCTCAGATAGTGACCTCCATGGGATGTTGCTGGCTTTTTTCCAGCGGTACCTGTCAGCAGCGTGTAAGCAGTGCCATGGTGTGCCTCACGCTATCTCACACGTGTTGTGCTCTTTGTGGGGAAACTGCAGGCTCGGAGCAGAACCTCATCAGCTGGAAATTGCTCGTTTATAACCACCAGCAGCACACTCGAATAACTCTAGAGGTGCCGCAGAGCTTCCCTTTTAGGTCCTCACTGAGGATCTGGGGTAGCTGGGGATAGAAGCACTCAGCTTCTCCCTGGTGGGCAGGGTAGTTATAGAGTGTTACAGAAAATTGCATTGTGAATTAGCTTTGTAGAGGGGGTCAGAGAAAAGCATTTTCCTCTGATTTCACTTCTTAACTTGAATTCTAACTTCTTGAGAACTACTAAAGGAAATCCTTAAATATTTAAGAAAATGGGGGAAAATGCTACTGGCTGCTTGTACCCTGTTCTGCAGCATCCCTGCCTCTGTTCCTGGGTTCATGTCCCTCAGCACAGCTCTCTTGTCAGCTGTAATAATTCCATGCTAATGTAACTGGGAGAGGAATCTTGTGCTCAGCTTTCAATCTCATAAATTTTAAACTGTGCCTGCATTTTAAAATTGTGCTTGCAAAATACCTGTGCAGCCCTGGTTGAAATTACAGTAGACTCAACCCAGTGATTTGAAATCAAAGGTCTGCTGAAAGGTGGATACTTGCTGCTCTGTCCAAGCTGCCAAAAGATTTGGGTTTAAATTACCTGATCTAGATGTTTCACCACTTAGACACAGTTGAAATGAAAAAGTGCCTGTTTTGTAAGCATCCAAATTCCAACGCTCCCATGCCCCAGCTGACCCCCAAAAAAGGCATATGACTTTTATCTCCCTGAGGCAATTTCTAACTATTGAAGATTCAAAACTGTAAGATAGAGATGGAAATGATGAGCACCTCTAGTGCAAAAATATTTTGTGGGAACATTTTGTGGCTGAAAATGTCAGTCCCCCTTTAAGCTCTGTCAACGTTTCACTGATCCAGGATGCTTTGGGTGGGAAATAGAAGACAGTGTCCACTTGCAGTGCCTCCTTCTGTTCTCTGTTGAGGAGATGCTTGATCTTCCTCCTGGCTCCAGCTACTTCTCTTCCTTTCGCCTGAGCAAAATGCAGCTTCTGCCTTGGGAACCATCCTAAAAGCTTGTGGCTGCTTTGTAAAGCTGGATGTCCCAGACAATGTGTGCATGGGGATTAGCCAGTATTTAATCATTAGGAAAAGTTAACACATCTCACCCCTTTCCTCCTCCTGCATAAATAATCCAAGGGCATCACCTAGAGATGTAGCCTTTGAGAGTCATGAGTTCTTCTCTACATTGATTTCAGTGGAGAGGTCCTAGTCTTGAGCATGCACACTTTGAAGACCCCATGTTGGGAAGTGCTCTCCAGTTCCTGTAATGGATTTGTGAGAACTATTAGTGGAGGCTGCTTTGAGTTTGCCTGTAGGGGAGAGCAAAGCTTTCAGACATCTGTGAAAGTGGTGCAGGTATTCCTTTGACCTTATGCGTTTACAAATTAAAGGCTCTCACAAATTTTTCATATGGGGAACCAACAAGCTCTCTTGGCTTTCACATAAACAATTAGATTATTTTGAGGAAAACACCCTGTAGTGGTGAATAGGGATTATGCAACCTTCTTGTTCTTAAGCAGTCATTTAGCAAGATATATTTTACTGTTTAAGTCTAAAAATAGAATGGGTACACTGTGTTTTGTGACCTTAGTTTCATTTTTCCATTCATTTCATGCACATTACAGAGCTACCTCCTGCAGCTTGCTCTGCAAATGGTCTCACATAATTTGACCGTACTGGCAGTTTCCTCTTGGTATGAAGCTGAAACCATGTTTGTGGGGCTGTGTCCTCTGTTTCTTAACTGGAGGGTTTATAGGGCAAGTGTTATGTGAAGCACTACACTAGAAGCAACGTGAAGTAAGGCTCTTCTGTGTGCAGCTTCCTGACAGAGTAAGATTGTGTGTGACCCCAGAATATGTCTTAAAATACCCAATCCAGGGTATCCAGATGCTGTAATCACTTTTGCTGTGCTCTAGTCCCAGAGTATGGTGATGCCTGGTTATTAATTGCAAGGAAACAAGGTCAGATTCTCTAATCAAGGGATTTCGGTATTTGTTCGAAGAAGTCCAGTGTATGACTTTTAATGGAGAAGAGGTCAACAGTTACACTTTGGACAACTTTTGAAGCTTCAGAGTTGATTTTCATTCCAGGCCTTTTGCAAACATTCACAAAATGGAACTGTGCTGAAACGGCTATTTTTAGAGTTGGAATTTTAATATGAGTACTCTCTTTATTTTGGTCTCTGTCGCTCTCATAGATCTGAATTAAGTGCTCTAGAACACACAACCTTTCATAATAAAACCGTAGGTGAAACAAAGTTCTCTGTGAAGTGCTTTAGCTTCAGTTATATTTCATTTTAGCAGAAATGTTCTAGATAGCGTTAATAATGATTCCTGTTTCCAGGGATTTATCTCCTGCTCTGTGACAATACAGAGTTCTGAATGTGGAAGGCTCTTTTTTAAAAGTAAAGTCTCATGGTGGTCCTAATCCTGGGCTTTGTGATGCTGATTAGTTGATACTGGCAGAATTGATTCTGTTTGCTTTGCCGAAGTATTGAATAACATTTCAGGAATTTTCTGGTTCTTTAACATTCTCTCTTTATGACCCCCTGTTGACACTGAGCAAGACTGGCAGTCAAGATGATCTTTGTTTGAATGTTCAGTGGGACAGTTTTGCAAGGGGAAGATTATAATCTATAAATAATCGAGCAGGAAGATAAACAGGATGTGATGCCTTCTATTAAACTAAGTTCTTTAATTATTTGCTATGGTAATACTAGTTGTAGGACCAATATGAAATGCTGGTATTTACTAGGTTTACCACTAAATCTTTCCAGTTCTGTTTGCAGACCAGATAGCTTTTACAAGGAGAATGATTTAGATTTATTCATTTTCAGAGTCAGCCTTCAGTTATCTTTGTAAGGAGGCCTAATATTCATTGAGGGAAGATGTTCAGCACTTCAAGGTCAGGCCTTCTTTAATGGATCCCATCTGCACCACAATCAGATTTTTTTCTGAAAATGTGGGTCCTGTCGATGTACTTGATGTTTTTCTTCTCCTGGTCACAAAGGGGGAAACTGAACTTTGAAATTAAAAGCTTGTAACGAAGATCTGTCAGGGTTATGTTCCTCACCACTGCCCGTAGGCTTACCTACTGCTTTTCTCAAAGGAAGCTTGTCCAAATGACTGGGGGCTTATCACAGTCCAAATGCTGGAAGTATCCAGGCTCCATCAAGCGTGGTGTCCTGCTGCAGGTCAGCACGTAGGGAGCTGCATCGTGGGGCTGCTGCAACTGAGAGCAGCACCTGCTGCAGTCTCAGCCACAGCCAAACATCCATACCCACAGGATTGCAGGATTCGTGTTCCCTAGAAAAGGCATGGATTAGAAAGCTGTAAAGTATGTTCAGTAGTGATTTACATCTCCAAACCCTTTATTTCTTATATGGAGAACCAACCCATCAATAGCAGCATATCAAAGTTGTTTGCAAGGGAGGGGATATTGCTTTGAGATGTTGCAGGCAGCGACAGAACCATCAGCTATTGACAGTCTATCAAGTGTAGTGAGAGCTGTGAACTGGCTGTCTGACCCACTGATAGAATCACAGAATGATATGGGGTTGGAAGGGACCTCTGGAGATGATCTAGTCCAACTCCCCTGCCAAAGTGGGTCCACCTAGAGCAGGTTGCACAGGAACATGTTCAGGTGGGTTTTGAACGTTCCCAGAGATGGAGACTCCACCACCTCCCTGGGCAGCCTGTTTCAGTGCTCTGCCACCCTCAACGTGAAGAAGTTCCTCCCCATGTTTGGGTGGAACTTCTTATGTACAAGTTTGTGCCCATTTCCTCTTGTCCTGTCACTGGGTGCCACTGAAAAAAGACTGGTCCCATCTTCTTGACACCCACCCTTTAACTATTTAGAGACGTTGGTCAGATGCCCCCTCAGTCTTCTCTTCTCCAGACTAAAAAGACCCAAGTCCCTCAGCCTTTCCTCATAAGAGAGATGTTCTAGGCCCCTAATCATCTTTGTAGCCCTGTTAGATGTGTCCCTGGTAAGATGTTGCACTTTGAACACTTGGAGCATCACGCAGGAAAGCTGTTATTTTAGGGTGGCTGCTCTGAAGGGATGGTTGGGAACTGAGGCTGTTGGTGCTGCTCTTGGGAAGTTTTAGGTGGAAAGTAGGTATAAAAAGACTTTACTTGGTATTACAGCTCAAGGTGTTGTGAGAAAGGTGATGTGGAGGTCTGTGCAAAGAGGGTGTGAAAAACTGTAGGTATTATACTGTCACAGGAACCATGCCCTGGCCACTAGATCAAGAAAAGGCTGGATGTGTTCGTGTCCAGCCTTCTCTAGGTGAGCGTGCTTTGGCAGAGGGGTTGGACTAGATGATCTCCAGAGGTACCTTCCAACCACTACATTTCTATGATTCTGTAAAAACTTTATAAAAGACTTGGGGCCTGGGAGCATTCACCCAGCGTGGCAGAGGCTGCAGCTCTTTCCCCAGAGGAAAAACTACCTTGAAGCAGTGACTCCTAGGATCCACCTGAGGAGGAGGGATGCAGAGGAGACAAAAGCATAGGCAGGGGTTAGGGCTTTTATGGCATTGGGATGGTAAGGTTTAAGATTAGATACTTTCCTTCACCTTTATGGAAAAATAAATAAATATAGTCTTACTGAGCAGGACATGGCCCGGGTTTTCATGTGGGCACAATCTCAGTGGAGATAAATGAACCTGCAGAAGAGCCCTAGGTCTAGAGCCAGCAGCTCCAGGGCTGGGCAAGTGGTGGTGCCGCCTGTGCTCGGCCGGACAACATGCCATTCTGTGCTGTCAGCAGATGTTTGTTTTCATTCTGGTTTCAACAGGCTTGGAGGGAAACTGGACGTTTTCCAGCCCTGTCCATCCTTAATTTCTTCTCGTCGGGTAGAGAATAACTCCAGTTATTTATGTCGTTGCACAAGCACCCGGGCGGTGTTTTGTTGACCAGCCATGGTAACCTCGGAGCAAGCCAGATGTGGGAGCTTCTCCTGGGGTGGCCGGGGGTGGGCTGCGTGTGTGTTCCTGCCGCCCCATCTGCCCCCTGTGACCAATCTCTGTGGAGCCCGCATCTCTGCAGCATCCTGAGGTCCCTGGGAAGAGCGTGTCACCCCTGGCCTTTACAACCGGCCCTAAGTTTCCTGTCGTCATCAGCCAGTGTGTGAGGCAGAGAAAATGTTAAAGAAACAGTGCCGCGGCGTAGGGGGAAAACTCTGTGGCTTTAGGCTTTGCAGGAGGAAAAATCAGAGCACAGCTAGGTTTACCCTTAAAAACTGCTATTTGAGAAGAGGAGTAAGCCCCCAGCGCTGGGCTGGCTGGGGCAGGTGAGTGTCACCTCTCCGCATCGCCACCCTCCCCTCCTCGGTGAGGGCAGCGAAGGCACAGGGTGCCCCACGGTGCTCCTGCTCCTCCTGCTCCCGCTGCTGGAAATTTCCACGCTCCCCGTGAATGGATTAGGCAGAGGGGAAGTGGAGCCTCTGACATATTTTTCCAAACCAAAACAAAGCTGGCAAGTCTAATTTTAGGCCTGGTTTAGTATGGAAATGATATCAATACTGACACAAAGCTTTTCCGTCCTCCTGATAATTAATTTCTGTGTATTTAAGTCCTGCATGTGGAAGAGGCTGAGAATTGATAGCCTGCTCCTGGCAGCTGGGTTTACAATCAAATGCATTTATCAACAAAGAGCAAAATTAAAGGGAAGCGATACCACGCGCTCCCTCAATAGCTTTGCCTCCGTTTGCTGTTGAACCAAGGTGTTTGTAACTCCTCTCTCTGTGCCTCGGGACAAGGTGCGTAGCAGCGGAGTGTCTGCCTGCCAGCCTTCAGCTCACTCCTCAGAAAATAACTTACGGGGATGTTGTGACTGATGTTCCCCTCTCTCTCGCTTTCTCTCTCCCTCTGTGTCTCCCTGTGCCTGGGTTTGTTTGCATGTTAGGTTTTTGTGGCCAGTCCAAACAAAACACAGCCTATTGTGGAGATCCTGTTGAAAAACCAACCCAAGCTAATTGAGTTTCTGAGCAATTTCCAGAAAGAGAGGACGGATGACGAGCAATTCACTGATGAGAAGAACTACCTGATTAAGCAAATCCGAGACTTGAAAAAGCCGACGGCATGAAGAACTCCTCTCGTTTTCCACTGTAGGCATTAATCTCATTTGTTAAGTTCCTCTGTGTCCCTTAAACACCACGATAGTGCTTGAGAAGGCACAGCAAGTGCCTGGTTTTTATTTTGTCTTTGTTCCTAGATGTCAAGAATATAGGGGTTTTACATGAAAACTAAAAAAAAACCAAAAAAAAAAAATCTAGAATAATATATTCTTTTTAATCAAGACTATAATTATTTATGTCAGTTTAGAATCTCTCTGTAATAGAAGCTGGTTTGACGGATTTTCTTTTGTGCTCAAGAAGAATGAACCTCTTTGCTTAACTTTATTGGCAAACTCAAGCTGATGGTGAGTGCACAGAGTAGGTCTTCTGAGGACTGTAATGTTGTTCCTTTTGCACTTGTAGTTGTGACTTTGTTCTAGTGCTGCACACACACAAGACTGTGAAAGAGCACGTTCGTCTCTGGAGTTAGCTACACTTATAGGTTGAGTTCCTTAGTCAAAACAGTGGGAGATGAAAAAGCAGTTAAAGGTCACGTTTTTCGCTTTATTTTTGTGTTCTTTCATCTTTGAGTTTTCTTTTTCCCCTGGATCAGAGGTTTTGTATTCAGTGCTGGGGAATGGATGAAGACATCAGCCAGATGAGCTGTCTCTGCCTGCCTCCCGTTTTCCTGTAGGAGATCTACCTTGTGCTAGAGCACAGTCCATTCTCACCGGTTCCTGAGCAGACTGGTGAGGAGCAGCCCCAGGTACGTGGTGCCCATGTACACCGCAACAGGAAGAAGGCAAGGGCAGCCCCACCCCATCAAGGCCCATGCTGTATTGCTAATAAAGTCAATAAATAATAGTTTCAGTGGGAATAACTTGGGGTGGTGGCCAGAGCTATGTGGCCGAATCATGCCAAGTGCTGAGCCCCAGCACCGGTGCGAGAGGAAGGTCCTCAGCGTCTTCCCATCTGGATTCAAATCCTGGTTTGCTGAATCCCGGGGATGCTGAAATAGCCTCAGCCTGAACCACTGAGTGGCCCAGGGTCCCCGAATCTGCAGGTGCTCTCAAAGCTGAGAGCAGTTATTGGGTACCTAAATCAAGCACGGGAGGCGGTTTAGCAGCCCCAGGCACCAAAGGCTGCTTGTCGTCTGGCGTTTTCTAGCCTCGTTCATCCTGGTGCGAATTCAGGTTCTGCGCTGAAGTGGTAGAAGGGGAAATCGTTGCACTGTTAATGTTTCAAGTTTAATAAGCTCTGTGGTCCAAACAGTGTTTCCCAGGGGTGTTTGAAGAGTTTTTGGGGTCTTTTGTTTTCTAGCGGGAAAATGAAAATGCTTTATTTAGGAAGTGGAGTTTGAGAGCAGGGAGTGGAAATTTCTTGAATTTTTCTAGACAGACAAAGTTCTGAGTATTCCTATTTGTTGTGAGGCAGTTATCTAGCTAAAAATTTAGCTAATGCTTCAGATAAAGACGTGACACTGAATTGTAAAAACAGAACAAGACTTTTACCTTCATAAAACTGTTGTATATTGGGGTGACTGATACTTTAATTTATGTGCTTTAGAAAAGGGATGAAACAGAACACATTGTGGACTCATGTTTTTTTCAGATGTCGGATATACACAAGAAATGTACATCTTAGTTGCCTGGAATTAAAAAAAAATATATTTACAAGCTATTAAAAGCATGATTACTGATCACCCTTTATATCTACCTGGTTTTTTTCTTCATGCCTTTCTGGATAGCCAGGCTCCACGCAGTGCTAAATTCTTTCTCTGCTTTGCCAACCAGTTTCAGCAGATGGAAAGAGTGAAAGAGAGAGATGAGCACTTTCTTCAGAGCTAATGCACTCTGCAAAGCACCCCTTCTGCAGCCCTGGCTGGCAGGGGCCTGGCAACCCAGGGTACAGCCCAGCTTAGCCTGACTTGAACATAAGAAGTTCCACCAAAACATGAGGAGGAACTTCTTACTTTGAGGGTGGCAGAGCACTGAAAACAGGCTGCCCAGGGAGGTGGTGGAGTCTCCATCTCTGGAGACATTCAAAGCCTACCTGGACATGTTCCTGTGCAACCTGCTCTAGGTGGACCTGCTTTGTCAGGGGGGTTGGACTAGATCATCTCCAGAGGTCTCTTCCAACCCCATATCATTCTGTGATTCTGTGTGACTGCCATCTTCACCCCCAGCCCTGTGGGGGGTGCTCACTGTCAGTGGCAGCTTGTGGGTCAATAAAGGACCGCCTCCAGAATCACAGTCCTTGAACCTCATCATTTAAGGCTGATCCTCTGAGATTTAGAGCCCGAAACCGAAGGGCGCTTGGCTGCGCTCTGAGCTCTCAGGGTGGGGCTGTCTCCAGGGCTGGATTAGCGCAGAGACACATGTCCATTGCCTCAGCCTCTGGAGTCACATGAGAACACCGGGCTTCCAGCCCACGCTCGGAAAAAGTGTGTCATGGTGTGTGGCTGGGGAGTGCCCGCCCTTGGCAAGGCGAGCGTGACCCAGGCAGAGGTGCCCAGTGCATCCGTGAGGGTGGTCAGCGCTGGGAGCTGCTCTCGTCTGCACGGTCTGGACGCAGGAGAGCACTTGAAGACATCAAAACCTGGCAGTAATACGAGGTTACACCCATCACCCCGGTGTTTGCGTGGGCAGAGATGTGGCAGGCCCAACAGGGAACAGAGCGATGGGCCCCATCCCTGCAAAACCAGCCTTTTCCAGTGGGAGCAGTCATCAGGCCACGGGAGTAGGTGGGGAGGAGGGCTTGTGAAAAAAGGAGCGTGTGTGTACACGTGTCTGCAAGAAGGGAGGGGGACGCGGGGAAAGTGGTGGTCTTACAGTAAAATGACATGTGCCAGGCTCCTTGCAGCTTCTCGTACGAGAAGCAGGTCCTGAAGTAGATATGGCCAACACACCTCAAAGTAATTGAGTCTTATCCCCGGCTCAACTTGCTTAGCTCTTTGAAAGAAAAAGAAGCAAAAGAAACGGTGAAGAAGAAATTAAGCAACATAATAATATTTCACAGCAGGTGGGGACACATCCCTAATTAAATGGAAATGAGGTCTTTTCTAATGCAACTTCAAAATAACGATAGCAGTCCCAATTTCCTTCGGTGCATTCAATCAAGGTGATTCTTCTGCCTAAGCCACTGCTTCCACCAGGAACTCTCTGAAATTAATATCTGGGGGAGCTGTGTGATTGCAGGACACGGTTCATCAGAGTGAAGACATGGAAGAAGATTGTCATCCGGAGAGCCAAAGAAGCTGGAGGAGACTCTTGGGCTGCAGCCTCTCCGTTCCAGTCCCCACCCAGCATCCGGGGGGGTTTGGATCATACGAATGAATCTCTGCCAAGATGCGATGTATGATCCTGCACAAAAAGCCTTATTTGATACAGCAGCATGCCAGGAATCTTTGAACCGTAAGCGTCTGCCCTGGGATTTGGGCAGCTTCTGCTACTAAGAGAAATCTGATTAGAAGCAGCAACGCCTCTCATTAGACATTACCCTGTCTGTACTGTGCGCCAGCAGGTGTGAACCCGGGGGGAGGGCGCAGGACTCTGGCCTTCAAGAACTGTGACTGTTAAGACCACTTGAGCCTCTTAATCTGCAGGCTCCAGGGATGAGATCAGATGAGAAGGAAAGAATGACTTGGACTTTGTAATCTCACAATAAAAGCACTCACGTGAGGGAGAGGAGATCTGGATCCCATTTGTTCTCTAGTGCGTGCTTTGCTCTTGTCTATGAAATTGGAGAAGGACTTAGAGAACCCAGGCCTCTTTCCAAAGGATGCAGTGATGTTTGGTCAGTAGAGAGGCTTTTTCTCTGGGCCAACAAGTGCTTCATTTTTCTGTCTGAAGTAGAAGCACTTCGATGTCTTGGCTGGAAGGACCCCCCTGCCAGAACCTCTTACGCCTGGTGGCGCAGGCTGTTATGAGGCAGAGGGGATCTGGGTTTTGGTCTCTGTTACATGAAAGGGAATTGTACATAGCTCTCCTCCTTCTTGACGAAGCACTCTTGCATAAAATTATATGTTTCTATGGCCTTCCAATGGTTTTGGACTTGCATTTTGGCACCTGCCACTTTCCCGGTGAGGAGCTCATGCTGTGGTTGCCTTGAGCATCACCCAATCAATGGACTCGTCCATACTGCCTGCAGCCGAACAGCATCAAGCGACTGAGGGACTGTGTAGACCACAAGGATTTGTTGTGTTTGCTGCCAAGCAATGAAAGCCCGTTTCATAGCTCTTGTGCTGGTGGACCTGACATGGCTGGTTGCTTTCCTGCCAGAGCAGATAGGGGGTAGAAATTCTGCTGGGCTGCAGTGCTCCTGGGGCTTGAGCAGGAGACACCCAGCGCTCACTGATGCCTGGTGATGAATACAGGCTCTTAAGGGCCTTCAAGTCCTGAAGCTGCTGGCTTATAGCAGCTTTTGGCATAAATGCAGGCTCAACCCCGGGAACTGACACATTCCCCCTTCCAACCAGCACCTTAACAGAGAGCTCAGCCCGTCTTTCTACCTCTTCAGAGAAAATCCAGGGCTCCTCTCCCACTGAGTGGCAAGACCAGTGAGCTATGGAGTTACTCAGGCTCACTCCATGTGCATCCCATACACACAACCCGAGTGGAGCAGCACAAGCTGCTAGGTCTGGGCATGAGGTGTCCCAGAGCCTCCAGTGGGAGGTCCAGCCCCATATTGAGAGAGGCAATCCCACTGGTGAGAGCCGCTGTGGCCTGGGGAAGAGAAGACGCTGAAGTTCCTGCTGCCCCAGCCCGTGCTGAAGCGGAGCCTTGCCTCCATCAAAGGAGGAAGGAAGGAGGTAGCGCAAGGAAGCAGCCGTCCAAGCCAGCTCTGAGCATGGTTGGTGCTGGGCAGACAAGGTGGGAGGAGGCTGAGGGAAAGCCCAGCAGAAGGTTAGCAGTTCTGGCCGAGGGGTTCAACTGTGAGCCAAGCATCTCCCAGGGCTGGGGCTTGGCCCGGCTCCCCGCAGCGCCCCAGGGAGAGGCAGGCGGAGAGCCCAGCCCTCCTGACTCATGGTCCTGCTCCACAGCGCCTGCCTCCCGCTGGCCCCTCTTTCCAGGAATGTGAAAGGAGGAAAACCAAATCAACCCACCAACCCCTTTCCTAGGGCATCGGTTGCGAGTGGCTTTGCAAAGCCACAGCAAAAATAACATTTTCCACCTCAGGGTGAGCGGCAGCGTCGGGAAAGTCTGTGCCATGCCACGGTGGGGAGGTGGCTCCCCCTGTCCCCAACACCCACACCTATCCACCTTAGTACTGACTGGTGTACTGGGGAGGGGGACAGGAGATGTCCCAGCACAGCCTGTGAGGCAGCGCCCTGCCGTGCATCTGAACACCCCCATTCACCATTTCTACAGGAGCCCCGTGGCTGTTTTCATCACCAAACGGCACTGGCAACAGCTGGGAGGGCTTTGCTACTGAGCCTTGGGACCAGGGAAGCATCACACTGCCCTGGCCACCTGAGAGACTGCAGGTATCTGCTGCGGCAAAGCCCGTGAGGTATGGCCCAATGAGTGTCCCATGTCAATAGCTGGCTGAACATGAGCCAGCAGTGTGACCAGGTGGCCAAGAAGACCAAGAGCATCCTGGCCTGTGTCACGCCTGGCGTGGTGAATAGGACTTGGGAGGTGATCATCCCCCTGTACTCAGCACTGGTGAGGCCCCACCTTGAGTACTGTGTCTGGTTTTGGGACCCTTACCACAAAAAAGACATCAAGGTGCTGGAGCGGGTCCAGAGAAGGGCAACGAAGCTGGTGAGGGGTCTGGAGAGTAAGTCTTACGAGGAGAGGCTGAGGGAGCTGGGGTTGTTCAG
>JAOXNO010000001.1:180839203-180854452 GCA_028565335.1 Limnodromus scolopaceus | reverse complement strand
GGCCAGGCTGGATGGGGCTTTGAGCAACCTGCTCTAGTGGGAGGTGCCCCTGCCCATGGCAGGGGGGTTGGAACTCGGTGAACTTTAAGGTCCCTTCCAACTCTAACCATTCTATGATTCTCTGATGAGTACACACCAAAGAAACTGTCAGAATCCCCAGTATTAAGGTGTTTTTAGTGACCACTTACAACATAAATATTACACCATGGGATGTAATATACAATATTGTTATCACAGGAATTTAGGTAATTAACTCTGTATCAAGCTACTCCATTCATCAAGTCTAATCCAATCCAACAGACTTTGTTGTAGTTAAGATATATTGTGTTTAAAATACTACAATTTATCCCAACACACATTGTATCAGGAAAGTTGCAGGGAGTCCTCTCTGTGATTCTTAGAAGTTAGCTGTGTCTTGGCATCTGATGAAATTATCGAGGTGTTCTCCGTGGGCCTCTCAGTCGGCTGGTTGACACAAGGCGAGTGCCAAGTGCAGTTCACAGCTCTCACAGAATCCCAGAATGATAGGGGGTTGGAAGGGACCTCTGGAGATCACCTCGTCCAACTCCCCTGCCAAAGAGGGTCTACCTACAGCAGGCTGCACAGGAACGTGTCCAGGTAGGTTTTGAATGTCTCCAGAGACGGAGACTCCACCACCTCTCTGGGCAGCCTGTTCCAGTGCTCTGCCACCCTCACAGTAAAGAAGTTCCTCCTCATGTTTAGATGGAACTTCTTATGTTCAGGTTTGCGCCTATTTCCTCTTGTCCTGTCCCTGAGCACCACTGAAAACAGACTGGCCCCATCCTCCTGACACTCATCCTTTAAGTATTTGTAGGTGTTGATCAGATGCCTCCTCAGTCTTCTCTTCTCCGGACTAAAAAGACCCAAGTCCCTCAGCCTTTCCTCCTAAGAGAGATACTCCAGGTCCCTAATCATCTTTGTAGCACTTTGCAGCCCAGAGAGCCTTTGTAGCTCTCTGGCATGGAGTGCCTAATTCAGTGAAATCTAAATGCTGCTTTCTCAAATGAATTAATTTGCAGCTCGGTAAAGGTCCTGTAAAAGCCAACAAGATCCCATGCAGGCACAACTTTCTGTTTATAGGTATATCAATAGGTACTGAGCTGTCAGGTGGGCAGCATGGTACAATTTTATTTCTCTCGGTAAACCCCTTCACCTCCTCTGCCCCCAGTACCTGGATTTTCTGTATTTAATTGGTAGCAGGATACAGAAATATCACATCCTGCTGAAGTTTTCCCTACAGTTATCATACTGCTAGACAGTGTTTCACAAATGCAACTACCAGCCATTCAATGTGAGAAGCAGGCAATCTCTTCCGATTTTGTTGTCTGAAGAGCTGTTGCTGTGCCTGTGGCTACTCGTAGTCCTGGGAAGTCCTCCAACAGCCAGGCAGCTGAGCTTTACTGCAATCTACAGCCTAGAGAATTACCTTTCTCTCAAGAAATCGTTCCCACATGGAGACAGGGCAGGTCACAGGAAGCGCAGCTTCCTCAAACTTCTGCTAATTTGTATCATGTTTTTGGTAGTGAGCAAACACGCCACAGCCACACATCCTAATCCAGCTCCAGCTCTGCCAGCTGGCAAGGGCTACCGTCCCCGGCTGCTTTGACCCCAGTGCCTCGCCAGAAGTTGCCTTCCCCTCACGTGTGTTTGCTGGGGTATTTCTATGGTTGCTCCCTAACCCCTTTAAGAGCTGGACTGACGTATATAGCTCAAAGAGCAGATCACTGACTTATTTTGTCTGAAGCATGTAGGGAGCAACGACATGAGCAACTCGGCTGAGGGATCAGGGAGAAGGAGGAGAATGAAGTTTTGGCAGGGAAATGGTAGTGAACAGCTTAGAGAGGACTTCCAGGGAGTTTATTTTTTTGTCCATGTCAAAAAAAATTGTCACCATCATGTCTAAGTATCTTAAAGGCTGTTTCCACAGTTTTCACTTCTTGACTGTTCCAATTTTAATTTTTGTAAACTAGTCTTCTCATTTTATTTTAATTTACTGCGCTAAACTGTTCCGGAGAGGCAAAAGGAATCATGCACCTCAGTCTACTTTGTCTTTCCAGGCTTAATGCGTAACCTTTATTTTTTTGTCCAGCTCAATGCACACTGCCCATCAAAGCGTGATTTGACTCTGTGTCTAGAAGCAACACTGACCACACCTTACTTTCGTACTTAATGTTGCATTCACAATTTTAAAGTTAAAGAATATTCACATGGGAAGGTAACGAACACTTTGATTATGGTTCATCTTTTAACTAATTGGGCATAACAAACATAGCACTACACCAAAGGTTATGAATTATGAAAATATCAAGGTCTGTTATCTACCAAAGCACAGACAAAATTTATTTAATCTTGACCTATAATAAAATTATAATATACCAGAATCAACAGTGTTTCCTTTCTGGAAGGAAACCTGCTTGCTTAATAGTGTGAAACAGAGTTTCCAAGCCTAATTTCATGTCAATTATCAGGCAGGTTGCAAGGAAGCAAAATTAGCACTGCACATCCTCTTTTAAACGCAGACTAATCTGTAGCTTTGTGTTTCAAACTGCATCTTTGGATAATCAAACCTGAAATTAAAACATGCTCTCAACTGCTCGAACCTGAGTGCCTTACTACTAAAATGGTGCTACAGTAAAAACCTCATGAGTGAATTATATAAAAAAAGAAGTTTCCCTACACCTCAATGTCCACATTGCAAAAATTGGGGGTCTTTCCTATCAGCAGTTCTCTGCACATAAGTATGAAGTGTGAACAGGGGAGGTTCAGACTGGATATTAGGGAAAAATTTTACACTGAAAGGGTTATTAAGCATTGGAATGGGCTGCCCAGGGAAGTGGCTGAGGTACTATCCCTGGAGGCATTCAAAAGATGGGTTGACATAGTGCTTAGTGACTTGGTTTAGTGATGTTTTTTTTTAATCAGAGGTAGGTTAATGGTTGGACTATATGATCTTAAAGGTGCCTTCCAACCTAGACAATTCTATGATTCTATGACTTTGACATCATCAAAGGTTTTATAATATTTACTGTCTTCAAACAGCTCTTAGTTCAAAGAGAACCCTTTGTTCTTTTTCTCATAAGTCTCAACTCTGTACCATTGGGTGGATGTTTCCTTTTTGTCAGTTCTTCCCATTAGTGGACAATTCCCCCACCACTTGATGTGTCAAGCTGTATTTAGTAAACATCAGCGTAACCTAGAGAAGCTGCAACTTACTGCAGTATTTGTATTACTTAAATCTCTTTTCTCTATGACAACGATTTTAGAAGATACTACCTTTATATTATTTATTAACAAAAAGTTAGCATGGTGACTGAAATCATACTGGAACATGATAATCTTTAAACTAGTTATCACAAATACTAATTGAAGAAAAATACAGTAACTGAAACACATCATACCTGTTTGAATTCCGAGTCTTTGCCCACCATGACCTGAAGACAGTAGATAACTGGATCGCCCTTCATGGGCTGCAGAACCTCCCAGGTGATCTCACACGTGTGATCGTTTATTCTCTCTATCCTGGGTGCTGCAGGAAGAACACACAAAAGCGATAGCTAGTTCTCCTTTCCCTATCGCTTCACGTTATATTTTGAAGCCTTGTAAAATGCTATATTCTATCTGCTATTTTGTCTCAGAGAAATAAAAGACTCAGATTCAAATGTATTCTTCCTACAATGTTTTCTGCAACAAGTAACAATTCACACAGGTCTCTACTGCCAGAGTTTAGGTATCATCCAAGAGAAAGCAAGTAGAATTTGGTGACTGCAAGTGTGTATTATATGCAAAAAGAAAAAAAGAAAAAAAAAAGCTGTTATGCTTAAAATTATTCTGAACATGCTAGGAAGAATTTTCACCTCAAATTATTTTAACAGCCTGGTCACACTCTCCTGGGAAGCAAGAATTCTAAGCGCACCCCTTGTTATGTCAAAGAATGCATAAACCCCAAGTCTCTCATTTTTAGAGCAAATATTTTAGGCTTTAGGTAATTACAAAAAAAGAGCATTCCCTTACTATCCCTACCTGCACTTGGAAAAGGGGTCAGCATTCTATATACCCCAAATAATACCAAACAATACCAAACCCAACTTGTCATCCCCCCACCCACCAAGTGAAAAAAGAAGCACCTTTACCTTTCAAGGCAGCTGGAACAGATTTGGGAGTAGTGAAAACATACTTTTGAGAAAGAGGACCTTCACCAGCCTCATTACACGCCTGAATACAAAACTTGTATGACGTTGACTCACTGAGTCTTTGTACTTTATATGTATGACATGGTCCTCTGTATAAGGATACAAACCTGAAAATGGAAAGAGTAGCTCATTTTAAACACAGAAAAGGGCTTCTGAAGTAGCTACATTATTGTCTTGAAATCTGTTCCCATTAATGAGAAGCCCAGAAATATTTATTTCAGAGTTAAATGGTGTTCTGGCACTACTATAAAACAATAATCTCTTTTTCCAGGGCCACATGTTTTGGTTTTTTTTTTTTCATGTCTTTGAAATAAAATATCCTTTACACAGAGAGTACCACAGACTGTCTCTTGGCAAAAATGATGCTAAGCATTTTCAGAAACCCTTCTGCACTTGACACAATGGGAAAAGACAGCAGTTCTCTGTCTCAATGAGCTGCACACACTGCTTTTTTTTTGCGGCCCCCCAACACCGTTAGCTTTTCAAAATTAGGTAACTAGATTTTAGCTCTTGCTCCTTTGCAACTTTCCCTTACTACACCTAATAAAGGGTCATGGATCCAACTGCTCTTGTATGTCACTGTCAGAGATGGGTGACTGAGCTACAGCTCACTCAGATCTTCACAGCAGGCCAGTGTCACGCTTGTAGCGCACAGCAAGTCCCATTATTAGAGGTTTGTAGACTGGTTGCTCTCCTTCAAATTATGGCAGCTAATCTTGGCAGCTCTCATTTCATTTTCAATTTTGGTATCCCCAGGACACAGCACAATTTTATCTTTCTGTAGGGGTTAATCACCTACTTCGACTTTTCTTTTAAATTTAAAACAAATGGTACCTGCACATGACTTAGTCTTTGATAATGGCATGAATTTCTTTCCAGTTAAGGGTCTAACTTCTTTTCCTCCTTACGGCAGAACAATTTCACCTGGCAGATCTATTCTGCCTCACTGTCAAGCCAAAGCTACGCAGGGATTCAGACATGGTACACAGTGTAGCCGTACTGTTTATTTTACCATTTAGGCAAGGGTACTTGCTGTACCATCATAGCTTACATTCCGACTTAACATGAGAGAAGAGATTCCTTAAAATAACGATTTGTACTATATGAGTACTGAAACCAACCTTCCATTCTTATCCTCCATTTGAAGGTGGTACTGAATGGAGTCGGTCAATGCTTTTGCGGTTCCCTCTCCCCACTTCAGCTTGAGAGTCTGAGAACTGTACGCAGCACATTCCAGGCGAGGTGGATCCGGAGGGAGAGGCTTTGTTTTCAGTTTTATGGTGTGGCTGAAAGGACCCGCTCCCAGACTGTTTAGGGCTTGAATTCGTACTCTAGTATTTGGAAAAATAGAGAGAATAAATTAACTTGAAATTAGAGTCTAAAAAGTAACTGGTGATTTCCATCATTCACATTCAAGAGAGAATAATGGTACCAAATAGATGATACTTTCTACAATGAAGACTTTTATCAATATTATGCTTCGACAGGCTGTCATGAATATGCAGGAGTGTCCCTTTCCTTGCCACATTTTAAGGAACTGGATTGATTCAAAATAAAAACATGTCAGCATATTTGCATTGTTCATGGTGGTGAAAAGATGCAAAAGCTGTATGAGCTACTTCAAGAGTGGTCCATCTTCCTGACCCCACAGGCCTTGTTCCAAAATTTTTGATAGCCACATTGGGGAAACGAGGGAAAGTAAAAAACCCCCACCCCCAGAAGAGCTGATATCAGTGGGCTATTGTATCAGGTGAGTTCAAGGATGGCTACAGGAAAGTCTTCTGGACTTTTTGGAACAGATCCGATTCATGTGAAAATGAAGTAATGGTTCCCAGCTGTTTTCACTGGTAACACATCTCTGGGTGCCTGCAAACACAAGCCATCTTGGGGCTGCTTGGGAAGGGAGAGGAGGAAACCAGAGGTTGTCAAAGGACCCGTGGCTGAGGGATTTGTAGAACTTGATATACAGGAATAGTGGGGTCCTTTTGCGATACTCCACGGAAAAAACCTGCTGGCATTAGGTTTGCAAGTAAGAATTAAAAGAAGTAGCCAGAAATGTATTTCTAAAAAGAAAAAAGCAGAAAACAGAGAAATCTGAGGCTCTTTGCATGTCCCACAGGTAGCCCTAGAGAGCAAAGTGCGTCTAATCTCATTTTGCAGACTAACATTTGCTTGTCTAAAACAGTATCTGGGTAACTGGAAAAAAATAATCACAATAATTAAATTCTGAAACAATCAACCACACAGTTTCAAAATATTGAAAGGCAAATTTGTGTGCAGGCTTATGAATAAATATTTCTCCTTCACTACAGTAATATTTAACATTACACTACCTTATTAAAGCACAGAACTAAGGTTAATATATGCAAACATTTATTTGCACAAAGAGTTGACAGTGTATTCTATAAAAGCACTTTTGTGGGTAGAAGTGCAGAAATATCTCTGCAATAGAAGCTTATTGTTTTTCATTTTGTTGACTCAGAGAACGATGGCTCTCCAAATTGCCAGTATCAAGAAAGTAAACCCAAATCTTTAAGGATTTGGAAAACTGCATACCCAGATGATATCCTAGCTGTACTGAAATCAGTGGGCTTAAATTCTGACTTCAGTGCGACTGACATTCTCCTTTAACACTAAGGACATGTTTTTACAACAGGACTATAGAGTGCCTTCAGGCAGAATTTTGGATTTTTACATTTATATTTTTCAGTAACCCTTAGGCCAGATGTAAGGGATGATTTTAGTAACTTCAAAATTCTTCAAGAGATTTGAAATTGATTGACAGATTTTCAAACTGATAGCCTTCATGCTGATTCCCACCCAAATACTTGCTATTTCTGTAGAAAAGGCATTGCAAGATGTGACAAGCTGCCATTAGATCAGACAATCCAGTCAATAAAGACTGGACATGGTCCTTCCTTGGATAGATTTTATCTCGTCAAACAGATTAGAGGCCATCTATCCATGAAGCAACCAGTCCAAAAACCAGTTATGAATCAGAATCTGTAATCTGAATTCAGTTAAACAGACAAATTAACCAGAGACATACAACAGCAACACAATACACAAACTAACAAAAATTGTTCTTGAAAGAAAATAAAAGCAACACTGCTCATCGATTTATGATGATCATCATTAGGAAGCTTCCTTTTGCTCCACAGCTACGTACTAATGCCTCTTTTAGAGTAATGAAGAGAACAAAAAAACATTAAGGAAACAAACAAATAAAGACTCTGCTCTTTTGGAAGAAACAGAAACACTGCTGTCGAGCAGCTGTGCATTGCATACCTGTAGGTAGTATCTGGTTGTAAGCCATCTATAAAATAGCTCTGAACCTTCCCAACAGTTATGGGCTGCTTATCTCCAAAGTCTATGCTGTAGCCAAGGATTTCAGATCCATGGTCACAAGGCTTTTCCCAGCTTATAGCAAGGCATGTGGAAGGAGAATAGTGTGGACTTTCAACTTCATCTTCACTTAGTCCCCGAAGAGAAGTCACAACTGCAGGTACAGAGGCTGGAGTCATACATGCCACTACTTCACTGAAAGGGCCTGCACCTGCAACATTCACCGCCTGCAAATGGAAAGTAGACCATGTTTTTATGGCAGGGGCGATTCCTGTTTCCAGATTTCACTAACTACAGTTTTATGTCTTTACCTGAACCCTGCAATAGTATATAGTGGCAGGCAAAAGCCCTTTCATTTCACAGTTGAGCCCAGACCCACAATAGGAGATCTGCATGCATCCCTCCACACCGCCCCACTCCAGGCGATACTCCGTGATGTCAGCTCCGTTACTCACTGGAACCTTTAAAATGGATACAAATACAAGTTAAATTTGCTGACTGAAAAAAAATTCAACCAAATTCACTACATCTATATTGTGGTTTTTTTTTTTTTCACAGGTATGTTACCCTCCCATTTCTTTGCTGATTTTCAATGTAGTCCAACACAAATAAATCAGAATGCATTATCACCAAATCATAGAAGAGTTCGGGTCAGAAGGGGCATTAAAGACCATTGAGTTCCAACTCCCCTGCTATCCCCACCAACATCCCACTAGAGCAGGTTGCTCAAAGCCCCATCCAGCCTGGCCTTGAACACCTCCAGGGATGGGGCCTCCACAACTTCTCTGGGCAACCTATTCCAGTGCCTCACCACCCTCACAGTAAAGACTTTCTTCCTAATAGCTAATCTAAATTTCCCCTCCTTCAGTTTAAAACCATTACTCCTCATTCTCTCGCTACACTCCCTGATAAAGAGTTTAGCTTAGTAGCCTGAATGGTCAATGGCAAGAGATGGTTGTCTTGAGAGGGTGATGTAGGGTACTAAAGTTTTCACTGACTGGGTCTGTAGCACAGGGATGACAACATGCAAAAGCACACTGGTACTAGTGTTTTCACATTACAGGTGAAAGGACTCCTCCTCTGTACAAGGCCCTGAGAAACCTGACCTAAATTGGAAGTTAGGTCTGCTTTGAACAGAAGGTTGAACTGAATGACATTTACAGGCCCACTTCTACTTAACTACTCCCAGATTCTATAAAGCAGGCATCTAACGTTGGTCAAACTAATCCCACCTGAACATCGTAAGAGATTTCTTCAAAAGGCTTTTCAAGGAGAGTTCCTCTGACATACCCAGTAGGAAGCATAAACTCTCAGGTAAAATAGTTTCATCTTTTGTTTCTGCACAGTTCTGTAACTCAAGATATTTCACTCCATTTCAAGCCACTGAAAAGCAGTGTTTAAACAGTATTCCCAGATAGAATCTTCCTTTTACAAGCTTAATTTTTATCTATTGCATTTTTTAAAATCAGATATCTAAATACTATGGATTTATAGGAAGTCTGTGAGGCTTTTGCTACATTATTCCTGACGTAATTACAAAAATTAAATCAGCTTATAAAAACAGCAAATGTACAATAATCTATTGTGTTATGTGGATATATTCGCTCTGAGGAAAGATAACTACATTAAAGGAAATTTTTAAGAAATGCAGTGCAGCAGTTGTGGCAAAACTCTTAAACAAAAGAACAAAGTAAGATCTCAAGTACCCCAGGCTGACAACTTACAGCTCATATAATGGTATGATGAATGACTTTTAAGATTTTACCTACAAAGTATAGCATAATCAGGTAAGTATGTTTAAAAATGTGACTTAAAATACCTTTTAAAGTTGAACTTAAAAGATGTAGAAGACAATCATGTTAAGATAGGTGTAAGATGGCATTCTTACCTCCCACGACACCTGAGCACATGCAGCAGATCTACATGCCACTTGAGGGGGCTTGCACTGATCTGGTGGTCCTGGTGCTGTAGTTATTTCACATTTTTCCGAATAAGGCCCAAACTATTAAAAAGGGAGTTGACACAACTAATTGGTAAAAATAAAATTATTACTTTAAAAATAATAGTTTACCATAATAGGAACATATAATGGGAGCCTGAAACTTTGTATTACTTGCTTATAAAATAAATCTTTGTGGACTGTGGATTCAGGATTTATTTCAGTATCTAACTATTCTCCAGAATAGCTGCAAGACTCTTCTTCTCTATAACAAATTTTCTCTCAGGCAAAACATGAAAGTGCTATCCAAATCCTTTTTCTGTAGTTACACGATGGCTGCACTACAACAGAATGCAATTTGTAACTGCCTATTTATATCTACCTAAATAAATAAAGGATTCAAAAAAATGCTTGAGCTATAAAACACTCTTTGCAGAGGGGGATAAAATGTTAGGTCACTGCTTTAAAACCTTAAGCTGCAGACCTCTCCACAAACAGTGTCAACTGGCGACGATAGTTTTTATGAAGATAAAAACTTGGATACGGAATTAAATAAAGCTTGTTCTACAGCAACAATTGATTTAAATACATTTAATATGCCAAACACAGAAAATATCTGATAATCTGAAGTTAAACTAAATATAAAAAAAAAAGAGAGTCAGGAAACGCTAATTAGTATATTCTATAACACCAACAGCTGTAAAAATAAAGGACAATCAATTTACAAAGCTGTATACAGAAAATAATTTACTACCTTACTTCACATGAGATTCAAGTTGCAACAACGCTTTGACAAAGTACTTGGCATCTCCAAACCATTTCCCAAAGCTATTATTCAGATATAAGACATAATTAGGTATCTTCTCTTCCCTTCATCTGAAACCCCCTTTGTTTTAAACTGAAGTTTAACTGTCTGTTTCCACACAGCAATAAGCTATGTGAATCAAATGACTTTACATTACGAAACCCTCATTTTAAAATTACTGTTAAATGCTGCTTTTAAAAGAGAAGTTCCTTAATAGTGATTGCAGTCTCTGCAACTAATTTCATTTCGGACCGCCTTACCCCAGCCTTGTTAGCTGCTCGCAGCCTGAAGTTGTATGTCCTCCCTGGAAGAAGGCTGCCTACTGTGCATTCAACATCAGAGCCTTGGTAAACCTCTCTGTGTTCATCAGTTTCTGCCTGAAACATTTCCAGACCGTAATAGGTAATGGGTGAACCCCCGTCTACCTGAGGTGGTCCTAAAAATAAGAAAGAAAGGCTTATTTAATTTTAATGCCTAACACATTTGGATCCCTTACACTCACTAACAGTTGTGGTAGAATTACCCCAGCGCAGCTGAATTTCTCTTGCTCTTGGTCTACCCTGTAGCCTTGGAGGCTGGCATGGACCAGGAGCCACTGCTGGTGTCTGCACCAGTAAAGAATCAGATGCCTACAAAGGAAAGAGAGATTAATGAAGTCATCTAGGCCAAAACAAGCACTACCGATTATGTCACAAGTAAAGGCAAATACTTGAGTCAGAATCAGGATCTTCCATTGTTTGAACTACATCCTCAAATACATAAAGATGCTTAAGTGATCTGGTGTGTTTTTCTCATAATACCTATATAAAACATGCTACAGTAATCATAAAATATGCAAAATTAACTTTTGGTTTTGTGTTTTGGTACACGTGTAAGGAGTAGAATTAAAAACGGTACTTAAGTATCAGTACAAACCTAATATAGAAGCTTGAAATAGGACTTGTTTAGTGTAAAATTCTATTTTCTGCCAAACTGCAGTTCAGTGATTCTAAAACCATAATCTAAGGGTTGTATACTTGTTTCTGTGCAAAAAAGCAAAGGTGGGCAGACTTGTCAAGCAGAAGAGACTAAAAAAATTGAGATTTCAACTTCTTAATTGCTTAGTAATATTTAATGTGTAACAAACTTCCACCTCTGATTTGAAGTGCGTGCAGAAATACATAGCATAACAACCCGCAGCAGATGGCATTGACTATTCTGGATGCAGACAGGGATGAGTCAGAGAGACTGGGGGGTTATTAGCTTCAGCACGATACAGAACAAATACAAAGTTGGTAAGCCTTTTAGTTTACAAGAGAGATGCATCTTAAGCGTCTCATCTCACAACTACTTTCTTCATATGTTCCAGAATGAGTAGATTGGAAGCTCTGCTGCTTTTCAGTTCCTTTGAAATGTATTGTTGCACTCAACAACAGATGCCACTTAAAAAGCAGAATTGTTTCTCAGGAGGTCTATGTCCACAACAAGCTACAGAAAAGTTTCATTACATCTTTCTTCACTATTCTTTTGCTGATTTCTGACACCTTCAGAAAGTATCAGGACTTTCTGAAAGTTATCTTCTCTTTGGCATTCAAATTATGCTTATTCTAAACTAAATGGGGTTGCAGCTGTGGTTAGATGACTGGGAAATATATTGCCTTTCCCCTTCCCCTGTACAACAGCAAGTTGAACTATGGTGAGAAGGAAAGCATTGCAGCTGAGCCAGCACCGAAGGCATCCAGATTTATTCTTAAGATAAAGTGGCTGTGGGCAAGGCTATCTCTGCAGGAGACTTTGATGTGGAGGGAGAACACATGAGTTTCATTTAATAAAAGGGGGCTGGGGAAGAAATGACAAACATCAAGAATGCAGGGTTTTAAGATTTCCAGGAGATCAGGTTGACAGTGAAGCCCTGCTGGAGGTCTGTAGAAAGCCAGGAATGGCTTTGTTACACTTGCTGCTTGGAAGAAGGGAGAAGAACACAGCATGACATCTTGGCACTGGAGGCTGAACTACACCACAGAAGTGACAGTGCAAGTGTGTGTGCGTGTAATGTGTATCTATGAGGGAGCATAGCAGGGTACACCCAATTGTTTGGGAATACTGAAAAGTAGGGTAATGTAAACATCTTGCTTGTGGCTAAGACAGCACGGGAAGAGACTATGGAGCACAACCCTGAGGAAATGCTGACCTCCCTTGCCTGCCGGGCTGACTCGGCTGCTCACAGTACTCCACTGACCACATGGAAAACATTAAAATGACACTGCTGTCTTGGGTTAGGCCTTAAGAAATGACATTCTATCAACGTATCACACAGGAAAACCCCCATAGTTTCTGCTTCTGTAAATAAGAAAAAGCACTTTAAATAAAATATAGTATCAGAAAAGAATATTCACATTTATTTCTTTAAGAAATGGGCAGAAACTTGAAACACTGTGCATCAATACTGGAACCTTTGGCTACTTTGTTAGGCACTTCTGTACAATATTTGCTTATTAAGTATTGGACTAGATTTTCTTAAAGAGAGAGATACTTTATGTAATAAAAATGTTAGCTCATATTACCGTGCTTTGTCCTCCTTCCCCAACACAATACACACGTAAGCGATAGGAACAGCCAGGATTTAGTCGGTCACACACATGTTCCCTCGCAGTTCCGCTGTATACTGTGTCCCATTTGTTTCCTGAAAGGTTAAAAATAATTGTGCAATGAACCAAGGTATAATTTGCCACACTTCAGTATCAGCCACAGCAGGTATCCATCCTAGCTTCCCTAAATAAGCATTTGTCTAATGTTTATCAAAAAAATTTAAAGCTTGCTTTGAGTTTCCCAGAAAAATATTCCATCATTTCATAAAGATAGTTTTCTAGGTAAATTTGTGTAGATCTGCTGAAGCGAAATATTATCTTCCTTATTTGGTGTTCACATTAACTAGGAGAGAATTTACTTTCAATGAAGTAGTTATTATTGGGCCAGCAAGCACATTCAAACATCCTAACCAAATAAATAGGAAAGATACAAAAGCAAAATTTTCCATGGAAAAAAACCTTTAACTACAATTAATTAATGTTGCAGAATGTAACTACAGTTTACAATTGATAAAGCTTGTTTCTGTATTCCTGAATGGCCCAGCACCTTCTGAAATACTGATTTCATTCTTTGCTATTCAGCCAGATTCTTAAATCAGATACTCTTTAGTGTTCTCTCTCTCTTTTTAAAAGATTAAACAGGGAACCTGGGAAGTTTCAATTAAATCTCCAACAACTCAATACATCACAGAATTTAGAGGACTGGGCATGAAACGTAATGCACAGATCACTAATCTGTGTAAAAGACTTGGGTAAATCATTCCAAAAGTGGCACACGACGGAACAAGGGAGTCAGGAAAGAGACAGACTTAAGTAGCAAAAGAACCACAGCCAAGGCACCGAAAGGGCTGCCCTTACAATATAGGGACAGCGTGCTGTCTGAATCTGACACAGCACTAGAGAAGTATAAACTTTCATCCTCAATGTGACTGCATTTCTGAATTTTATAAGGTTACTGAAGGGATCCAGATATTTAAATAATTTAGCTGGATGTCCAGCTTTATGTCCAGTTTAGAAATACTGTTAATTTCCCTTCTGTATGAAAGGACAGAAAAGCAAATAGCTGAAACAGTTGCCCCAACTGCATCACTGTTCTTTAATAGTGGTAAATGGAGCACTAGTTTTTCTTTCATCTATCACACAAAGCTACGCGGCCCTGTCATCTTGCTCTAAAACATCAGAAATGTGTCATTTCACTTCCAAAACAGAATACACTTAATTAATCAATTAAAGACGGAGCATCTCTTTTGACACAGAGTTTTGTGGCATCTTCTTTCTAAGCCAGAGAAAAAGATTCTCTTGTATACAACTATACAAGCATCAGCATCCCTATTTAACAGCAGTCCCTTGCAATAACTTTTCCTATCATAGCACACATTTTATTCTTCCCACAGGCACACACATGCAGAAAAAAGAACACAGCTGAATGCCAACATATGCTCCTAATACTTACCATTTAAGCCTTCAGACATTTCCACAACATACGTATTTATCGCTCCTCCTCCATTGTCTTTTGGTGGATCTATAAAAACCAGCAACATTCCAACTAAGCGAGGTAAATTAAATGGTTTCGTAGCTTTTGGGGAGAATTTACAAAAGGCAAAATCAACAGCTCACTGGAGACGGGTGCTTATTTAGACAGATAGCATCCAAGCTAGCCACAGCATCCTAGTTCAGGACAGCCACAAATCGCTCAAATTCTCCTCCATGCAAAGCTGCCAGCTCACAACCCTACTTCATACTCTACAGATGAAGAATGACAATTGAATCAGGCACCTGGGAGATGCCACAACAAACATTTCAGTTAGTCTGAAGTGCTGTGGAAGGCTGCCTGGTTATGGTTCAGGGACATGGATCCTAATGGTCCTGTAATTTGGACTGCAGACAAGATTTGCGTATAAGAATATTTCAGAATCATTTAAGGACAGGATTTCAAAAAACCTAAGAACTTTGAGAGAGAATAGAAGCCACGAATTCTACACTGAAAACATAATCTCTTAAATTTTCAATGCATCACTAGAAATTAAGTGCACTATCCTCCCTGGTACAGTATTCATGTACAAGATATGAACCCACAGACCTATCTTTGACATATAAACCCACTACTCTTTCTCAGAGTTGACTTAGAGAACAGCAAAATTAAAATAATGTGGAAAACCAACACATTGTTTGGACAAATATAAAGACAGTTTGATACTTCAACACAGAAGGGTACTGCTGCCACAGCATTACATTACGTATGCGCTGGATGAAACGGTGTTGGCTTTTAGGGAAGGGTTACCTATCATAACACACCTGTTAAATAAAAGGAGACTTATTATATGGCATATAGCACTTTTTTTGGTTGGAAGGTAACAAATTACTCCAAATGAAAAACAAAAT
>JAOXNO010000001.1:180798786-180829994 GCA_028565335.1 Limnodromus scolopaceus | reverse complement strand
ACAAAGGTGTTAAATAGTACTGGTCCCAGTACCGACCCCTGAGGAACACTGCTCGTTACTGGCCGCCACTTGGACATTGAGCCGTTGACTGCAACCCTTTGAGTGCGGCCAGCCAGCCAGTTCCTTATCCACCGAGTGGTCCATCCATCGAATTCGTGTCTTTCCAATTTTGAGACCAGGATGTCGTGCAGGACAGTGTCAAATGCTTTGCATAAGTCCAGGTAAATGACGTCAGTTGCTCTGCCCTCGTCTACCAAGTTTGTGGCAGTATCGTAAAAGGCCACCAGATTTGTCAGGCACGATTTGCCCTTGGCGAAGCCATGTTGGCTGTCTCCAATCACCTCCTTATTTTCCGCATGCCTTAGCAAAGATTTCAGGAGGATCTGCTCCGTGATCTTGCCAGACACAGAGGTGAGACTGACTGGCCTGTAGTTCCCCAGGTCTTGTTTCCTTTTTTGAATATCGGAGTTGTGTTCCCCTTTTTCCAGTCAGTGGGAACTTCGCCAGGCATTCCCTGAGTACTCTCCAAAGCCTCCCAACACACTCCTCAGATCTTCTGAGCCAGCTGTAGTTTTCACATACTTAACAATCTGCAGAAGATTTCTTCTGCCCAGCATGAACTACAACCCCAGGTCTGGCTCCCTATTCCTTCCACTGTCCTTCAACACTGTCCAAGCAGGCATTGTTCCCTCAAGCACCTTCTTGTGCCAGCTGAAGGACACAAAACACCCCCCCTCTACTTCATGCTATAAAAACGCCACTCTGGTGAGCTGTAGAACAATGCTCATAATAATATTTCAATCACCAAATTAAAAAAACAAATACAAAATAGCAACTTTAGGCTGATGGCTAGAGAAGCCCTGTCTTTATGCTACATAGGACCTCAAAGTCTAACTGCTGCTAGGTAGTGTGGACACCAGCAGTTTGCTCTAGAGACGATGAGCCCTGGTATTGTGGCTATTAGCCAGGTTTATTTGCTTTGCCTGAAGACCAAGAAGCATTCCCAAGAACTACTGCACCCAGTAGTGCAAGCATAACTTCAGAAAACAATAATTTTGGTTTGGCTTTTTTTTTCCAAGTTCTTACTTAAGTCTCTACTGAAGTCAGATTCAAAAATTCAAAACAAAGTTTGGTGCTCTATAGCTTCTCAAAAGCAGCAACTAAAAGTAAGAACCACTTATCCTAAATATTCCTAATAAGCTCTAGAACTTCAAGAGAATTCAGTGATGTGGTAATGTCATATTATGCCATTTTGCTGGATAACCAGAGGCTAACAGACACCTTAGATAAAGGGACATATCTGAATAATGGGACATGGCAAAGAGCACAATACAGACACACCTGCAGGTGGCAGTGGGGGTTCTGCCAGACTTCCTGCTCCAGCAGAATTACTGACACCTCTTTATACTGTCATCATTAAAACTCTGAATTTAAAGAGGGTTGATAAGCCCTGGAAAATTGCCACACCAACTTCAGGAGCTACCTTAGATCTAGCACCATGTCAAACCTCCCTGGAACCAAGAGCAGCAGAGAGCATGGTTGGAGCCACCATCTGGTCAACACAGCAGCAGCACAAGCACAGCGGCATTTAAACTACTCAACTCTGGCCCTTTGGCTGAGTCGCTTATCTTTCAGCACAGCCCTCAGAATTTTAGTGCAAGTGTTCATTACATCAGGCACAAAAGCTACAATTGCACTAAATGTGTGAATCTCTACAATGCAGTGCTTACCCAAAAATTCTTTTGCAAGTAAGCGCAGTAGGAAACGTGTTCAAGGCAGCAACTTCAGTGGTCAGCGTAGGCCTACAAACTTTGAAGCTAAAAACCAGCACAGCCTGCGCTGATTTCACATGAGAGCAGCTGGGTTGTCTGTGCCATGATTTGTACTCCCCATCCTAGAAGCATCTTATACAAATGTCTGAGCAGGCTGTTCAGGAAATAAGGCTAAGTCTGGCAGAAGTAGCTGTACTATCTGCTTCTCAGAGGGGCTGGGATTTGTAGCATTTATATTGTTAGTATGCATGTAATGTAGCGGTTGTAGTATGTAACTATACCATGCCTGGACAAAATACATTATGCCGGGAATCACAGAGTAGCTGAGGTTGGAAGGGATCTCTGAAGGTCATCTTGTCCAACCTCCTCTCAAGTGTCAAGTGGTTCATAGTACACAGGTTATCTGCCACCCTAATAATCCAGTCACATACCATGAATTAACTATGCAGTTGGACTAGATGATAATCGTAGGTTGCTTCCAACTGAACTATTCTATATTCAATACTCTATTTCATCCCAGTTGGACAAAAGACTTGTTTCTTTAAATGCCATCAAATGTTTTTCCTAAATAAGCACACATACGCATATATATACTTTCCATATTTATGTATATAATAGTAATATTTACCTCATTCCCATGTCATTTTTGGCTGCTAGCCTAAAGGTGTACCCCGTTGCTGGTGATAGTTTAGTAATCCTGTACTGCTTCTGTTGACCGTAGTAACACTGGCAAAACTCTCCATTTCCTTTTCCCTAAAAAGGAATAAGTTAATCACATTTTTCACCCTGTTATATATGCATCCATCAATTAAAGTAACACACAAATGTGAAGTAAACTCATTGTTTGAAATGAAACATAACTGAAGAGTCTCCCATATAGTGAGGTACTTGTATATGAAACTTTAAATATATATTTAATTAGAGGCTTTTTTCCTTCATTTTCTTTCCCAGCTCCACAGGGTTGGAAGGAAAAAGTCATGAAGCTTCTGCAGCTCTGCCGTCTCAGGACAGCTGTCCAGGTAGGGACCGGAAAATGCTTGCTGGTGGATAGTAGATCTACCTACCCCTTTTTATAAAAGAAAGACTGTTACAAGAAAATGCTCCTTAAGTGTCAGTTCTTGAAAGAAGTATTGGACTACAAGTGATAAAGCCACTACTAAGAGTGTCAGAATCACGTAATTAAGATCCTATTATTTTATATTCCCCAAGAAAAAATTTGGGCAACAACCATATTTTCGTAATAGCTTCAGAAATTACATATTTGTGACTTGCCTCGAGACAGAAGTCTTAATTTTCACACAACTTGATGTGCACAGTCACACACAACTACTTTTTAAAAAACTACAAAATTCAAAACAAAACAGAATAACTTGCTTACTTCGTCCCATTCTAAAAGGTAACTGTGGATTTTAGAACCATTATCACAAGATGCCTGCAATAGGAAAAGAAGAAAATTAGAGCTCTAAATGGATACAAGACCACTTAGGGAAAATATGCTTGTATAGGTTAAATCATGACAAGGCCAGTGGAGAGAGCAAATGATGCTCCCTTTATATGACTGTTTCACTTGCCAAGACAGTCCTAGTTCAGTCTCTTTTATCATGTTTATGGTTTTGGTCTTTAATTTAGACCTTGAAAAAGTATTCTGGCAGCACTGTAAAATGCTACAGTATTTTTCTGAGCAGCCAGATGGCAGCTCTGCTCAAATCTCAGTCTTTCCAGACCACTTCATTTGCTTTGCACTAACAAGCCTATGTTCAATAATGGAGGTAGGAATTGGTTCGACAGTACAGCACTCAAGCCACTGTTTCTCGCTCAAACTCAGTAACTTCATCTACAAAGGCTGCTTGCTTTTCTGGGAATCATCCTCTTTTTACTGAAGTCCACATTTAACTCAGTACATGTATTTCCAGCTACAGAATGGTGACTGAAATTAGTATGTTTGACAAAAAAATTCTGTTTCAATGAACTGGCGTTTTATTGAGAAATCCAAAACAATTCTGAAGAGTTTAAAATATTTATTTTAAAGGTTTAAAACAATTCTTACCTTCCACTGCAGAGTAAGAGAATTTTTGGTCCGATTAGTTATCCTGGGCAGATTTGGAGTATCAGGTTCACAACTCGTTGTGGTAAAACTCTCTGCTTCTGAAGGGCTCCCCCTTACACAGTTGCATTCTACTTGGACTCTAAAGTGGAAAAAAGCCAGTAATATTTTACTTCAAAATCTATATATACAGTTTCCAAAGAAAAATGAGTATTCAGACTGAAGTTACTGCCTTGCCACCTCATTATTAAAATAGCACTGTTATAAATAAGTAACTGATGGAAGCATCTTGGTCAATAAAGTAATGCAAAAGAAAAGAGTCCTTGACTTTGGATGTACATCATTATCATCAGTCAGCTTTAGTCTCACAACTACGTTTGAAATCTGTCTGTTATTTACTGTACTTTGATTGGGAAATAATGGTAACATCTTGCAGGCTTATTATCTGTTGTAGACATATTAATCGATATTATGAATAATTCTTCTTCCGCAAGTGCTTTCGTCAGATGAGCACAATGAAGCTGCTGATAAATTTTCAGAGTACCTTCTGCACTCCTTCAAGACCTTGCTGAGTCTGTTCACCCTGCCCTTTCCTTTAAGAAGGCTATGAATTAACTCTCCATGTTCTTCGGAAGAGTGAACTGTTGCTTGTGTGTCAAAGAGATATGATTTGTTTTTCTAATAGCTTTTCTCCAATATTAAGTACAGGATTATTATCTGGCCTCCCCTGCGCTCTCCCCCTGCCACCTTGGCTGCGTAGCTATGCCTTGTCTCCTCCTTGGGTGAACATGCACATTACTTTCTTCTGATTAACCTGTTCCTTAGAAAGGAAAACCAACGCTCCCTCCCCCAAACATTTCCTCTGACCACTGATGTAAGACTTGTGTTGCCTGCTTATGAAGATCTAAAAGTCTTTTTATGTTCTTGTTGTGCGAACAGAAAGTCTCAATTTCATGAACGGGGAGAGACATTTGAACAGTGACTAATGTTGCACACAAAGTTGTTTGTGCTTGTATACACTTGTAAATATGTAATTTGTCACTTATCTTCATAGTTCAGCCTTTCTGGTCTTCACTGATTTTGGGCACTGGCAGAATTCTGCTTAACTCCTAGTTGAGGAAGGGCTTAGATGGCTAAGTCATATATTTGCATGCATTCTCTAAAATGATCAGAATTAAGCAAGAAAGAACCTGAATATAGCCTGATAAAAAAGGACTTATACAGGAAAAAAAATTCCTAGGCTCTGACCCTTACGCTCCACGCATTTTCAACTTAAACATCGTTGGGTATAGTGAATAAACACTACTAAAAAACAGGAACAAAATCACAGGGAAACCACTTGCATATGAAGAGCTTTGAGTCAATTTATCGTTCATCCTGAACCTGTGCTGCAGGCCATATTGTGGCCCAAATTAAATGAGGTGTGTGATGAAGAACAGACCAACCCTCTTTTGCTTCCAGTTTTGTAACCAGGACAATACCCTGGAAAACAGCACTAGGAGATACAGACCCCCTCACATTGAGGACCAGGAACGTGGCTCTCCCATTTGAACAAATCTTAATGAGAAGACTTACACAACAGAAATGCTCCTCTTCTTCCTCCCTACTGCTCATGTTCTAAAATTCATGTGGAAAGAGGCACAATGTTTCTGAGTTGGATCCTTACTCTGTTCCCTGGGCTTCCTACCAACTGCCTCTAAATTGGTTCCCTGGTCAGCACGCAGGAGACCTGGGGTTCTCCACAGTCAAGAGAGACAAATCCCTCACATGCTGCATGTTCAGTCATTTCTAAAGTTGTGCTCTCCATTTGGAATTATTTCATGAAAAGGCAGTACTTTTAAGGTGGCCTTCACAATGTTATGTATTTATAAACTGCTGTATTCATACTGTTGTGTTTTTTTTTAAACCAAGAAATAAGACAACCCTCCAATATGTCAAAAAGGAGCAAACGAGAACACCTAACTACATCTTTCCAATCCTATGCTATTTCTTCAGTAGGGCACAATGAAGCAGCAACTCCTGCTAGAAGTTAGATTAGTAATTTCTGCTAGAAATTACATTGAGCTAGGGGCATAATTAGTAATGCATACATGGTCAGATTCACTGGTCTGTTGGAGCAAGGTGAAAGCAGCACAACCTGACCTTCAGGTGGGCAGCAGTGATCTTGTTCCTCTGCAGGGTACCTCCCTCTACTGCTTCTGGTAAACAGAGAAAGCAAGCAGCATCTCTGCCTGGCTCAAAGGACAGAAAAATGTCACTGTTCTGGCATGACATGAGAAGTAAAAAGCACGGGTTGGACAAGGGTCCAACAATTTTCCGTTTTCCAAAACAGACTGAGTGATCAGCTAAGCCAAAAATGCCGATTTTTGACTCCAAGGAGGGTCAGATGTGGTAAAGAATCTCTGAAGACTTATGCAAATACACAAATCCAATTAAACTTTTAAAACATTTCCACTGAATTTAATTAATAGAGAAGAAGATACTCACTTTGCATGGTAATCAGTTGCTGGCCTGAGATCATTTACAGTAACTTTATTTTCTTCTCCACTGGAAAGAGATATGATTTGGTTTAAGAGACTGTTTCAGAATCTCATACATTTAAAGAGACACGTATCATCTAACTCATCCACCTAACACTCCTTCTAAGAATATATATATGCTAACAGTTTGTTTCTATTGCTAAATATAGTAAAATGAAAATGCATTTATCTTATTTTAGGGGCTTCCTGCATTTGATTCCTGTTGTTTTGCCCTGGCGGTTTTGAGGAGTTTTTTGTTGTTCTCTTCATTTGGGTTTTTTTAAGAGTAATTATTTTCCTCTTCGCTCAGTAAGATCAGCTGCATGTGTACACGTGTATTTTATTACACTAAAAACACTGAAGTACCAGGGTCTTTAGAAGCTCAGTTCAGCCTTGCAAAAACAATTATCTCAAACTGTAAATGACTGCATATACCTACTTATTAGAGCCCAGTAAACAGAAAAGGCACCTCAGTAACATCTATTAGTCTGATACTACTGACATCAGCTTATGTTAGCAAAGCCCATTTCTTTTCCTCTAAGTTTCTAGGGATATCGAACTTGCAATTCATGTGCTGTGTATTACAAAATCCATGAAAGGTGACTAAGATAAACTAGGTAAATACAAAGATTTATAATTATCAGAGCCCTACACCCTTAATGGTAAATTTTCTGTTTATTTTTCCAAGTTGCAAAAAAATGAAAACCATTGTATTAGGAATGAAATAATCAAAGAATTTTATTTGTTTTGCTGCTGCTAGAGTCATATTCTTTGTGAATCTACTTACTTTATTTCATACCTTAAGACTGTCTCTTACCAAGCACATATTCAGGGAAGTGAGGGATAATCTTACTGGGAGCAAAAGCATGTGCTGAAGTAAATATCTACAAACACAATTTGTATTTCTCACTATTTGTATTTCTCACCAATTGAGAACCCATTGTTTCTAGTGCGGTTCATTGAAATACAGCTAAGTGATATTAAAACATGCTTCCAATATCTAAGAACAAAGTCTTTAATTTCTAATTGATGGTAGAAACTTTAGTAATAAAACAAACCCAATTCTACTGAAAAAAGTAGTTTGTTTCAAAAGAGAAGTTGCACAAAACTGCTAATTACTCTGGACAACAGGCAGATTTTTAATGAGGTTCTAAGCCACATAATTCAATGCAACAGTGATTAAATAAAACTAAAGAATACCTACACGTATACAGTTTTGTACTTTCCATCTTTTCCGGTACTTGAAATCATTACTTCATAAGTATACACATCTGGTATGTCATTCTTGTCAGCATCCTCTCTGGCATCACTGGATGGAGGGGACCACATAAGCAGTGCTGTTCTTGCCTGAATGTCTGACACCTGTAGAAATACAATTTTGAGATCTCTGCCATTTAAACGCTATTGTACATAAATGCTGCTTTGTCACGGAGGACCAAATGAAAGAGAAGAAAATCATATAGCCCTATCATATCAGAGTATTTATACCGATCTAACAGCTACTAATTAGTTTTTATAGATGAAATCAAGCTGGAAATCAGAGAAATGTCATAAGAAAACCGCCATCCGAGGGTGTAGGGCTGCATGCAAACAAATTTCTAAGTAACAAATGCCACCTAGTGGGCTACATAAAAATGACTGCATCATTTATGAAGCACAAGAGATAGCAAGCAGATATTGTGAATCAGTCCTTTTATTTAAGGGCAATGTTTCAGACTTTTTTTTTTACATGATCAGTACTATGATTTTCTTAATACCTTCTTGTTGACTTGTTTTTCATATTAAATATATAGAAGCTCAGGAATCTCTCCAAAATGTCTGGCATTACTGTAGCAGGTACACGAAGAAACTGCTTTGGGCATCTACTTATGACTGTGACAAGCAGACTCTCCCATTAGATTAGAACCTATGCGGTTAACTACCCCAGCAAATGGGGTTTGATCAGGATATTAATAGGGATACAACTACCTGAGGGTGTAATCTAGTACTCTGTTAGGGAACAGAGTAGTACAACATGTAACGTACTTTGAGCCCAGGCCCTTGTGATGAAGGCATGCTCACAAGGTCCATGCACATATACCCATACACACACACACGTATACATATGTGCAACAACCTGAAGAATTCCTGGGGTGGTGCCTGCCTGCACAGCCCACCCTTTGCAGAAAGGCCTGGATAACAACAGTTGCTGTGACAGAAATATGGGAAACACCTCCAACTATCTGAGAAGCATTTGCCTCAACAGACTCATGGTGCTAAAGGTGGCGACCCTCAGGTGGATTACATGGTAACCGGGGAATCCCAAAGAGGCTTCAGAAACGAAGAAGGGATCAGCTTCAAAAGTATAAAAGCAGCATAAAAATTCATACCAGGGATAAAAGATGCTGGAATCGAACAGAGCAATGATCAAAACCTGGCCTGAGAGTGTGAGAAATTGCCCTGCCACCACTGCCACCTCCATCCAGGCCTGATGGATGCCATGAATAGCTGCTGGTGTGACAGCAGTTTGGGGTGCAGCAGGCAGGGACACACAGCTCAGGTGGGTGCATGTCACCTGGTGTAGAGCTTTCTCAACGGCCTGTAGAGAAGTAGATTGTAGGGAACAACATATTTTATGGAATAATGCAGTTAACATGCAAAGCTAAAGCACCCACGTCTCCCAAAGGAGATGTGGGGTTAGGGGCACCCACGCTCCCAGAAGAGTGGTGCTGCTTGAAACCCACACATGCTGCAAGGGGCTGGGGATGCTCATATTGCTGTAGGTGAGCACATGGGTGCGTGCATGCAATTACAAATTTTTAGGATTTGTTATAGAAGGAAGTCTAGAAATCTGTGGGTGCTTATTAATATTCCACGTCTGCTATTGTGGTTTAAATGTTCCACTGTCTGCTATTTCCAATTATTTCATAAGATAATTGAAAACACATTTCATTATATGAAATGACTAATTTTACAATATGACTTTAATGTATATATATCTATTTTGTGAATAATTACTTTTGGAAATCTATTACCAGAGTATCAGACTCAAAATGCTATCTTCACAAAAGGTGCTCTTACATTGCTATAATATACTCAACTCAAAACCTCAATGGGCCAACTTTAAGAATGAAGCAGAGAGCAGATGAGTTACTGATAACAGACAAACCGAAAGGAGGAAAAATCAAACAAGATGAGCTTCAATGTCTTGGAAATAAGGTCACTTAGCCTTTATATGCTAACAGGACTATACATCACATCCTGAAAGGGATCAAATGCTAGTAAGATTTCCCACTGAAGTTCTGGGAAACACAATTCAAAGTTTGGTAGGAGAAATTCCACTATGGTCTTGATGCGGTCAAAAACTACACTAACCAAAACCACCTCAGTGCAATTCTAGCATTTCTGAAAGTCTTTGGAGTTGTGGAAAGCATCTGAGGTGCTAAAAGCTCCCTCTCATACAATCTTAATCCCTCCCTTCTGGGTTGCCGAAAGTATCAGGGGATACTGAAGGAAATAAGTGTGGGTTCTTGGAGGACCTACTGTGCTCCAGGACTAGTAGGTCCGCTGTAAGATGATCTATTCCTACGTTTAGCTACTTTAACAGTTGAATTTTTTTTTTCCTAATGGCCAGGCAGTATCTCTCTTATTACCAACTAAGCCTATTAGTCCTAGCCACCATGGAGTTGAACATTAGATCCTCCCTTCTATTCTCCAGTTGTTTCTTATGTATTTGAAAAATGTTGGCATTTGTGTATCCCCTCACTTACCTAAATCTCTGATCATTCTCACCATTATAATTTCTTGTGCTGTTTCATTACCTTAGTGCTTTGCCTAGAACTAAATATAAAGTCCCACCTAATACTTTACTAATGCCAAACTGGTTTATACACTTGTTAGATCACATTTCTCTTCATACATCTTAGCCCCTCTATCTTCTTTTACAGCAGAGAAGTAATGTAGTTGGTGTGAGTGAAAGGTGGCATTACATTTTATTGGAACATTACAAGATTAGAGGTTTCAACTGTTCAGTACAGAGAGAGTGGAAGAGTAGGAGGGAGACCAAAGACAATGTTACCGACTACAGAGTAACAGACAACTCACAGGACTTTGACTAGTAACATTAAAACCAGAGTATTAGTGGAAATCAGTATATACCAGCAAGCGTCAACAGAGAACAGGGTGGAATGTTCTTTAAGTCACTGACTGGATGAAAAATTGTTACCCCTAGTTACTCTCCCAAGGGCAATGTTTGTTGGTCAACTCACATAAGCCTTCCATAACACTTCTAAAATAATATATGACAACCGTTAACACAGTAACTGTGTACAATGGAGCAGTATTATGTACCAAGCTAAAAACCAGTGACTACATAGGTTGTTCTGGTTGTTTTACTTTGTGTAAACAGAGTATGTGACTAAAGAATATTATGTAGAGCTAAAGCTTTGTTGTGGCCAATTTGTCAAAGCTTAAAAGCAAGTCAGTGGAATCGAACATGATCAGAAATGCAAAGTGAGAAGTATTCACAGAAGCTGGGAGTTAAGCACATCCTTATAGTGCATAAAAATTTGTAATGTATAAAGACTATACAAATTCTCTATACATACATATGCACACATATGCATATGGGGAAAAGGAAGAAATATGTTAGCAAATAAGCTACAACTGACCAGAATTTACAAGAGAAGTTAAAGGTTTCAATGAAACAGGAACAGCTAACAGGATGAAAGACAAAAGGTATCTTAAAAAAAAATATCTGTCAAGAAAGTTCCAAGTCAGGCACTGCTCTGCTATTGGTGGATGTAGAACATGGAAGAAAGAAAGAAGCATTTAACAGTTATTTCCATCCCGCATTTGCAGTGAGGCAGAAATCCGTATCCTTCTTATGTAACCCTGCTGTTGGACTAGAAAATGTACAACCTACACCACAGTTACTGGGCCAGTAGATGGTGTGCAGTGAAACCAAGTCTCTGCAATAAACCAAGCGGTCAGGTTAAAACACTGGTTTCCCACCAGTGACGTACACTCACGTTAAACCAAGAACTTGCAAGAAGCCAAGCGTAAACTAGTAAAGCCCTGCTGAGGAGCACTGGGGATTGAAATACTTACAGAACAAGCGTTAAGAGGCAGGTACCTGAGGGCCTATAAGAAGGTGCTCATGGGCAGAAAGAACAGAACAAGAGGTACAACACTTAACTCTCTGGTGGGTAAAAATACTGAAACTAATGCCTAACCCTGTCCCTCATACACCTGAATCCCCCTGAAGCTGCTACCTTCTTCGTTTCTGCAACCCCAGAGAATGGGGGTGGGGGACTGTGGGGTCCCCAGAAATACAGCATGTATGTGAGGGGCGAGTAATGAGACAAAAAGAAGAGAGGCAAGTAGAGGTGGGACTGAGTAACATCAAGGTTTTTCTTCTGGACCTACACTCTATATGCTGTTACATATCTCATAAGTCCTGGAGCTTTTCAGTAAATTCACATATAGGTATATGGGTATTTTCAACTATTCTCAGTTGCTAAAAAAAAAATAATAAAATCACAGCTGCAACCACTGACAAGAGAGAATCAGAGAATGTAATTTAAGTCCTTTTCAACTAATTTCTAAAACATTTGGTACTGCTTTTCAGATTCAACTTCCAGCTAAGAGAATCATTCTTAAAGACAAGTCTAGGTCCAGCTATTTTCTTCCTCACAATATGATTAATAAGGGACAAAAGCAAAGTATTAAAAGATGACGAATTGCTAAAATGAAGATTTCCTGTAAAAAACTTCTCTCCACTGTCTATATACATTATGGCAGTCTTAGATTACATAAGCATTTTAACATCAGTATTTTAACACAAAACTCCAGCTTCATGTAATGCAAACACATGACAGTAGCTACCAATTGCTTAAGAAGCAATTATTCAATATTGTCCTTTATCCTTGATGTTCAATAATATCCCAATACTTGACTTTTTTAACACTAGCCAAAGCTGTATTATGGAAAAGAATTTTCTAAAGTTTCAGAAATTCCTGCCAGTTCTTAAGCACAAAACACTATCATATATTCAAAAAATCTCTGCAATAAGGAGGAAAATAGTATTTTTGAAGAAAAAAGATTAAGATCAGAAGAATCCACTACTCTTAGGTGCCCTGACACACTCAGGAGTGGCTTTTTCAGAAAACTTGGCATTACTTACTACTTTATGTGCTTATTCAAGCAGCTGCAATTGATTTTGGTTGCAGCTATGAGCATTGTGTGCTTCTGCAAAGCAGAGTACAATACTTGAGTCAGGCCCTAGCACTGAGGAAGCTAAGAGGTGGGCAAGTCTTCATTAGCACTTCAGCTTACAAAAGTGAGTCTCCACATTAACTATACTACACATTCCATTGGGGTCAAACAAAAGCGTGGTTTTAGCATGTGCAAACTGGATTGCATTCAGACAGTGACACAAGGTACTTAACTGGTAAGCGAAGTGCATCGCGTTCTAAAAGCCTGTAAGCATACACAGAACATGCACGAACCACAAAACGTTATGTCCTACAAAGGGATTTACATGCTATATAACCAACCCTCAAATTCTGAGTTCTTATTGCCTCTCCTTATTCAATACTCAGCCTTCTGCTCCACTCTTCATTTTGTTTTTGCCTTTTCAGGTCCCCTTGTCTTCTCTTCTGCTTGCTTTGTTGTTTGGTTAATGGACATGACAACTGGTAGAGACTGTTCAAATGCTGAGGACTCACCATGGTACAATCTGCAGAATCACTCCAATTTACATCTGGGTACAGAAAGTTCAAGACCTCCCTAAGTAGAAGGGTCACCTGGTGGCAGTACTGCATTACCAACTTGACTTAACACTGCCATGTATGAAACGATGGGGGATCCATAGAGGCAAAAGTTTAAGAAAATGAGAACATGTTCATAAAAACAACTAATGGGAATTTAGAGGCACCAAAGCTGATGTGCTCCATACTGCACAGAACTGAAAGAGATGTGTGAATGAAAGCACACCATGGAGCCCACCACCTGATTTAGATGTGCATGCCCTGGACCTGAGCATTAAGGCATAGGACAGCCCAGGACAGGTCACAGCCTTCAGCACTACTCTGGGCTTTCTGAAGCAGGATATGGTGTAATGGACACACTACCAAACAGCACCTGTACAATCATCTGACCACCACAGCAGCCAGTATCCAGTACTGCCTGTGCCAGCACTGAAGTTCAACCAGGAAACAAGGGTGTATATGATCCATCAAGAGTAGCATCATGGCACAATTCCCACAGTCAGTGCTTCAAGCAAAACATTAATCAAAAACCTGCAGGCATACTTCTGATAAGAACTATAAACAGAAGGTGCGAAAATCACAATCTCCTGGTTCACTTGTAGGAGGGTAAGGAAATGTTTCCTTGGAGAAACTGTGGGAGGGCTGCTTCTGATGCTGCAAGGCCTAAGTAGGTAAAACAAGTCTCTCTTTTTCTTATCATGTCACACCTCCCCAAGCTGTAACATCAGCTAGACTTCCACCCACCTACAGTCCTGACAGCCCCTTGCCTTTGCAAAGCATAAGCCTCTCCAAGTGCTGGAAGTTTGGCTTTCTGCCTTGTGTACACTGTCTAGTCTGTAGCAGACTACTACTGCCTAAGCCTGTGATGTCTTCTGAGGTCTGCAAAGAGATCACTTGTAGGCACACAGGACATGGTGTGGAGGGGAAATAGCATGCCTGCCTAAAAGACATGGACGGTTGAGTGTTGAGGGTGGAAGGAAGTGAAAGAAAACAAGACAGTATTGGCACTCCATTGCTTTTTCATATATCATTAGCAACACAGCAGAAGACACCACCTGTTGATACTTTTTATACTTCTCACAGTCTCACTTTGACCACCCCAGGAAGCTCAGCATTGTCATTCCCCTTGGCAATGCAGCCACTGACCAGGTGCCCCAGACTTGGATGATGTCCCCTATGCCCTGACCACTGGGACTCTGCATACATCTAGAGAATTGATCCCCCTGCTTCTAGTCAGGATAGAAAGGATCATCCACACTCTCACAAAGTTAAGAAGGGCACAGCAGGCACTCATGATTTCAGGGCTGCTGAGAACGCTGTTGTCTAGCATGCCCCAGTGACAGCACTACCTTGCAGTAAGCTAACCTTGCAGCAAAATTCATTTCTGCATCCATTCTGATAGACTCTGTGGCTAAACTTGGCATGTACTCCCTCGTTGGGACAGACTCTCATGACTCAGAGTCAAAAGGGGTCAAAGACACCAGTCCGTTTAGCTACACAGCCCTGATCCACTCCCAAAGCAGGTGTGCAGGTGTGTTTTGTCCAGTGAATGGCAGGAACCATACAGAAAGAACAGTATGTTGCTGTGTTAAAAGAAAAAAAAAAGGCTATTGTAAACTTGAACACAATGGACCCGCATTAGTACAAAATCTTTCCAGCTTCACTTTGAGAACAGAATTCTTCTAACAGTATTTTGATGTGTATTTTCCTAGAATATGTGTGTGTATATATCTTATTTATATTTTATATATTTGTAGATACATATATTCATTTATATTTTTTGAATAGCAAATGACTCCTTGCAATTCGTTTTGGCATCATCCTACAGCAAGCCTGGAGCCTTCAGATCCACTGCACAAATCTCTACCGCTTGATGTAACAGAGTGATAGCAGTAGGTGTTTGCTAACATCTGTGGAGACGAGATGCACAGATGGGCAGAGAAACAACAGGCAGCAAAACAAAACCTCTGCTGGTAGGACTTTGCAGATACTTGCTGTCAGAAGAAAGATGAGATGTGGGAAAGCTAGATTACATTCCAGGTCCTGGATAAAAGTCAGTGCTATCAGATGTACGCTTACATCCATTTCTCACAGCCATAATCCCTTCTGACCCCTTTTCTCTGGTTTCTCAAAGTCTGGTCCTAATCAACAGTTCTTCATTCCAGTCTGTATTCCTCATTTACTCCACCCCAGACTTCAGCCCCTTAGTCTCTCAACAAAGTTCTGGTATCCTTGCCTCACCAATCTTCATCTTTCTCATGTGGTTTCAGTCTCTTGCTACCACTGCCCAGTACCCTTACCACTCTGAGTCTTACCAACAAGACATTCAGACTCCCATCACCCTTTCATTATCACTGCTTGTAAAAATAACAAACAGCCTGCTTTTCAAGCAAGTCAGAAGGCCGCTGCTGACAGCCACCTTCCTTGGAGAGTTTTATGTCTCTCTTTCCTGGAGGTGTCAGAGATTCTTAAAGAGAAATATGTCATAATTCTTGTTTACTTTTCAAATAAGGTTTTCCAAAACCTCACCAAATATCTCTCATGGCTAAAGATATCCGGTGTGTAAAATTGTTGCCTGAACAGTTAAACAATGTTATAGGAAATTGAGAACAAATTTTATAGTAAGAGATGATTTTAAGCATCATCTTATGTTAAGCATCACCACTATGTTACTGGCAATGTTACAAGCTCTTTCTATATACATATTTTTATAAATCTGTTCATATTGAGATTTCACAGAGTGGCCCAGAAGAGTTCCACATAGTAAGTGTCAAGACAATTTTAGCTTCATAAATGTTAATATACTAAAAATTACCTTGGTCATTTACATTTCAGTGACTATAAGTTAAGCGAGTTTTCTTTAGTGAGGGAAGTTAAAGATGCTTTGAACTTGGAGAGAGAAAAGCAGGTGTAACTGCGTAAAATAGGAACAGGTACACTCTGATTCTATGGAAAGCTTTATTTACTTACCACCGGCTTGGCAATGTTAGAAAGAAGTGCTTCAAGTGCTTTTGTTTCTTCATCCTTTTCTTAAAAAACAAAATTGTTCAGTGACTTTAGAGTGAAATAGCTATTCAAATTCAACAATTGCATGTAGACTAAAATATTTCTAAAACAGAACACTGTGCCAACTTGCATTCATCTAGGGCAACATAAAACCAAAAAAACTCCCAAAGAAGTTGCTCATATAAAACTATTTCTAAATCTGTTCTATGTTTTATGGAACACAGAAAGCCTGATTATATTTTATTAATGTATAACTTTAAACAAACTACTGCTGTGGAGAACTTAAGCTCTTGGCTGAGATATTTCCTGTAGATTTCTTTTTGGATGCAGATGCAGTCAAGTTACAGTAGTTTAAATATGTTATTGTACATCAGCTGGAAGACAACTGGTACCACTGTTGGCCTCCCTCAAGTGCAAGGGCAAACCTCAGTTTAGCCTTCAGTTACATCTCAGGGAAAGAATCTAGGGTGTTTTGTTTCAGCTGAAGGTACAGCTGAGCTTCATAAAGCACTCAAAGTTTATCAAAAGTGGTTTATGTGCTTTCTCCGCCACAATATTAAAATTTTATTTTGTCAATAGTTTAAGTAAATAGGCCAGTCCGTTTTGGAGGTGTGGCCAAGCATTTTTAATTCACTGCCTTAAACTAAAACATAAAGTAAAAGAAAAACCTAGCCTGACAAAATTCTTTAAAAAAACAAACAGGACAAATGAAACTAATTAAAAGCATTTCTGACTTCTGTTTGTTATTATAAATCTAAGTCACAGTATATAATTTTCCCAAATGTCTCCTGAATTAAATAGTTTTGAAAAGTGGACTTCAGCATTTTTCATATAATATGCTTCTAAGGAACCATTAACATAATTATTATAACTTATGTAAGCAACACTACATTTTATCACCTGTGCCGTGGTAAAGTTAGCTCACAGATAAATACCAACTAACAGAAATTAAACAGAAGCCAAGACAAATGCCACTCTAGAACTATAGCAACAAGTATTCTAGTTTGGAGGAGTAGTAGTTCCCAACTTCTGAATTCAGGTTGTATCTCAAAAGTATCCCTTGGTACTAAACTTTCAGAGGGTACCATCTACACGATTTTAAACAGCTCTTGTAGGTTGAGATTTCCTGGTCTTGGTTAGACATACTTTCTTCACATTCCTTTTGGTTTACAGCAATTGAATAAACAGTGGCACTAAATAATCACTTCAAAGCAAACTTTAGTGAGTTGAGAAAATCATAGTATATTTCCCTCAGCATCACTAGTTACAGATCCCTGTTCTGAGAAAATTGTACTTGGCTGATGACAAGTCTTTGACATTACGTTCTGAATCTGAAGTGCAATGTCAGTGACCTGAAAGCTGCACAGTGACACATCATCAGATTCAACGACTGCATGGCCAAGATTGAGTGAATTCAGTCCATTTATGAGATCACAGGCTTTCCAGTGAAATAAAGGTATTAATAAGAAACATGGTCCCTATGGTAGTATCTTAGAAAACATGAACTCGCACAGACTAGAGTGAGCACTGTTCATTTTCTACAAAGGCCTTTCAAGAATGACTTGGTAGACACAGGTGTTGTGCAAATTTCATGTAACAATTCTCTTTTACAAAATACTCCTCTTTAACGAGTTGAACGTACGTTTCCTGTATCAGACACCTGGTTCTTTCCATGTTTTCTGCAATATCAAGCAGGCCATCAATATTCCTTTAAACAGTTTTATGAAGCATGACTAATAAGATTTGCTCAAATCTATATAGAGACGTGCATGTCAGCATCTTTGTTCTCTTAGGCTCATTGTTCCAATGTGATGAGGAGGCTGATCGCCCTTACCTCTATTCTGTGTAAGTCAGGGCAGTTATGGGCTACTACTCAACTCCAAGATTGTGGAAGTATAGTGTTCTATCTACAAACACTATGCTCAGCCAGACACTGGACTTGCATAATATATATATTATCTTTGTTAACACTTACCTTCTACTTCTGCCTCTGTCTGAGAATTGCTTTTTCCTTTACCTAAAGACTTGCTTTTGGTAGAGCCTGTGCTTATACCAGCTGCATCCTGTCCTTTTGTAAGTCCATTATGTTCACTTGTAGGAGATGGACATTTCTGAGGAGACGATGGAGGACTGTTTAACTTATCCTTCTGAGTTCCATGTCGATCTTTTAATTTTTTTTGTAACCTTTCATATGTTTTACTAGACCTTTCATCTCTAAAGTTGGATCTTCCATGACCAGGCAAAGTATCTAAATGAAAGTAAAGAAGAAAATTTTAAATAATCATTAAGAACAGAATATAATTAAAAATCTATTTAAAAATGATACGTGCATTAAATGCACACTTGTGTGTAAAATTACATCTCTGCTCCTATTGGAAAACTGAAGTGTCCAGCAGGTAAACTGATATACACTAACTGGACATTAACGATGTATTAGGGAAGAAAGTGCAATCTTTCCTTGGTGCATCTTTTTTCTACTTAAAAATTATTCTTAAAATGTTTCTATAATCTTCCTTGAGCTGTAAGGCACAGGATAAAGCCAACACATAAAAAAAGCGCTACTCTATTACATGGGAGGAGGTTTGCTCTAACGCTGAATAAAAAATACAGAAGTTTTAAGTTTCGGAATGCAACTAGAGCTCTTACTTTAATGGTGCTTCAGCGGAAAGCAACAGGGAAAAGCCCCACAAAAGCATAGGGCAACTGAAAGACACTAAAAGACTGAAGATAGTATGGCTACGTCTTGTAAGTACATTATACAGTAATCTGAGGCATTGCTGCAGTATCACCGAAGTCCCATCTCTACATCAAAACATGGCTTTGGAAAAAAGTAATAAAAAAAGTAATGAAAAAAATTAAACTGCAGATTGGTGAACTTTTCTGTCCAATTCTAATATTTTTATCCATTTCACCTTCATGCTTATGTCCTGGTTTCAACTGGAATAGTTAATTTTATTCCTAGTAGCTGGTATAGTGCTGTGGTTTTGACTTAGTACGAGAATAATGTTGATAACACACTGATGTTTTAGTTATTGCTGAGTAATGCTTATACTAAGTCAAGGACTTTTCAGCTTCCCACGCTCTGCCAGTGAGGAGGTGCACAAGAAGCTGTGAGGGAGCATAACCAGGACAGCTGACCCAAACTGGCCAAAGGGATATTCCATTCAACATGATGTCATGCTCAGTATACAAACTGGGGGGGAGCTGGCCAAGGGGACGGGTGAGCAATGCTTGGGGATGGGCTGGGCATTGGTCAGAGGGTAGTAAGCAATTGCACTGTACATCACTTGCTTTGTATGTATATATTAATTATTATTCTCTCTACCTTTGCTGTCCTATTAAACTGTCTTTATCTCAACCCGCAAGTTTCACTTTTTTTTCCCCACATTCTCCTCCCCACCCCACTGCAGGGCAGTGGGGGCACAGTGAGTGAGTGGCTGCGAGTGGTGTTTAGCTGTAGGCTGGGTTTAAACCACGGCAGCTTAGAAACAGCTTACTGACTCATCTCTTTAAAACAGTGCACCACACGGCACCAACTCTTTCCTCAGTGTAACCTGATCTATGATAAATGATGAAAGCGTTGAAAAAAATACATCTTTCAAAACCAGCATAGAATTCGTTCATTTTCAGATAAGTTGGGTCACTCAGTCTGAAGAATGAAGTTCATTATTCCTTATGTGTGACGAAGTATAGAAAACAAGGTTAAATAAAAAATTCATTGCAAGACAGACAAAATCACAAAATCAGAGAACTTTTCACTTTCTGTTTTTATAGGTCAGCTTAATTCCCAGAAAATTTGACAGAGAACTAATAGACAACCTGTGACAATTTAGAAATTTGATTTTCACTACTATTAGAGACTTAAATGCTCTTATTAGAGAACTACCACACTCTAAGTTCTTCTGCTCCCACCCCTTCCCCCTTAAATTCAGGTTGCTCATATAGAAGACTAACTGAGATCTGAAAACCATATCCAAAGTCAGTGGTCCAGAATTAAATATGAAATCTGTTGAAAATATGTAACAAATCAAAGTATCCCTAGTCCTCTAATTCCCTAAATCCAAGGCCATTTTCCATATATATTTAAAACAAAGCAAAACCAATGAATCCCACTTTATCATTTTTTGTTACATTAGTGGTTTAGCACACTATCACTGAATTCATATTTAAAGGGATATAACCTAGCAGCAGAAATCTAAAAAATATTCCACTCTGAATTATCCTTTATCTTTTATGCATTTAATTATCATACTCCAATCTCTTAATTTAGCAAACTAAAAGAAAACAAATGCCATCTCCAGGAAACCAAGAAATTAATAAAAATATAAATAAGCACCCAAAGAGCATCTAATTATGTACTGTTATCAAAGTAGCGCAAGAAAGAAATAAAGTACAGCTTAAGAATACACAAACACTAAGAATTTCAGCAAGATCAGGACATCACTATATTCTTAGCTGATGACTTTTTAAGCACATTGACAGCATGGAGGACACATTTAGATGATTTTAGTAGTAGCACAGAACACTCAGAATCTACGTATCTACAGCAACGTGACAAAGCTGTGTTTAGTCTCTCCTCCCATAGCTTCTAGCTTCTTTCTCTAAAAACAGCAACCTGGCACTCCTCTCTGAAAGTCTTTCAAGGTCAGCACCTGCTTTACAGCAGAAGTTTATCTGAAGAAAAGCAAGTCTACCAGAAACATAAATATTAGTCTAAGAACCCAACCCCTGAGTTAGCAGATACATATGCTTTGCCACTAAACAGCATTAAAGGCAGATGTCAATAGCACTGCCAAAGACAACTTCAACCACAGTATTAAGTTTAGGTTGGTGGCACCTGATTACTCAAGTTGGTCCTCAATATGGACATTGGACTAAATGCATACAGTTTTATAAAAAATAGCAATCTTTTTTTCATAATCAATACTAAAAACTCCTGTTTCATGCTTCAAACAGGATACTTGCAAGACACAAGATCTCAGAACAGTGCTCAGGTATGGATTTAAACATTTAATCTCAGGGAAAGACATCAACTGAATCACTACAAACCCTTCCCGCGTTGCTTTCCTGGGCAAACCTGTAACTGTTACACATAAGAAATAACCTGTATTTTTAATGGATCAGTGAACAGACAAGTCAAATTAATGAAAATAACTTCTTCTAGAATAATAAGCTTCAGTAAAAACAAGAATGGTATCCTCATGAAACTTTTGTGTATTGCTTCCACTCAAGCTATAAAGAACTTCCTTGATAAAGCCCATACATCAGCCTAACAGATGCTAGAAACGAGTAGAGCATTGTTTCCTTTGACAGAACTTGCAATATTCAGCAAGCTACTTACCCATGTCGCCATATACTTGTGAGGCGTGGTACTGTGGAATGTACTGTGTTGCCATGTCACCTGCTCCGGTCACAGGTGAATACATATGACGTGGTGGAGGGGGTATCATGGCTGGAAGAGGAAGGAAGCCAGGCAGTGGGGGATGCGGAGGCCTGTGTATCACTGCATGACCACCAGGATGAAATTCTGGAGCCTGGGGGACCACCACAACCCTTCGAACACCGTTATCCTCAATAACCTGTACAGGGAAAGACACCACACACCAAAAAAGAGAAATGCTTAGTAACAAGCAAAAGAATTAATGTGTTTGGAATGACAGACTGAAATGTATGTTTCTATAGGTACTTAAACAAAGCTAGTTGTGATAAAAGCCTTAAATTTGAGGAAATCAAAACATGAGAGTCTAAGAAAAAACAGGACTATTAAAGGGCAATTTCCGTTCTTTTTAAGTGTATTAACTGCAGTAATGCCAATAATTTCTCAATGTGATGAGGAAAAATACTGTTGAAAAAATCTGACTGTAACATCTTATAAACAACCGGGTATATTTACAGCATGAGCCTAACTTCGCCCCCCAGGGGTCCTGTTTCCACTACACTGATCCTGTGGTTGGTTCTACAGTACAACAACTAGATTGCTCCCTAGAAGGGATTTGGTGGGTGTAGGGGTCGGGTGGAGAGCAGGCACAAAGTACCAAAGCAAAAAATCCTCTTCACTAAACAAGGGTCAGTCATCCACTGGACCAGAAACAGAGGTCTCTCCCTGAAGCATATCACAGACAGGGAAGACTGCCATCATGACCCTCTCTAGATGTTTGTCTGACTAATGTTAAATTCACAAAAATACATGATTGTTGGTACTATCTAGAGAAGATCTTGACATAGTTTACCTTGTACATATCATAGTGTCAATAACTTTAGTGTCTGGAATGCTAATGAATAAATTGTTCTCCACTTTCTAGTAAATTAATGCCACAGCAGGAACTGCAATCTAAGTTCTTGGATGAAACATCCAGAGAAGAGGGAGAAGAAGAAAGGAATATAGAGTATTATGGATAATATTCAACAGCAGGGGACAAGGCACCCTGTGACTTAAGTTTTCACTGACCTTTGAAACAAGGTGGGGACATGCGCACATACACGAAAGGTGGGGACATGCGCACATACACGAATGAGTAACTTGGTGCAACGGCAGCAGATCAATACATCAAAGCACTTAGTGCTAAGCTGCTTTCAACTCCACTGTTTAAGCCTAAGGGTATTATGCTTGGCTTGATTTAGTCCCGTGCCCTGGTGTGAACGCTTCCATCAAGTCCATAATAGGACGCTGCTTGGAGGATCAATCACTGGTTTTACTGTGTCTCCATTAGGGGTTAGTGTGCATCTGGTACCTCTGGAACACAGCTTCTGCTTTTGTTTTCTCTGACAGACATCTAATTTGTACACCCCAAAACTGTCCTAGCTGAACCAATGCAAGTAAGTGGGGTTGGACTAGGAAATTATTTCAAAACTTCACTGTTCTGAGAAAGACGGTTATGTAGACACAGCTGTATGCTTCCAGTGTAATGGTAGAATGATGATCTCTATGCATATGCAGTAACATTCAGAAGACATAAAAGTATGTACACAGCAGAGCTGATTCCACCTTACTTAAAAAAATAGAGAGCTGGAAATTAATATAAATGGCCTAAGTGAACACAACTGTAAAATACATACATACTGTGTGACTTTAAAAAATGGGCTGACTCTTTTCAGTATACAAAAATTGTCCCTTATTGAGAAAGAGTAATTTCACTAAAGACAACAGTCTTCATATCTGTGCAACCATAGCAGTGTGGCATCTAAAGGCAGGATATATTCACAGCAGTAAATACGACTAGAACTACTGCTGTCCAATGAAATTCTCTAAACACTGAAACATAGTTTTAATTATTTAAGTCCTTTTTGCTTACACAAAAAAACTTGCAATTTATCATGATTTTATGAGCAGATTCAGATTACAGAGGAGCAGCTTCCATAAAAAAACCCAAACCAACAGGCTACTTAGTTTATAATTTATTTGTTTTCTTGGGTCTGCTAACAGCCTAAGTAACTCAGAAATAGATAACCGATTCATAGCAATAGGAACCTTAAGTTTAATAGTGTAAAATGAAGAGTTTGACAAGTCTGTAACTGTGTCTCTAAATCAAACATCAACTCAATGGTAAGCCTCTACCAGGCAACAACACACATAAAAACCCTCCAAGAAGCACTAAGTGCACCATGTCAAGTATATCATCTTAAGTTGAAAAATAAACAAGTCATCTATTATCCTAATTGTGCTAGCAAAACAGTTCCGGCATAGGCCTGTTTGGTTGAGTGAACCAACCAAACATCACTGGAAAACTCACTACAGACAGCTTGAAGAAGATGAATAAAGATGACATGGAGAAGGCTCCGGGTAGACTTTATAGCAGCTTTCCAGTACCTAAGCGGGGCCCACAGTAAGGATGGGGAGGGACTCTATCAGAGACTGTAGAACGGTAATGGTTTTAAACTAGCAGGGGGTAGATTTAGATTAGATATAAGGAAGAAATTCTTTAATGTGAGGGTGGTGAGCCACTGGAACAGGTTGCCCCGAGAAGCTGTGGATGCCCCATCCATGATAGTGTTAAAGGCCAGGCTGGATGGGGCTTTCTCAATCTGTTCCAGTGAAAGGGGTGTTGGAACAAGATGATCTTTAAGGTCCCTTCCAATCCAAACCATTCTACGATATTTGGTTTCTTTCAGAGTTTTAGAACTACAGTCCCAAAAGGAGAGAAAGGGAGAAGTAAATCAACTTACGAGTCGTTTCTTATTTATGTGATATGAGAAAAATAAATATGCTTTATTCTATAGTTACCCCCAACTTCCAACAGAGGACAGTATGCTGTATCACTGCACAACAGGAATTGAAGCAAGCACAGGCATAACAAAACTAAATGAAAATGGATAGACAAAAGATGGCTATGCTGAAGTTGTTCTTCCAGGCTGATGGTTTTAGACATTTAGCTGGTTTCCATTTTCACAAAATCTGCAGTTCCTGACATTTAAAAATATACTATACCTGAAGAAACCATGTAAGTTACTTTGCTGGGACTGCATTAAATCTGGGATAACTATTAGCTCAATAGTGTTAGACTTTCCTATCTGCAAGACCACTATCAAACCTTCCAGCTTGTAACAGGAATTCCATCATAAACCACAACGACTGGTATGTTTTGTTAGCAGTAAATACTTCAGAAGCCCCACAAACTACAGGCTTTCCTGGGCTGTGATACTTCTACTCAGATGAAAACAGCAGACATGAGCTCATTCTACCTGTTCTCTGAGCTGGATAGATGTGAGGCACCTTCAATTCCAGAGAGCTGTGTTAGCACAACACCTCTTGCACTAACAAGCTCCAGTGAAAGGCTAATGAGTGTGCCTCAGCAAGGCCCAGTTCTGCAGCCTGTCCGCTGCAAGCTGTCCTCAAAGGAAGGATAAGTGAATTTCATATAGATCACTCAGACTGTCACAGGTTACACAACTTTTTAAACATTAAGTACTTCATCAACTGAAATTAAGTACGGTAAAATTTCACACTTCAGTAACCTCAAAAAATATTTCCAGCTCTTTAAAAATGAATTCTAACAGGAATCAAGACTTTTTACTATCACCTAAATATAAATGGACTTTCCTGATTATTTTTAATTCATGTTTCTTCTGCCTGTTTGGGAACACAACTATGAAGGATACATGAATCAACTTATCAGCTAACTTTCAACACATGAAAGGTAAAACCATGGAGATGCCATGTATTAGTCTGCCTAACCTAACTCTCTTTGGCTAGATGACAATTTTTATGCAGTTCAGATAATTATTCCAACATCTGCTGGACACTGTGGGTTTTTTGATTTTTTACGTGTTGTAGTCTATTCTGAGTGTACACCATGGGGTGCACAGTGAGTCAGAGGTAGACTGGTCACAACAACAGAACATCATGAGAAAGACATACATTATGGAGAGTGGTATTCATCTGCTCTAACTTCTAGGTCTGACCTACTAACCCCTGGGCTTGTTTTATAGTTGAGGGAAAGAAAGAGACACCATCTAAAAAGCCACACATCTCATTATAATACAAGTGTCCAAAATAGCTGAAAGGAATCGTCCCTTTAATCTGCTTCAAAGAACGTCCAGGTTATCTAGCTCATATTTAATTTTCAGGCACCTAAAATAGGAATAGCACAGCAATGAGAAAATCAGAGCCCTGTTTTAAGATAAGCTGTGGAAACATGTATTATATGACAATTTATCCTCAATGGACAGCTGACATTTTTTCCACGTTGTTTGCTACACTTTTTCTAATTGATCTGTTTTACTCCTTACCTTCAGGTAGCTTCCCAACATGAACTATGTATATACATAAAATCATATTGGTGCCAAGAGAAAATATTCACTAACCCAGAATTCAGGTCCTGCAAAATGAGCTATTTGGGTCACAATTGTATTTTATGCTCAGAAAGCACTGAGTACATTAGGAACCTGAATTCAACAAGGAACTGTGCTTGTTATTGTCACGTAAGTAGTTAATATATAACTAAACAAGCACATATACATCATGACAAGTCTCCTATCACCAAGATACTACAGGACATCTCCCCTTATTTACTTGCTTGACCAATTTATTGGATTAGCTATTCAGGTTCTACTCACGTAACTTGCACGAAAAGAAATAAAGTAAGAATCAAATGAAGAGACATACCTGTGGGGCATATCCAGGAGGCACATAAATAGTAGGCACTGAACCATTTGGGGACATCATTGGAACCTGAGCAGGACCTGAATGGGTTACAGAAATACTCAGTACAGCAGCATTTAAAGTTCAAAGAACATACTGAACTGCAAAGTCTCTGAAAAATATACAAGATAACATGGATAAACAAAGGCAATGAACTGTACAGATAAAATTATAGCACAGGGCACTCTTAGAAACTTAAGAAACAGAAAAAAACCACCCAAACCCAGAAACAAAATAAAAAGGAAATTCACCAGCGGATATTTCTCCCCTTTTCTGTCAGTAAGCTCATAGAATAGCTTACGTCAAAACTTCTTGACAGGTGGCAAGTCAACAGAAGTGTCCCAAGGTGAAAAGACAACAGATGTGACTTATTTAAAACAGAAACAAAACAAAACAAAAAAGTATTTGAAACAAACTGCTGAAACCAGATAGCATACGGCATTAAGAGCTGCAAAGAAAATTACTTAAAAAATTGCTGCTCTGTTACTATTGTCTTATCACCTAAAGTGGTCTCAGTACCAGAGGAGTGGGAGATGGCAAACAGGACACTAAGTTAAGGTCCCAGGGGAAGGCCAATGTATTACAAACCAGTAAGTCTACTCCTACTAATGGGAAAAGTTGTGATATGGTGATGATCCTTGTACCGTGCAAACCGGAAAGAACAGAGTTCACAGACACTTAGATAAATATGGCACAATGGGGAGGTGTTAAGGTGGCACTTGTAGATAAAGTACTGCCTGGAAAATGTGATACCTTCAAAGAGAAGAGGGATGCTGTGACATACTTGGATTTTCAAATAGCTTTTGACAATCTCTCTCAAAGACTCTTAATGAAGTAATACTGCCTTTGGTTAAACTCGGAAAAGAGCTTCTCATGAATAACTAGCTGGCTTAAGAACAGGAAACAAAGACAAGAAGTAATTGATTAGCTTTCAAAGTGCCTGGAGTGACCAAAGGAGTCCCACAGGCACACAAAGAAGAACCTGTTCCATGTATTAACAAACTTTCTGGAAAAGGACATGAACAGCAAGGTGACAAATCTTTGGTATGCTCTCAGAGAGCTGCAAAGGATCTCACAGTGCTCAATGACCAAATGAGCAAAAAGCAGAACAAAGTGTTGATACATGCAAAGCAATACACCTGGACAAAACCAGAATTATTTATTTGCAGTAATAAGCCATAAGTTAGCTGTATATAAACAGACTATGGAGCTATTACATATATTTCTAAGGAAATACCAGCTGATAGTTGTTCAGTAGCATTCACAGAAAGAACAAAAACACTAGAAATCATTATTAACAGAACAGAGAACAAGCAGAAAATATTATTATACTATGCTCTAAATTCACGTGTTACCTCAATATCTTGAGTGCTACGTGCAAGGTCACACACATTTCAAAAACAACACACAGAACTAGAAAAGGACAAAAGAAAAAAAAAAAAGAAAAAGAGAAGTTTACAGTAGCTTTCTACCTGTTTATCAGGAAAGATTAGAGACCTGAATTCTTCCATCTGAAGATGATTAAAATGTAAAAGGACTAGCAGCAGAGGAACAGCAAAAGACCTATTAAAAAAACCCACAAACTGCCTAAAAATTGGAAGATAGATCATTTACAGTTTCTTATGTGCAAGAACCAAAGATATTAAATTAAATCACCATGTAAATGGTTTAAAACAAATAAAGGAATTTCTCAGGAAAGGTACAGCTAAATTGTGTAACTCCTTGCTTCAAGACCATTGTGGAAACTAAAGGCTAGGTTCAGAAGAAATTGAACAAATTGAGAGAGGTAATCCGTTAAGAGCTGTAAAAAATACAAGTATTTTGGTTCAGGAAGCTAAGAAAGTTATATGCTCTCCCCTTTAGTATTTGACACTGGCCTCTATCAGAAAAAACACACTGACACAAGCTTTAAGAGGGACTGCCTACAGACACCCTTACATTCTTGTGTTTAGAATACACAAGACAACAATTGCTGAAGCTTCAGTTTTTCTTTAATAATTAAACACAATATAATCTGACCAGGTCCTATGCCAAGTGCATAGGGCTGAGATTCAGACACTCCGAGCCACATTCTCCAAATTTCCAATTCAGTGTAGTAAGGCTAACAAAAACACTGATCCAACTCTTAGTGAAATTTCAATAATACTTCTGAAAGGGTGTTCATAGTTCCACATAAATGTTTTATAAACTCAGTTAAGATCTGCAAAATAAATGCAAAGTATGGTATATAAGATTAGCATACCTCATTCTGATAAGTATGAACTCGACAGAAAAATAAAGATAACTATGTCCCAATGTCCAGAGCAGGGAAAAGAAACAAAAAGCAGTCCTTAAAAAAGCAGCATGTAATTCAACTTGATTACACATACTATACGGACTTCTTCAGAATAAGACACAGAAGTTTTGAAATGTATTACCTAAAAAGAATCACAGCTTTATTATTGATTAAGTGTTAAACCGCAGCTGGGGTAGAAGGGAAAGAGACTCTTAAAGAACAAGGTCTTAATTGAAAGACTAACAGAACTAAGTAACAACAAAAATATAAGGACTACAGAAAATTATATCTTTTTACTCAGCTGAAGCTCAAACACATTTCACTGGAAGTTTCATTCAAGAAAATATAGATATATTCAGGAGAATGTAGATATATTTTCTTTCTAAAAAGACATTAAAGTGAAGTGAAAAGCAGCAAAAGAGAAGCTGAAAAAGCGCTTTAAAGTGTTAGCTTACAATAAATTCAAAAAGGTAAACAGTAATGGAAGCATATTTATCGTAAGTTGCAATTCAACCAAATAATGGTTTCAACTCTTACAAGAGGGTGGATTTTACACAGCTTGCATCTCGTACTGCTTACTTACAGTTTTTCCATCATGAATACAAAAGACTGACACTTTTATTAAACTCACAATTTTAAACTATATAAGTTTCCAGTAAATTGAGAATTAAGACCACAGTTACTCTTTTTACGAGTTAAAAGTTACGAACTTTTTATAGCAAACTCAATGTCTTCAGGGGATGAAGGATCCCTAACGTGAACAGCCTGTTTCTTTGTGAACTGGTGGGTACTTGTGTGTTTGGCTTTTCTGTTTTGTTTTGCTTTAAACGTCTAAAGAATATTGTTTAACAGTCTTTTGAAAGCTCGCTTATTTAGTGCTTTAATCTCTCTGACAAACAAACAAAAAAAAGCTGTTATCACCAACCAAGTACAAAGGTTGATGCACAAAGCCATTTTCAGTACACCCATAATCTAGCAGACACAAAAATAAAGACATAAAGGCAATGTACAAACCTGAAAAATTATTGCAGTGTTAGAACAGTCAAATTAGTAGTTTGAAAATTTGCATCCCATCTTTAGCACTTTACAGTTCCAGAACTAATGAAAATATATTTTTAATATTCAAGACGTAAGAGTGAACTATAATTTACTTCTGATTAGATTTCCAAGAGGCTGTGGAATGAAGTTAGATTGCAGAGGAACATTCATGAAAATGGAAACCATAGGAAAAAAGTTGGCACTTTCTATATTTTAATGAACATAGGGTTTTCACAGTGAAATTACTGATTTCTTGACAGAAAACATATTACTACCTGCAAAAATTAAAAAAGCTTTCTCCTATCTAAAAATAAAATGCTAATATGCTATAAAACAAATAATTACCTTTTTCCGTTTAGAAACAACTAATGTGAAGATCTTGGCTCTACTTCAGTGAAATACACTGCAAGAGGAACTTTCATGCTTTTAGGTATCAGCTAGGCTGGTGCATGACAAAGCCAATGTGTTTTACCATGAGGTGAGACTGATTATAAAGTACCATCAAACAGCAGCATCAGGAATTCATGTTAAGCAAACATCTAATTTTCTATATTGCACATAAATGGAATTGGCTTTCTCCAAATCACTACATTATGAACGTTGATGACTTGACTCTTGTAAAAGGAGTTCTCGAATCTTCTATATACTTTCAAGTATACAAGTTCTCTCACATTAGAAGTGGAAAAGTATTGTGAGACAAAACACATAGTTGTGTTTCATGCTTTATTCTTGAAAAATGACTCAGACACAGTAAATGCTTATTTAGTTCTCTGCTCCAAGAACCCAAGAAACAGATGTTTCACCACACTCTCAGTTTATTGTTGTCCTGCAATTTGCTATTTCATGACTACAAAAGGGAAAACTGTGTCTATGGAACAAAGTGCCTATGGAAGCATTTCGTTCTAAGTTTAAAAATAAAAAATCAAGGTGCCTATCGAAGACGACATAAAACTTGGAATACGTGTCCTGAAACAGGAAAGACATAAAAAAAAAAAATCCCAACAACGGGAGGAATACCTTCTCCCGGGCCCCAGCAGCAGCAGGTGAAGCTCTCCCACACACCTATTTGAGCAGACTGTAAAAACCTCACTACGCTCATTACGGCTACCATAAACACGCAGCACAATTAAGCGCCGTGTAATGGCTAGGATCGCGACGAACCGATGTAAACACAGTAACTCCTGACAACATGAGGATACCGCCACCGCCTGCCTAACGGATACACGATTTCCTTCTATTTTAACCATTAAGCATCGCTCCATGTCAAGCCGGAGAGCGGAGCTCACCCAGCGCTCCCCGCCCGGGAGCGGATGCTCTTCCGGGGCAGTCACCGCCCATCGCCCCGCTCTTATAAAACCTGGGCTCGCTATGGCCTGCCTGCCCGCAGCCCCACCGCTCCTTTCGCCCTGCCTGGGCCACCGCACTTCGCCCCCGGGCCGGCCCGCCCCCCGCTCATCACCGAGAGCGGGGTTTAGCGGCGCTCGGATTCCCCCCGCGTTTTATTTTATTATTTCCAGCCACCGCAGCTCTTCCCCCATCCGCCGCGGTGCCGCGCCCCGCTGTTGTCTTGCACCGGGAAGACCTTACCGCTCATTTCGGGCTGGGCAGCGGGCCGGGGCCGGGGCCGGGGCCGGGCGGCTGCTGGGCGGCAGGCGGGGCGGGGGCGG
>JAOXNO010000001.1:180762124-180783266 GCA_028565335.1 Limnodromus scolopaceus | reverse complement strand
CCCTGGAAGTGTTCAAGGCCAGGCTGGATGGCTCTTTGAGCAACCTGCTCTAGCGGGAGGTGTCCCTGCCCATAGCAGGGGGGTTGGAACTCGATGATCTTTAAGGTCCCTTCCAACCCTAAGGATTCTACGATTCTATGATTCTCAGACTTAGGGGGGATTTGATCAATGCCTACAAATACTTAAAGGGAGGGTGTCAGGAGGATGGGGCTGGTCTTTTCTCAGTGGTGCCCAGTGACAGGACAAGATGAAATGGGTACAAACTTGAGTATAAGAAGTTCCACCCAAACATGAGGAGGAACTTCTTTACTGTGAGAGTGGTAGAGCACTGGACAGGCTGCCCAGAGAGGTGGTGGGGTCTCCGTCTCTGGAGACATTCAAAACCCGCCTGGACAAGTTCCTGTGCAACGTGCTCTAGACAGACCTGCTCCTGTGGGGGGCTTGGACTAGATGATCTCCAGAGGTCCCTTCCAACCCCATATAATTCTTGATTGAGGATGTCCATAGAATCAAGTGGCTTTAAGTCACTGTAGCTTTTTATGACCTCATACTTTCAGACAACTTGTCTTTGCTTTCCTCAGTGCCTTTTACGAAGGCCCTCTAAATACTTCCGACAGAGATTCTAAAATTAACATGTGGAAGAGGATGTTAATCTAAGTATCAACATCCAGTTTCAGCCTCACATATCATGTTCAGTCTTCTACAGTACTCACACAAAGGGAATGGAAAGACAACTGAAATGATTTGTGGTGGTTGGTTTGTAGTGTTTTTGTTTTGGTTTTTTTTCAGTTTTTTTAAAATGAACTGATGTATAAAACCTTACATCTGTGCCTTCAGAAGGCTACAGCGGAGAAAAGCTGTAAAGCATCCTTGAAGACAAAAAGCAAGGAAAACACACTTACATAGGTTGTCATGTAACATTTCAGTATTTAGAAGTGAGAAACAAATAATGGAAGCAAGGATGAAGATTATTTTCTTCTTGGCTTACAGAAAGGAAAGATCACCCAGAGCAGCTTCGCTGTATGGCTCCAGTAAGCTGTTCTTAACGGGAGCAGGAAAACTAGAGCACTAAATTTTGTAATATGCATCTCGGTTTACTTGTAAGGTTTCATTATCCGGGGTCTTAAGCTACCTAGAAGACTAGAGATGCTCAAGAAGAGAATTCTTGTTTTTAGTGTTTTATTGGTTTTGCTCGTTTGTCCCATTACTACACATCTATGTATTTAAATAAATATTATTTTATTCCTAAATTTACCCAGTGCTAAGGTGGATACCAAGCAATTTAACAAACAAGATACAGTATGATCTTCTTTCTCTGATGATAGGACACGAGGGAACAGAATGGAGCTGCACCAGGGGGAGTTCAGGTTGGAATTTAGGAAAAGGTTCTTCACTGAGAGGGTGGTTGGGCACTTGAACAGGCTCTCCCATGGTCACAGCATGAAGCCTGTCAGAGTTCAAGAAGCATCTGGACGATGCTCTTAGTCATATGATATAGTTTTAGGTGGTCCTGTGTAGCAGGGAGGTGGACTTGATGATCTTTATGGGTCCCTTCCAACTTGAGATATTCTGTGATTCTGTGGTTTCTATAGGTGATGTCGCCCTTAAAGCCAATATATGGGATCACTACTGCAATACGTTCTAAAATTCCCACAGAATGACAGCAAACACTTCCTTCACCTAACACAGTGGGTTTAGGATTTGATAATAAGCTGTGGTCTTCTTGTGAAAGAGGTATCTTCCAATTAGCAACTAACAAAGTCCCGTCAGAGGCGTTTGCAGCAATTTGTACAGAATTTATGATGGGTCTTTAACCACTTCTAATATTAATAAATTAGTTTTAAATAATACTCAACACCAAAGCACCAGATGATAATGAGAACAAGATAAACCTAGGGTTCTTTTTGTTCAAGTGTGCTTAAATAGCAGCTATATTTGCATTTTAAAATGTTCAGCTTGGTTGCTCTAACACTCTCCGAAAACAACCAAAACCACATGAGACCTTCCAGAAGATAACAGCAGATAACAGATTGAGAGCAGTCCTACAGAGGACTTGGGGGTACTGGAGGATAAAAAGCTGGACGTGAGCTGACAATGTGCACTCACAGCCCAGAAGGCCAACCATATCTTGCATGAAAAGAAGCGTGGCCAGCAGGTCAAGGGAGGCGATTCCACCCCTCCACTCTGCTCTCCACCTGGAGTACTGTGCCCAGCTCCAGGGCCCTCGGCACAGGAAAGACAGACCTGTTGGAACGGTTCCAGAGGAGGGCCACAAAGATTATCAGAGGGCTGAAGCTCCTCTCCTATCAGGACAGGCTGAGAAAGTTTGGGTTGTTCAGGCTAGAGAAGAGAAGGCTCCAGGGAGACTTTAGTGTGGCCTTTCAATATACAAAGAAGGTCTGTAAGAAAGACAAGAGACTTTTCACCAGGGCCTGTTGTGACAGGACAAGGGGCGATGGTTTTAAACTGAAAGAGGGTAGGTTTAGATTGGACGTAAGAAAGAAATTTTTTATGATGATAGGGGTGAAACACTGGCACAGGTCACCCAGAGAAGTTGTGGATGACCCATCCCTGCAACTATTCAGGGTGAGGTTAGAGAGGGCTTTGAGCAACCTGGTCTAGTGGGAGGTGTCCCTGCCCCTAGCAGGGGGTTGGACTAGATGATCTTTTAAAGATCTCTTCGAACCCAAATGATTCTAAGATTCTATAAAAGGGATTTTTTTCCCCCACAGTATTCTGGGTAAGGGGCAGGTTTGGTGTTGCAAATCTGAAATTAATCTTAGAATGAACTAAAGTTTTTGTTTCACTGCTGTAGTCTCAGAATTTATGTGATCTTCTTTTCCTCGACTTCCTTGAAAACACTTTTCAGAAGTATTATATTCCTTATTTTAAAGGGAAAAAATGAGGTTAAGATTGCTTAACTTTTATCCCAGAGACTAACCTTAATACTGATACTTCATTTTATTTCAAAGCATGAAGTATTTATGACTCATTCTAATTTACATAAATTTTCTTATTTTATTATGAAAATGGCAATTCTCCTTTGCACAGACATATAGAACATGGTCTCTCTTATTATGTCAAGTAACATTTAATAGCCCTTAGCTGTAACTTGGGACTGTTATAAAATGTGCTCAAGATGAGTCATCTTCATTCATTTATTCTGCAATAGGAAGAATTCATGAATGAGTGATCTGCAGTAATTCACTTCTACAAAGAGAGCCCATTCATACATTTCAAACCTGGTTTTCTGAATCACTGTAATGTAGCTGATTATTTCACTTTAATAGAAGAAAATTTTGGCTTAAGGAAAGTTTCCACAGAAGTCTATGTGAGAAGTTTCATAGATTTAAAAGAGCTTTTCTGAAAATAAACATTTTGGTCTAACACATGGATACACAGATACCTTCGTATCTATCCAGCAAGAAAAGCACAGTCTCTTTGGAAAGTAAGAGACTGACAAATGGTTTAAATTGAAGTTGCGTCAAGAGGGGGCAGAAGTCATTGCTATCAGACAAACCAGTATGCAGCCAAAGAAAATATTTTATAAAACCAGAAAAATGGCCATTGGCATACAGAAGGGCTGATTTGAAGCTGTATTTAAGTCAAAATATGCGTAAAAGAAACGCAACTAAGATCCAAGACTGCTAAATGCAGATATACAAAGCAACCACACTTCTTATTTTACAGAAATATAAATGTAAGACATCAATAATAAAATATGCACATTATTATAAAAAGAATAGGATTCAGCAAGGAGGAAAGGTCCCTTAACAGCCACTGCCCTTTTGCCAATCTTGGGATTATTTCCTGGTTTGAAGTCTCTTAAGAGCCTTTTTCACCCAATCTTAATCGCTATAGAAGAGGCCCACATTAAGAAGCCACTTCCCACTTATAGTTCCAGACCAGTCAAAGTTTTACAGATCATCTACAAGAGTTACATCAGCAAACAGATTGTGAGTCAGTACAGAGATCTGGGTATAAACACAGCATTTTCTTCAGAAGCTTAGTTCACAGAAAAACCACTGTGTGCTTCACCATTAATTGGTACTTTAAGTTTTCGTTACTTCATTGATTCAAGGATAGCTCTAAAATAGTGACTTTATTCACACCTCTCCTTTCTCCTGAAGAGACGCTGACTCTCCTTGTTTTCAGGTTGAGAAGTTCTACTCCGTGTATAGAGTATCCAAAGTAAGGACAGTCCTCTTTACAAATAAAATAACAATGACAAGAGTAGCACAAAGATTAATGGAGCATCTCAACAGACAAGGATATGTTACAAGAAAATACAATTAACATTATGGTTAGATTTATAAACATTCCACATTGACTTCAGCAGACAGTGCACCTTCAAGGTGAACTGACCAGCAATAAAGCATAAGAGAGATCTAGAATCATCCGAGGAACAGTGACTTACCAAATCACCCAAACTATGGCATCTGCGTATCTATACTTCTTGGGGATCTATCCAGAAGCAGCTCTCTATATCTCAACTTCCACTCTTTCATTTTAGTATTATACTTATATAATTTCAGTTTAAACATATGCCCAGGCAACTTGCCTTGCAATGAACCTGAATTTACATTTTATCATTTTCATCTTTGGTCAATGTGTAATATTCCAAATTCTTATTATCCTTTGTAATCTCATTTTTTTTTCTTCTTTTTCCTTGGATATCTTTTGGCAAGACTTCACTCCAAAGAGACAGCAAAATGGTGGCTAACATATGTTAAGTATAAATTAGAATACAGATTTAGAAAAATAGTACTTGAAAATTTTATGTTCCTTTAATAAAATTGTACTATGTTCAATATTGAAGTCCTTGTTATTCGTAGAATATTGAACATCCCACAAAATGTGAAGGAAATGAAGTTCTCAGAACCATTTCATTCTAGAAAGTAAACATCAGAAACTAAGAGATATTTGTTTGGTGGTCACTTACCATTCTATGACAAATAAGTAAGTGTTGTGAATTCTACATGCAAGCTTTACAAGTCACATTTTGGAAGGGATAAGGGAATGTCTGTCATGAAGTACTAAGTGCATTTCATGAAAAATCTTTGCTTGTACTAATGCTTTTCCTTCAGGTGGATTCTGAGTGTGATACAAGATGAAAATGTATTAATTGCAATATGCAATATATTTGTTGTATATAATTATAATTTTTCCTGTAGGCAATATATGCTGTGGTTTTGCAAAGTAATATACAGATACACATTTTTAATGTATGTAATACTACCTCTTTTTACATAGTGCATCACAGAAAAAGCTAAACATGTATTCTTTGCAGAGACTTTTAAGTCAGTCAGAAAAGAGTATAAAGAAGGGTAAATATTTACAAAAAACCCTGAGATTGGAAAAAAGTATTAGGAAACATTATAACTAAATTAACTTCCTGCTGATTGCATCTCCACTGAATTTCAGCCATCTTCATTTTCTTTGTGCCTTTTTTGAAATAAGCATCTCTGCACGCTTATAAGGTTTCCTCCAAACCATACTCATTATGCATTTCTGCATTTTTAACTTTGATTTCACCTAATGACTGAGTGCATATAATGAAGAAAAGAAGAGGGAACTGATGCAAGCTTTCTTTCTTTAGAGCCAATGCAAGAGTCTCCTGTGGCTGTAACTCATTTTGGGGACAGGTCATCCATTTTGTAGCCAAGACAAGGACAAACTATGTTTGAGAAGTTGTGGCAGAGCAAAAAGGACTATCAATACCAAATTACACCGCCTGAAATTGTTCACTTTATACAAATCCATACACAGAAAAAAGGAAAGTAGACATTCCTTGTTAGTGGCAACACATACAAAAGGCACAGTATCAATTACTAAGGGAATCTCTTCTTTAAGCCGGACAGACCCAAGAGACCAAGTGGTAGAAAGATTCATTGGCATAGCACTTGTATAACAGAGAAAGGTCTCAGGAGTAGCAAGAATAGACCAGAAAGGCAACATACATAAGATGAAGGCCAACTCAGATTCTGTCCTAAGATCAGCGAATGTACAGATATAAAAAACCTCTATGCCCTGTGTTTTACTACCAACTATAAGCCACATTTTCATGTCCTGGAAGGGGAAAGGACAAAGAGAAGGTCTATATGACAGGAGATTTGCAAAAGCTGCGGAACTGATTTAGGATTTAGGTTCCTAGATTGCCAGTGCCACTTTTCAGGAAAGTTAAGACCATACCTGAGCTTACACTTGGTAAGATCCAGGAACAATTGCCCAATAACTGCTCATACTTTCATGTTTAAAGTGTAAAGAAATCAGCAACTGAATCAAATCACAACAGTGAGCTGCCAGCTCAGAACGCAAGAGACCAGGCAAGGATAAAAGCTGTTCCGTGAAAGGTTAGAACTGTATCTATAAAGATATGATCTCAATATTTTTGCAGTTCTTCACACACACTTCCTGCATTCAAGATGATCATGCAAGAAAAGCATTAATTCATTCCACCCCTCAACTAAGCCCCATCTGATAAATTAAAATTAAAAGCAAAAATGCAATGCATGCCATTCTCCTCACTATTTTGTGCAACAGAATAAAAACACATCTTATCTGTTCTTCTACTTAAATGGCATGACAAAAATCGCTATGTTCCCTCAGATACAGTAATTATTACACAGCTATGTTTCAAATAAGCCCTACAGAACTGTGAGCTACAACACAGATCCATTGGTAGCTCAAAGGAAGCAACAGCACTATGCAACCAGCACAAAGTTTTGAAAAATGGTGCTAATGGACATGTAAACTTCAACGATTGTCAATATAAAATTAATTACAATCCAAGGCCTCCTTTAATCAGTTATTTTGTAGTCAAAGGACCTGCCTACGACACTGGAAACCAGACCTTTTGTCTGTTCTCAGATTTGGGAAAGGGGAGAAAGGAGCTGAAAAATACTTACTTCAACTTCCCAGAGGAGTATCTGTTGAAGCTGGGCCAAAATCCAGAAAAAAAAAGAAGGTAGGATTCATTGGTCCAGCAGGTAACAAGGGAAAAAAAAGTAACCTCATAGCTGAATCTGTGGATACTCTCTTATAACACAGTAAAGTGGTATTCCAAACAGCAGTAATATCTGACTGCTTATTTCTTGCAGCTGTAGACAGGCTTAACTGATAGCTATTTTCATTCGGAATAGAAAACGACATCCAAACTGACTATTGCATACAGGGATGCTACGCTTGCATGAAGCATTTGTATTTTGAAGGTGCACTTGCTAGAACTCAGAAAGGACACAATTTGGCCCCTAGAGATAGTGAAAAACTAACAGTGGGAGAACAAAGCTACTGTTGGGACAGGCAAACAATGCCACATGACAGCAAGGAATAAAAAAATATACTCAAACCAAATTAACAACTGCAGCTTTTAGTTTCATGTCTGTGTAATAAATGAAGTTAGTCAAAGGGTGCTACAACAGCACTTCGCTGTTTACTTTGCAAACTGAAAATGTTCCCTCCACTTTCCCTCCCCAACAAATTAATCTAATCTAAGAAGAAGTACTCTATGGCAGTGAAATCTAAATCCAATGATCTTTCACACCTAATCTTATTGGTCTTTAAACTGCTCTTGTATTTTAAATAATTTCTGTCAGTCTTTTACTTTCAACACCACAAATTGCCTTTTATTTATCCTGATGCAGACTCAGGAAATATTAAAATAAATTTATCAGCTTTACCTGTAATGCACTGAAACTGTCCATCTTCTCTTCTTATTGTAAATGCTTCCCCTGGATTAACTTGCACAAGAATAACCTTAAAAATAAAAGAGCGTTTACAACCATTACACAGGTATATGTTACAGAAGTCTGGTACGTGCAAAAAAAAGGTTTACTGGGAAAAAAAAACAATTTTTGTTGTTTTTTCTGCCTTCATTCCACAAAGAAAAAAAGAGATAAGAACAAGTACAGATATTTTTAAACTAACATTTTTCAAAGAACCGAGAGTAAAAACTCAGTAAAACAGTACCTGTACAAATTTTATTTTCTTGACTGTTTAGTATATTAAAAAGCTATATGTTCAGCTTAAATTATTTCAACAAATTACATCAACTTCAACATGAATCAAACCACTACATAAAGTTTCAGAAGGAAGCCCAGAATTCCCAGTGTTTGAGTTTTCATCATAACCACTTGGCAAACAGTATTCAACATAAGGGAAATATTGTGTCATTTCCTTCTTTACATGATCCAAGCATGTTTGTACATTCATTAATAATAAAACATTATTAGAAGTCATGACAAAGTAAGTGGACCAGATGCACAGCATGAAACAATATGTATAGTTTTATTTGTGGAAAGATGTTTATCCCAATTTTATAAACCCAAGCAATGCAGAATTGATAGCAAAGCACAGTTATCAGCCAAAACAAACAGAGAAGTCTGACATGTACCAAAGCAGAAGCCCATTACCATTGTAGACTTATATATTCTCATTTGAAACCTGCCTTTCTGTGAGAGAAACAGTTTGTAACCACGAAGAACTGAGCCAAAATTATGAACAAAGGAAAAAATCAGAATGGCAGGTGCATTTCATAATTTCCTTTCTGGACACATCTTTCTTCAGTCTCCTTCGTACATGTCTAAATAGAGTGTATGTCCTCCTCCTGCTGTGAATCAGAGAGAGACAGGTCTTTGTCTACCCAGGTCTTCAATGTTATGGCCAAAAAATGTTCTGTGTTTAATTGCTAAAAGAAAATAAAATTGGTCTTGTTTACAAAAAAAGAAAATGGGAAACTTGAGTGTTACTCATTTTAGGAATACTGAAGAGAAAGGAAAGGATGAGCAAAAGGCAGAAATCATATAAATTTCTCCCCTCTAGTAAAGCAACTTTACAAATTAATGAAAATATAGGAAGTCCTACTGTAACATAGCTGCAACTTTGATGAGATTTGATGGATATTCACATTTTCAAACTTGGGCCAAATGATTCAATACTGATTTAGCTCAGGTTTGAGCATCCATTTCAAAACATACTACTTTAAGTTGTTTCTTGTGGTACAGTGCTGTTAGTGGAGAAAGATGTCTCCAGAAGCTTTAGGCTCTTTTGAAAAAAAAAAACCCACAATGAATTATAGTCACTATTTACATTTTATCATGTGAAGAAATTTTCCAGATCTTCTCAAGTGTATCTGAATATAAAATTCAGTAAGAGTGGACATTCATAATATAACCTAAACTTAGAAACAAGAATATTTTAGACATGAACTTCAAGTAAGACTTACAAGTCTTCAGAAAACATTGTGTTGCCAGAGTTTAATTAGATACTCAGTTCCCAGAAACACAAAACACAGCCTTTTTGTCCATGGACTATTAGTGCACTTGATGCCTGACTGTATTTATTTCACCAGCTCCTACTTTCAGCCTTGCTTTTATGTTGTATATTCACATTTGTTTTTTACAAGTGTTCCAAGATAGGCTGTAATTGTTGCCAAGTGTGCCAAAATAGAGTCTATCTAAATCGGGACTGAAGTAATTTCAGAAGTTTCAAAAACTGCTGGCTTCAGAAGTCTTTATGTTGGGATAACATGTGTCAATGTGACCAGCACTGGTTGCTGGACCTGCCTTATTACTGCTGAACCCCAACGGAGTAACCACTGCTTTGAGAAGGACATTTTTGACACTTACTCACCATTTCAGTAGATGCAATTTGAAATAAGAAAAATTAAAGCTATGCACACAGAGAGACACTGTTACCTTTTTGGTCAGAAGAGATATTACCAAAGACACACCATCACTCACAGGGATTCCCTCTTACCCCGTAAAAGTCTGCTGCACATAATCAAAGATGCAAGAAAATGTTTCTAAAGGAAAAGGTAACACTAATCTTTCACAACATCATGTGTTAAGCAAATAAAATCTAAAGGTTGCTTAGTATTTATAGCTCCCTCATCTCATTCTAGGTGGCTTTGTACAAGCTTGCACATCTCATTGTCCAACATGCTGCTTCATGAACCCTGACATCAGTACTTATGAAAACCAAGGCCTTCCTCTTTCACACTGAATATTCTAGACCTTGATTTCCTTCCTCTTCTGTGCAAAACATTCGTGTTGCCTGGAACTAAGTGAAAAGCTTTGGAAAAATCTGATGGCTTGACATCTCTTCCCATGCCTCAATCTTTTTGTGACAAGTGCCGTTGCTTTCTCACAGTATCTAAAGCTTTGCTACCCAAAGGCTAACATGCATTATTCTTCCAGATTTCCATTGTCTGCTCCTCTAGGATAATTATGATAATCTGAAAAAACTCATCTGTGATGTGTCAATCTCAGTGGGAGGCATGTTTCAGCCACATTCCAAATGCCATTTCTCTTTCTATACGAACAAAACACAAATTAAGCTTAACAAAATAATGTGAACTTAAGACACTGAGGCCTTGATACAAGCACTAGAAACCTACAAGCACCTTTTAAAGCATGATCAACCTCAATAGAACCTGATAAAATTTGAAAGTGTAATTTCTGAATGCTAACAATTTTGACTCAATATATTTTCCTCCCAAACTCAACATATGCTAAGGCATTGCTATTAAGAAATGGAAGTATTAGGTCAACAACTAGATTTGTGTAATTTTCACTGGAACTATAAATTGTTTCCTTTAAACAGTTCTTTAATGATAATCCACATGACCTCAATACATTTCCTGATGAAAAACAGTAGAGAATTGCTTTTCAGAGAATAGCATACAAGTTGACAATACAAGACTGTAGCTATTTAATTTTCCTAAAAATGGTTCTTGCACAAATGAAACAAAATTAACAGCACATGACTAAAGTCTGAAACACCAAAACCACAGTTGCCAGAGACTGTCAGTTTTAACACTAGAATTTCATACTTTTTTAATGGTACTTAATTTATTCTACAAAAGATATTTTAGAAGATAAACCTAGATCAAATGAACAACATACTAAGCCTTGTAGTAGTTTAATTAAATAGGTATGGATTACAGAGGTTTCTTCTTGGCACAGTATTAAAAGCAAAATCCATCCTAAAAACATAAAAGGTATTGCAAAAAGGAACAGTAATTCATTAAACCCCCATCTTTGCATGGAATACTTGACATTTTCCCTGATCTTAAAACTTTTACTTCACTGCCCATTCACTCTAAGTTCAAGATACATAGCCCAGATCAGCAAGACCAGCTTCCTAACAAAACTGAATCATGCAACATATTAGAAAGCTGAATAGGATTTTCTTGAAATTGCTGTTTAAACTCAGGCAGCTGCTCAAGCCAAATAAGAACGTAAGAAATATCCTCATGGTCTGGGTCAGCAGTCTAGGTCAGCAGTTCATCTAGCCCAGTACTTTGCCTCTAATATATCAATTGGAGATGCTATTTAGGGAGAGCAAGTGAGCTGGGCTACTTTCTGCAGTCCATCTTCCACATTGTCTGTGAATTCGCCTAAATTCTTTGAGTGCACTTACACTTTGAATTGCCTTCACAACCTCCTATAGCAGCAAGTTCCTCAAGTTCACCTTCTAGACATTTAAAAGACATCTACTAGTTAAATGCCCCCTAGTCCCTATGCTATGGGATTTGCTGAAGAACAGTTCTGAGTAAATTTCATGCACCTCCTTAATTATTTTTTAAGCCTGAGCAATTCCCCCCTCTGGGGAGTCTAATCTGTCCTAGGAGAACTGCTTCATTCCCTTGACCATGTCAGTGGTACCTAAAACCACATTTGTATTAGCAAAGCAAGCAGTGCTTGGGAACATCACCTGGGATATTATACTAGTCCTGGGCACAACACAGGCCGATGCCAACAAGCAGTCTTCTCCCAGACAATACTGGACTCTATTCCAGAGACCACTCTTAACAGGCAGTCTGGATGTCTTAACAGACGCTCTTTCTGGAGGAAGAGAGAGTTTACTACAGCAGACTTGTTCCATTGCACTTAGTCTCTAGGAACATGCTTCAGCACACTTAAATTACTAGTATATAACCAGTGCCCAACAGTCACCTCAAGAAGCATTACAATATTTTGTCTTTTTGAATGACTAGTTAAGGGACACCCTCTTAATTAGCTTTGAAAAGCTATTCTTCACCTTAATCATAATTTGAGCTGGTCTTATATAATTAATACACTCTTAAAATACAACAATTCTATATAAAGCTATTTCATAATATTATCTCCCTGAAAAATTCCAAATGAAAATATAATTTTATTGTAGCTCAAGTAGTATGATCACATCCTACAGAGACATGCAACATTGACTTTGACATACTACTATCAATAGAGATAATAACTTCACAATAATTTCATCTGAAGATCTTGTATATGATTTAGCTTTACTACGTCAGCGTGAATAGGATAATGAAGTATTCTGATTTTGCATCTAAAGAATCAAAGACAGTACAAACATTCAAAGAGGAGAATGCTCGGTATTTATTTCTATTCAGTGAACTCTTAACTATTTGCGAGAGAAACTACACAATGTTTCTGCAGACTCAACCAGCAAAGGAGCTGAATGTTTTTTCAAGTCTTATAGTCTATTTCTGACACTGAAGAAATGAAATTTGATTAAAAAGGCTGGAGTCAGAAAAAAAAATAAATATAAGACTAAGGATACAAACAACACAGTGGAAGGGAAATCTGTGTAAGACAGAGCTGCAGCCACTGAGGACTGCTCCAAAAAAGGGAAAACTTAAGGCCAAATATTAACCCTCGTCTCCAGAAATGTCTAGAAGTAAGAGGAGAGGCTATCAGCAGAGGCTGCAGAAGCCAAAATAAGACTCTTAGAGGTACTTTGCCCCACCAGTATGTTCCCAGCAATGTCTTTTGAAGGCAGAATGGCAACAATACAAACATAGCTGATCTATATTTCACAAATCCTTGTCTTCATGGATACAGAATACTTTCTTAAGCAGTCACATAATGCAAGCTTAACATGTAGCGCCAGTGAGGGACAGAATGGAATTTAAAATACAGAGTTAGCTAATCCTGCTTTGAATATGTTTGTTTACACACTAATTAAGGCCAAAAAGCCCATTAACTACACTGAAATAACAACCACCAACGACCCCTGCTTCTGTCACTATGAGCCACGCTTCCGTATCTCTACTTCCCCTTCCACCCTACTATCAGAAGTGATGCGTTAGCCGATTGCCAGGTTTCAAGGTAATTTCAGCTAGCTGATGGGAAAGAGAGGCAGCATCAAACTTGTGTCATCACAGATGCGTACTTACATTACTACATGCAGGGAAAAGTTTTCTCAATGCTCTCAGTCACGCAAAAGATAACGATAAACTATAAATAGGCTTGCACAATTAATAGCTATTCTCCATCAGGTGGTTAGTAAGCAACACCAAAATAAAACCTACGGATATTACTGTGAAGTAGCAATACCAAAATTGAATTCATCCTGATAAGAGCTCTAAATGAGGTGAAAGATAGGCAGCACAGGAAAACAAAAAACCTTAGGACTAACTCACAAGCATGCTACTTCACTGTTTTAAAGCAATGTCTTTCCATAGCAGAAAATGTAACTAGAATTAGAAGTCCAAACTATTTCTGTTCCTATGAAGCGGAAAAAAAAAGCCACTAAGGGAAGCCTGAAATAAGTCAATGAGCCCTAAAAAGCTAATTTAATAAAAAAAATTCTCATAGCAAGTTTGACACATTTTTCTTCTTTCACCCACCATTACTCACATGCAAAAGCAGTGCTCTGAATAAAACTCAAAGGCTAAAGAACAAGGCTCCCTTCCCAAATACACACATACTTGGACAATGCCAGCAGCCAAAAACCAGTGTCTCAAAAATATTTTGCCACTTCTATCAAATACATATATGCAGTGGATCTGTAAGGCAAAAAGAGATTTTATTTGAAAAAGCTACATATGTGAAGTATTGTTGCTATTGTATCATATATACAGAGACAATATTTTTAATTTATTGTTTAGGTTCTAGAAGCTTAAACTTAGTCTGAAGTAAAAAAAACACAAAACAACAACCCCAAACAACAAATTATTAGATCTATACTAGATGATCTTTCATATTCACAAACCAAAACATATCCAGAATTAAGCCAGTTGCTACCTTTCTCCTCCACCCTGCTCCACAACGGTATGAAGACCTACCTAATTTGGGGCAAATTTTGCAGACCAGACTTGAATAAGGTTTGTGGGAAGGAGTTTAGCTTATCTTTACCATGTAAGGATGATCCAAGTATTATGCTTTTAAAGTTGCAGTTCAAATAATACCTGTATTTCTAAAAGGACAAGACTGACTGAAATGCAGTTTCTAACACTTCTAAGCCAACCCAAACAGCAAGAGATTCAGTTCAGATACAGTAACATTTTGTTTACAAGTTTGGTACTCACAACCACATGTTCAAGTCTTTTGTAGCAGGTAACAAATTGCATTGCTCAAATAAAGGCTTTTATACATAAAAGCTTCTCTGTCTGTAGAAAAAGTTGTTAGCTAATGAATACACGTCATCATTTTAAAAGATTTGGTTTTCCTGATACACATGGGTTTATTTCTAACCAGCAAAATCTAGCTGAAAGGCTGAAACTATCATTTCAGAGTTACTGGGATACGAAAGAAATATTTTTGTATTTGCATTAAAGAAAAATCCACAGACGTCAAGGTCTCTCTGCCTCTCCAAAATATCTTCGCTCTCAAACACATTCTTCAGTATCAAGGACATTCACCCTTCTGAAGGGGAAAAGAAAAAGGTTACAATTTTTAATCCTGACTGAGGCTAAAGAAACCAAAATACATTAAATACTTTGTGTCATGTGTGAAGTTGTGGGATAAGCCCATGTGAGAACTGGCACTCTACTCTCTCCACAGGCTAGCACTGTCTACCGCCGCAAAGGCAAGAAAACCAAAGGAACCGGATTGAATTTCAGTGTAAAGGGATATTTGGAATCCTTCCCTCTCCCCAGCCACCCCCCCACCTCCCACCGAAGGGAAAAGGAACTGAATGAGTTACTTGATATCTTCCTCTAAAAGAAGTTGGTTATGCTTTGTGAATTTACATATTTTTCCAGAATGACTGAAATCTGGGACAAGTTTTCCAAACAAGATAAAAGCCTCTGAACAAATGTACGAAGAACGCTAATTGATGCACCACTAAATATATCATAACAACAACAACAAAAAGCAAGCAACCTTTTAGCACCAAACTCAATTCATACTCTGCTATACTGAAAAATGTGGGGAAGTAAGAATGCAAGGAGAAAGTTGGGGGGGGGCAAGCTAGGATATATTACATCAATTTTATCCATTGCTAAAATCATATACAATATGAAGAAATAAAATTATGTTTATTACACCTGTGGTTGAAACATACTTAAATAACATAGTAAAAGACTGTTTCTGTACAACAAGAGAGATTATAAATTGGAGCAATACAATACTACTGAAAAGCACAGTGGTGTTTTTTCTGTCATTCTGGAGTGTTTTGGGGGGGATGTGTGTGCTTTTGGGGGCTGTAGGGCATCTTGGTTTTTTCTCCTTCAACCAAACTTCCTAGGAACTAAGAGGGTAAAGTGTTCCAAAACATTTCCCTGAACCCTTGAAACCATAATTTAAAGAGAATCAAATCACAATCCATTTCAACACTAGCAGAAACAATGTTCTTTTCTGAGACGTTTTAATAGGAAAAAGACAAGAGCTTCAGGATTGGGGTTGGGTTTTTGTTTTGTTTTGTTTCTTATTAATCTGAAAACACCTATATTTATCATTATATGGTTATAGGTGCTGAGTCAGTAGCAAATGATTGTCAGCAAAAAACACAAATAATGGGAAGACTTCACCAAAATCATATTTCTAAATGCACTAGTAATATTATCAACATAAAAAAAAAAGACAGCAGTGGTTTGTCTAAAAATACTGCAACTGAAATTAGCTCAGCAGTACTGATGAGAAGTATTTTTTGCCAAAAGGACAAAAGTAAATTCATTTTTGGACATTTAACAAATTTAGGAAAACACTAGAGCTAATGCTTTTGGCCATTCTGACTTGAAAAATCTTTAAACCACTCAACCTGTTAAGAGTGGGGTATAGCCAAGCCCTTTCTAAGATGTACACTGTATCTTTAACAGTCTGTCTGCAACAAGATTAAAAAAGGGTATATTTCTGGAAAAGGGTGAATATAATACAACATAACTTCCAGGCAGAGCCATGTTTATGCTCTGTCATTAGGGCACGTATTCAGAACAATTACATTTTTCTCCACTAATAGCTCCAATCAAGATGTTAATTAGTGACACGCTTTATCTCGTAACCCATTTCAAAAGCCTTAGCACTTTGACTTACTGTTGCTCGCATCCTTTTATTTCTTTCATTCAACTGGTGCTACCACAGTGACAAAGGATGAAGGAAGATTCAACAGGCACCACTCCGGCTGCTTCAATCTGTTCCATTCACTTAATACTGAGGTAATCTTCGCCGATGTGCTGGGCACTGCCTCCCCCTTCTTTAAAACAGGGCACCTTAACCTAAACGCCACAGTGGAGTATCTCCCTTTCCCGTCCTCTGTAGCCGTGCATCCACAAAGCATGTGGAGGCAGGATGTGAAAGGTAGGATCAATTAACAATATAGTCAGCAATACCTACCTCAAGCCTTCCTTCCTATCAAATTAGCCAACGTACAGTGAGCTTCCTGCTGTACACGAATGTATCATGTCACCATAGCAACTAAATCAACAAATAGCTGCTGCAGCATCTGCTTCTGGATCATCTAACGTCAGTCAACAGAAGGTTCGGGTTTAAGAGAACAAAGCTTCCAAATATATGCCATTTTATAACTGCATTTTTAATTTAGCCTCCTGATTCCCAGATAGGATATACGCCCTCAAAACAAACCAACTTCTCACTTTATACTTGAATCTATGATGCAGCTCATGACTTCAGCTTGCAAAGGAGCCAGAAAGGAGGAAGGAAAAAAAAACCTCAACATGAGAAAAAAAAAGATAAAGCAAAGAAATAATCAACTGCATTGTACCGCACTTTTTCTTAAAGTCTGTGTTACTCTACACTGTGCATTTATTAGGTACATTTAGAGGCATGAAAAGAAAGAAGTGTTCCCCAATATTTCTTTATAATTTACATACGTCTGCCCTAAATAGCACTATAACCAGAAATATCTTAAATATTGATATCCAGTAAAAGGTATTTCAGATGGCTGACAAAGATGGTTTCCCCCTATTAGTCGCCACTAAAGAGCTGAACTGAAAACATCCAATATCAGTTTCTGGCAATCTCACATCTGTGGTCTTTAATCCCAACCATAGCAGGGGCCCACTGGCATACCCTCACCTGTGGAAAGATGGCTACATGGGGCAAAACACGCATCCCTCCCTTCTTGTGAGAAATTACTTCAAATATGACATAAACCTGGGTGATGCTTAAGTCCTAACCCAAGAAGAGAAGAGATATGAAATTGCTTTGTAACAACTTCGCATCTGGAATGTGACAATATTGGATTACAGATTAAATGTCACCTGAGGCAAAAAAAAAATTATTACTTGGACAATAATGTCTTCAAAGGTAATAAGCAAGTGTACATACACACTTATGTAAAAGAACCCAAACCTACAGCCTACTTATAACAAAAAAGTAACTTTCTGCTATTTTAACTTCAAGTCATACTCCTAACATTTGATCAGCGTAAAATTTTTTATCAACTAAAAGCTTTATAGGCTCAAGGTAGCAGTTATTCATACATATTCATATATTCATACCATTTTATTATTGAAAACATTTAGTTTTCAAAGCAGCTGGTTTTCCATCTACATACAGTCTTTTGTTACAAGGAAAATCATTACATCTAGGTTGGCTCCACAGAGTGTGGTCCAGTGAACAGGGAAGAGTGGACACAGACTCAATACGCTATCTCAGACTTGCTATGATTTGCGTGTTTGTCACCTCACCTATGCCAGAGTCCTGTTTGTAGGACTAGTACAACAGCATTTGTACATCCCTAAAAGCTACTGATTAAAGAACACTGCAAGACTTGAGTGTTGTTATTCATTAGCAGCACAGGAATTGCCAGATGGAATCACATCTGTGGTCCAGCTAAGGTGAAGTCAGTTACAAACACAGCACAAGTTGTTTTTCCATTGATTGTGTGTTCAAAATCTGCTGTTCATATCATAATGATGCTAATAAGGCTACAAGCTACTCTTTTCCACAATCAAGCCCACTAACATTTAGAAAACAGATTAAATGGAAAAATGCAAAACATCCATGTAACAGGTATTACAGAGAGCATAAGATTATTAATAGGAACAGCTGACACATCAGTAATAAAAGCTAAATTAAAACTGTGTCTTAAGCCTTTGGCAATTTAAAACAATTTAAGAATTTCATGGATGTGAAGAATGTTATTTCCAACTAATTCTTTCTTAAAATAATCTTTCTTAAGATTTTTGTATCTTCATTTTCTTTCAGACTTTCTAAAGACTTCTTCCCTCCCCATTTATGTTGGCTGGTAACCAATAAAGAGTTTTGAAAACTTTAGGTTGAGCTGTACACAATACCATGCCAATTCATACAAGACTAAGCACACAATATTTCTATTGTAACTATAAGGAGAAGTAATGTTAGAATTTTTTTTTTTTGCCTTAAATTATCTTCTGGTTTTTAGTATGAAAGACAGAAGAACAATAACAATGAGAATCCTGTTTTAAGTGTTCTGTTATTTTAAGTGGCCTGGACATTGATCTTTGTCCAGGTAACACAATGCAAAACAACACTAATGTTCTAAAATTTTCTGTTGTTTATTTGGGCAAACTCCAATTTGCAGGTTTCTCACAACTACACAATTCTCTACCCAATCATCTGCTAACACTGGCTGAAAATCTAGAGGGACCTAACTGCTCCATATATGAAGATTAACACTTTCCTAATGAAGAACAGAAAAGATCTGGGTAGTGAAGACCATGAATAAATCTTTGTTTTGAGGACTAGGCATGAAGACCATACAGAATTAAGTAAATGCTACATAAGATGTTGCAGTAACACTTTACACATTTGGGATTTCAAAAAAAACCAAACACAATCCAAACTGTTTCATCTTGGACACCACATCCTGAAGAAAGCGAGAGAGAATCCGTCTTTTCACTGACATGCTCTTAAGGCCTATGTATATTTTCAGGACAGCAAGCAACTCTGCATCATTTTTCTAAACTGCAGCCGACAGATAATAAAATCAGCAAACATTTCATCTTTAACCACTGCTACAAGATACTGTCAGCATCACTGAATGCACTAAGACAACAGAATATCCCTAGAAGCAACTGGAAACAGGGAGGTTGGAAAGATGACTACACTGTTCAGTGGCATTGACATTCAAAAATTATAGATTTCAATAAGCTTTCACTGCTTTTTGTAGAAAGGCAGGTTTGGAAAGATATGAGAATTGGTGATTATTCTTTTTCTATTTTAGCAAATAAATTGATTTTATTTATGAAAGGGTTTTTTAAGTTCTTACTGTACTCATGTTTCCCCCCTTTTCTTCATGTGAAAGATGATCAGTAGAAAGCTGACAACAGGTGGAAGCAGGTAAAGAAAGAAAAAAAAAGGTTTGGACCTTTGTTTTGTAAAAATATAAAGTTTTCTGAAAAGAATCAGTAAAGGATAAATGTTAAAATCTGCATCTAATGTCACTGACAAATGTTCAAGACTTATTAGTGTCCACACATAAGAGAATCAATCAGTGTATTTTCTGTAAGCGTGTCTGTCTCATTCTTTATTATTGAGAAATACTCACAATTTTGATCTACTTGTTTCTGCTTTGTCTCTTGCATTCTCAGTTCTCACAGCTTGGCTAAGCAAAGTTCTATTTGTCTCATTTACAGCAAACCCAATCTGTTTCCTTAGCACTGACACAGTCTGTGGTTAGCAGACAGCGCTAACAGAAAATTTGCTGCTTAAAATAATCCCACTATTGTATCTTTAAATCAGCAAAAGTATAAACATAAGAGTAACAGAAGTATTTCAAAGGATCTGGATAATGCAATAGACAAATGTTTGTGCTTCAAATGTGATTCAAAATTTAAGCTAATCCTGATTTTATAGAAGGAAGCAGTGTTAGGGGCAGTCACTGAACTCTGGAACTTTCTGAGGCATCTGGTCATTGCCAGCGGTTATACACATCAAACTATAAATAAAAACTGGAAGACTTCACCCAGATTACTCTCATTTCCTGATGACTTGTTGTTTGAAGTCCACAGGACTTTAGTTTTACAATGCTAAGCAAAACTGGCTGAGAGTGAGCTCGTACAGCACAGCAAAGTGGTAGCAAGGGCAAAGCTTTCAGCTTATTACTTTGCAAGGGCCAGTCCCCTCAGTAGTACTTTCCTTGATCAATTTGATCTGCAACAGTCCAAAACAAAACCAGGGAGTAAACTTTCATGTAAGGTGTATGTAGATGCACTGAAAGGTCTAAGACTGACAATTTAATTTTGGAAAACTAAGTAATTTAACAAAGGTTATATGAAGTGAAAATTACAATTAAAACAACCCCAACCCCCGAGTCGGTTAAGAGGCTACTAAGTGTTGAGAGAATCAAAAACCTTATTTCTAAAAAATAAAAATCTAGAAGTGCAGTAAAGTGCTACATGTGGCACTGTTCAAAGAAATCACTTTGAAGATTCACAACAGGTTTTTAGATATTGTATTTAGAAGAAATAAAAAAATAATCTTCTCTTCCCATAATAACCCTGTCTTCTTTACAAGACTTGTGGAATCAAAACACCCTTGCAATTATTTCAGTTGAGCATAAAAACTGAAGACTCTTTCCAGCTGCATTTCAACTGTACGTAGTTTGCAATTCCCATGCTTTGGCTGCAAGCTGTACCAGCAGTTACCATGTAAAATACTTTATGTCAAATAGGTATTATTTGGTGTTTCCCTATGCAAAAACCAAAACAAAACAATTGCAAAGACTGCCTACTTCCAGCCTCTGAACTGTTGTGAAGATCTTAATGTTGAAAAAGGGAAGAATTAGTTTGCTGGCTAGCATACACTTGAAAAAAGCTCAACAGTTGTGCAACTGTTAGTTTTGCTAGCACTTTGCTTCCTATCTACTGATAAATAAATAAACTAAAGAAAGTATTCACTGAATTTTTTTTTAGAGTTGGAAGGGACCATAGAGATCATCTAGTCCAACTCCCCTGCCGAAGCAGGATTGC
>JAOXNO010000001.1:180703017-180762024 GCA_028565335.1 Limnodromus scolopaceus | reverse complement strand
CCCTTTAGATACTTATAGGCATTGATAAGGTCTCCCCTCAGCCTTCTCTTCTCCAGGCTAAAGAGTCCCAGCTCTCTTACAAACATTATGAAAGCTAGCCAAAATGAACAAAGTGAGGTAGACAGTTAACAGATTTGTTAATGATGACACAAGTCAATGGCAGTTTACTTAGAAGAATTTGTCAGTAATGTCTGGATATGTCTGCAAGTGTGTGCAACCAGTTAGGCATTCACCAAGAAACAATATACAACATTATAAAGCGGTCATGATCAACCTTTGGCCTAATAGCTGAATACACTATTTCAGAAAGGCCATAAAGCTACAATTGATTCTCCCTCTGTAGGCTGAGGCAGAGCCCTTTCAGCCCTTATCCTGACTTCCTTCACCCTTCTGAAGCACAAGAAGAGGACCCAGCAAGCAGGACAGACACTCTATTTCTCTCCCCTACAACCAGTAAGTGCCAGGAACAGCAGGTTACTGGTGGAGATCTTCACCAAGCCTGCAGCAGCTGAGCTCAGTCTGTGCTGAAGTGGCAGAGAACTGTACTCTCCAGTTATTCAAAATAGCATTTCTTTAAAAAAAATTAGAATTCCAGGAGTTTCAATAGCACTTCTAAGTAGTCTTTTTTCCCCCCTCTAATACAGTTCCCTATATACCCAGATCTGCACAAAGCTGGGTGTATATCGAAACACTGTGACAACACAAACCTGAGCTGGAAGAAGAATTAAATGCTATGTCCTCAATTTCATCAAGTTGGGAAGGCTCATCAGTACTGGACCAAGGGGTTGGTGGGAGAAATCTCTACAACCCCAAGCCTCTCACATGTATTTTCTACTTTACTTCCAAAAAGAAAGGGAGAAAAATTAAAGTCAAGGGGTGTTTTTGCTATGGTGTGCAAACCTGAGTCTATCCCTTCCTGGAGAATGTCATTCTGGCCGCTCTATAAAGTGCGTAATTCTGTAATACGCAGAGGGTTAGATGGACTTTGCCCAGGTATAAGTAAAGAAACCTCTCAATCACCAGGGGACAAAAACCAGGCTTCACCTAGCAGGGGAGATACTTCAGATTATTTGTTTGCAAAGCATGTAATTCTCACCTATTTCTTATGGTGTTTCTGTAGTTAAAAGTATGACTTTGCAAAGCAGTTACATTTTTGTCAAAACTTACAGAGATTACAATAGCTGTCTTCTGAGGAAACATATGTAAGCAATAAGGGTGACTTTGTAGGTCTTGAATTGTGGCATCCAGGTCCTGCCTTACTCAGCATTAAATGTCCCACAGCACAGAGCAGGGGAGAGTAGGGGATCAAGGAACGTGGCTGAGTCCAGGACACTACTTGGACATAACTGTACCCTTCCAAACCTCACTGATAGAGGCGCAGACTCAGGAACTGGGCCCACTTGCAATAGATGGTGGAGAGAAACTGGGCTACCCCAATGCTTACTTACAGCTCCAGGCAACTTGTGCCTCCTCACCTCATTTGAAAAAAAAAACAAAACAAACCAACAGAGATCTTTAGTCACCTTCCTAAAACATGAAGGATATCATCTTCTGGACATGCTTATTTCCCCCCACTGACTATATTAGCAACCTACGGTGACTAACTGACTTCAAATCTGATTTTCACATGTCATCCAGTTATCCCAAATGTCAGTTTCTGAAGAGATTCATTTAACTGGGGAAATCTTGAATCTTGCCTCAAGTATCTTGGGAGGAATCTACTGTATCAGAGACCAAAATTAATCTAGGAGTCATATCACGCAAATGAAAACAGACGTTTTAGAGAGAAAAAGATTACTCAGAGAAGTTTTATAAGGATATTTCATGCCATAATTTTTCACATTAAATACTAGTTGGAAAAGCTATGAACTAAACAGCCTTCACTCTTGTTTCTACATTTATTTTCAGACAGCAAACATTAAAATACATTTGGATGCTAGTATAAATTGCGCAATAAATCTGATGCTGCTTTCTGCTAAGCAAAAGCAGTACAGTATTCATACGTAACTAGTACAGTATTCATACGTAACTATACACCAAAAAAATTTTGAATCCTCACCTGCTGAGGATGACGGCAGCTTCTAGGAAATTTAAAGCAAGTTTCAAAATCAAAAATATAGTTTAAATACATTAGAGAAAATTCTGATCTCAAAGGCAAAAAAAAAAATTTCACTTAACTGAGACAAAACTTTACTCTTCCTGACCAAAAACATGATTAACACAGATAAAGTAAGGATTAAATAACCTTGAGGCATCAAAACTCACATCCTCATAGCTTGCTTTTTTATGGTGGGTGTTTTTTAAAAAAATCATAGCCATCAACCGGTTAAAAAATTTTATGGAAAAGATCTTTTGTATACAGAATGTCCCATATAAGTTTGATTATGTATTTTCCAGTGATGGTTGCTACACAAAAGCACTAATCAATCCTGGAAAAATTACAGCTTGATAATCAGCTTCCATAAGCTAGCGCTACAGCATTACACACAGAAGAGTTCCGATGGTTCCAGCGAACACAGTTCTGGTGCGCTTCAATGCTATGAAGTCACTGAAGGATGGAAGAACAATTGTCAACTAAGACTTTAATGAATCTCCAAAAGGAAAAGCTACACGCATCTGCTAATTCATTAGAGCAAAAGGGGGAGTAAAAAAAAACCCAACAAAACATGAAACACAAACCCAAACCCCCAAAACAAAATACACTAAAAAAACTCAGCCAAAAAAAAGATAGAAGCAGCCATGCATTTACGCTGTACTCTATAAAATCAAAACACAGACAAAGGAAAGTAAAACAGCACAATATGGAAGGCAGTGAGAACAGATATAACAGTGTATGTTGTTAAGCAACTTTTAACATGGGGTTTTTTTTCTTGTAGAAGAAAAGACCACGAAATATATGCAGTTCTAGGCTTCATTTTCAGCAGCAAGGCAAAAAGAAAGAAAGCTGCAACTTGATAGCGTACTGTATGCTTTTCAGAAACAGAAGTGTCAGAACTAAAACTGAGGAAAAGCATTCAGTAATCTAGTTTACATCTTCACCATTACATTTCTGCTGTGACTCCATGCATGTAAACAATCTGGAAGCCAAAAAAAGGGATTCTTAGATTTATTTAATTTGGTTTTTTAGCCATCTATTACTCTGCTGATTGAAGACTTACTCCTAGGATAACAGATTAATAACTTTAAGATCAGAGGTCTGATTATTTAAAGAAGAAATTGGTTTAGAAATACCAGCTTGTAGATTTGATACTAAATATTTATTTCAGTTCAAGGAATTTGCACTTAAACTCACACACAGTGCATATATATATATACACACACACCATATTACATATATACACAGACACATACTACATATATATACACACACAGCGGGATTTTTGGAAAACCCACTAAGCATCTAAGCTTCTGAATAAAGCTCAGAGGATAAGCAACCAACTTGCTAATCCAGAAGTATTATCACTATACCTTGTTGAGAAATAAAGATGACTGAAGGTCAAACACTATGTGTCCCATTCCCCAAAGAAAAGGAAATGCTTAACAGGTACTGGGCTACTTTGGGAGTGCTATCTTCCTTTCTGGTAATAAAAGACACCAGGGTTATATAGGCATGTGTCACTTTGCAACTATTAACTTTAGTGGGAAGGCGCAGAGAGGATCCAGAACTCCAGGGTTGCTACTAACTTGTGTCAGTAGTTTATTGATTGGTCTTGGAACGGGACTGGGTACCATAGAAACTTTCCAAAACAATTTAACATCAGTCTAATATCAGGAAAACAAAGTGTCTGTTAAAGAAAGTAGTTTGAACTCCTGCCTCCTCATTTTCCTCTCTATCATGAGTTTACCCCTCCACCATCAAATCAGGACTCATGTAATCAGACACATCCTTCCTGTCCAGCTTCAGCAGTAATCAGTAAAGCCTCATTGCGGTAGTTACCCTTATATGAAAAACCCTCAAGCACTGCTGCCCTCATAGCATGTTTTTGTGGTGTCACAATTTCTATCAACTCCTATGGATCTTCTCCATACTTCATCTGCAACCTTACTCACCATCAAGATATAAGGAGTATATTACTCACTCACATTGAACACAGTGATGAGAGGGTGCAAAAGCAGCACTTCTGTTCTTCGAGAGGAAGGAGCTAATGGGCTTGATCTTTGCTTTTCATTTTCCTTAGTTTTGTCCTATGAAGCTAACAGTAGTCCCTTGTTCTGTGGGACACAGAACAAGGCAGTCTCCCACAGCAGCACACTGAGTAACATATGAACATCCACATAGTTTAAGTTCCCCATGTTTTTGGCGTGAACACACACATTCCTCTAATTTTGTGGATTGTTTTAAAACATGGTGAAAAGTTACAGCTTTAACCTGATCAGACACTTCCCACTATTTGAAGCACATGACCTTCCATCATACCACGTTCAAATATTTGTACTGCTATTCCACATTTAAACTGCTAGCAGAACTTCAAGTATTTGAAACAGATTATCCTGAAAATACAAACTGTTCCAGAAAAGTACTGAATGGTCTATACCCATTTGGTAACTCAGTTATACAGTATATACAACTTAAGTCACAATAATTGTAATAGTTAATTCTGGTAAGATGCAAAGAAGGTGGAATTAATTAAAAAAAATCCTCAGATATTTTACAGCTGAACATAAACTTGTAAGTTAACTAGTCTAACATAAGAAATACCAACATATGAACAAAATATTTAAATAAAGAAATTTCTACCCGTTTTCAATACTTTTTTTCAGTCAGAACTGACTAAAACAATTACAATAGCTACAGTCCAACCTACACGCTATGAATTCAGGAGGAAAATATACATTTATTTACACAGACAAAATAGCTCTGAATTTTGGTTGTAGGAACACAATTAAATTCTGTGAGTACTACAGATTATGTTATAGATGATTCAATCCAACACCACAATGCTGTTATGAAAGAAACTAGAAAAGTAGTTTTCATATTCTAAGGAAGTAACCCCTCCAGAATGTATTGTAGTTAAGAAAATAGGAGACTTTCAGAAAAATGAGCAACTCCATCATGAAGGCAAAAGCCTTCGCACTTCTTGTAACTTCAAAGTTACAAGAAAAAAAGGAATACCTTAAGTAATATTCTGGTTAAAATATTTTTCAAAAAATATGAAAAAGGCTCAGAATTACAATGTGTTGTACTTGAATTCATCCCACTTCATTTGAAAGTATATATATCCTTTTCATTAGTGTACCATATAAAGCAAACAACAAATAATTGTAAGAATCTTATAAATAGTGGCCTGCCTGACCTTTTTGTGCTTTAATTGGGCAACTTTAACAGAGTAAGCAGGATGGGCTTCTACAATGAAATTACTAGCTTGTTGAACGAGGGGAGAGCAGTAGATATGGCTTATCACGACTATAGCAAGGCTTTAGACACTGTCTAGCATAACATCCTCACACAGCAACTGTTGAGGTACAGACTGAACATAGGCACCAAGGTGAACTGAAACCTCACTCAAAGGGTTGTGATCAGCAGTGCAAAGTCCAGCAGGAGACCATTAGCTAGTCATCCACCTCAGTGATTGTTACTGGGACAAATTATGTTTACTATCTTCTTTAAAGACCTGAATTACCAGACAGAGTGCACCATCAACAAGTTTGCAAGCGATACAAAGTTGTGAGGAGTGGCTGACGCACATGACAGCTGCACTGCCATTCAGAGGGACCTTGGCAGCAAAAGAAATGGGCAGCAGGAATCTCACGACAATCAATGCAGGGAAATGCGAAGTCCTGTACCTGAGGAAGAATAATGCCATGCACCAGTACATATGGGGGGCTGGCTGACTCAAAAATAACATTACAGAAAAGGAATGGCAGACAACAACTTGCAAGTGAGTCAGCAAGGCACCCTCAAGTGAAAAATGCCAACAGCATACTGCGTGGCATTAGGAAGAGCATTTGCCAGCAGGTCAATGGAGGCAATCCTTCCACCTGGTAAGACATCTGGAGTTCTGGGTCCAGACCTGGGCTCCCCAGTACAAGAAGGGCATGGACATACTGGAGGGAGTCCAGCAAAGGGCCACAAAGATGATGAAGGGACTGGAGCACCTGATATGTGAGGAGAGGCTGAGAGAGCTGGGACTGTTCAGCCTGGAGAAGAGATGTACCAGGGCAGATCTTATTAGCAGTGTGCATGAATACCTGAAGGTGTGGGGAATAAACAAAAATGAGCCAGACTTCTCAGCAGTGCCCAGTGAAAGGAAAAAGGGCCATGCGCACAAACTGAAATAAAGAACTAAAGAAATTCCACTAAAATGTAAGAAATTATTTAACTGTGAGGGTGGTTTGAATACTGGGGAACAGACTGCCAGGGAGGCTGTGGAATCTCTTACCCCTGGAGATACACAAAAGCCAACTGGAAGTGGTCCTGAGCAACATGCTGTAGTTGACCCTGCTTTGAGTGGGGGAAAACAGGACTACATCATCTCCAGAGGTCCCTTCCAACCTCAAGGGTTCTGTGATACATCTATAAGAGTTTTTTAAACAGTAAAAAGAAAGAATACTCACAATTGGATAAAGAAAAGAAACAGCAGTGGTATGTTTAACTTTGCCTAGGCATGCTTACTTTTTTTGTTAGCAAGGCTTTAAAATTGAACTTTTCAAGGCAGAACATGTAAGGAAACAATAACAGTTCTCCTCTTGCATGTTACAGATTACTACTTCTAAATGTTTTGAAAGAAGAACTGGAAGAGAAAGCAACTTCGGATATTTTTTTTTCCTTTTTTCTAGAATGTTTTGTCCATACATTCATTAAAAAAGATTTATCGGCTCCTTCTCTGTATTTGAGCTTTGCCTATATTGCAAAGATCTCACTGCAGCCCAAACCTTACCTATGAACTGTTGCAATCCATTCTCCAGTCTCATTTTAGAGCTCTTTTCTGTGGTTTTATCCACAAATTAATTCCTTGTTATGACAAATAAATATTTCTTCTGCATAAGATCAAGCATGGGAATGGCAGACTGTAAGAGACTTCCCTAGATCATGAAATGCAGTCTCTTGCTATCACAGGCAGTGATCTCTCAATCCATTCAGATACTTCAATCCATTTAACTTAATTTTTCATTCCTTTTCTCCCATTGGAAGTCATTCCAGAACTGTGCTTATCTGGGGCTTAAAATACTCTTCCTAGGTTAAAGATATGGACACGTGCTTTGCCAACACTTCTTCCTCACTGAAGCTGACCTTTCTTAAGTGTTCCGAAATCATAAGTTTTTGTATCACCTTGACTGGTTTTGTCTATTAAAAAAAATAGACACTAATATACAAAAGTAAGCCCCACCATTCAAGATACCCAGTTATTAGCAACTGTCAGTCCAGAGACCATACAGTTGTTAGCGCATGTTGTACCTGAGCTAGTAAGCTCTACCATGGGGAAAGGTTTATTAACCTTAACAAGGTCATGTGATAATGTAAATATATAGCTTCCAAATTAAGACTCAAGCATGGCTGGACAGCTTGGCAGCTCTTCGGTGATGTTCTTTCACAAGATACATTTTCTGCTTCATAGACCTTACAAATCTCTTCTCTGCATCAGTTCTACACCTTCACCTCCATCTCTAAAACACATGCGTAACCAGGGCCACACAAAAATATTCCAGGTGAAGGCTTACTATCTTTTACAGTGTTAGTGATGCTGCTGGAAGAAAAGAAAAAGCATAAAAAAAAAATATTGAAGTTTCCTTACCTGTTGTGCTCCATCCCCACTAACAATAGGGGAAGTTAGAAGAGGGATTTCACTACTTATAATCGAAGTGCTATCCAGTAACGGTGGATGTTCTGCCATCATTGATGGTACACTAATTCACAAGATCACCTGCAAAGAGAAGTCACACGAATGGTTAAGCTATATAAATATTTCTGAATAATCATCCTTAAAAACTGCCTCACTTTAAAAAAAGAAGATTATTAAATTAGACCCCTTTAGAAAGCATGTTTCCACAACATTCCAGCAATCATATAAAATTGACGTATTTCGCCAGCCAGTATGAGCCTTATTTATATAGAGGGTAGGTTCAGACCCCCTCTAGCGGCTGAACCTGAGAAGAAGATAACATCACAGCCTTGGAACATGCAAACCTGAATCTTGAACTTTGGTTATAAACCAAAATATTTGGTTTAAGTTCCACTAGAACTTCTGAAAAAATGCCTCCTAGAAAAAATGAGGAAAAAAAAAGTACAGTTGCCTTAGAAGTTACATGTATAGTGTTCCTTTTTATATGAAACTGGTAAAAATTTGAGATCTATGAACAGAGACACTTTCTCCCCTACCACTAACCCCTCCTTTTCTTTTACTTTTTTTTTTTCTTAAATCACCAACCCACTTTTTCTACTATTATAATGATTTAGACACTTATTTTAGGAACAACTAGTTACTAGGAAGTGTTCAAGTGAGACACAAATGAATAAAAAAATAGTCTTCTGCACAATCTGACATTAGTTTAAAAATGTATTAGACCCAGAATTAAAGCTGTGTCATTTTGATAACCTGTGGCTCTTTAGTAGCTTTACCAGCAGCCAAAACTAGGGGGATGGGGAAAAGAGGTAATGCTTGTACACAAAATTACAATCCTCCTAACTATACTATGAAAAAGCCCTTGTTAGCACACATTGTGAAGGTACATGAAATCTGATGACAAGAAAAAGAGGCATCCAGGCAAGAGGCCCATGAAAGCAGTGATCCACTTCAATTCTGATGAGTGTCAGATAACACCATAAGAGAAAGCAAGATTCAGCAGAGGGTTCCTTTCAATTATATTAAAAAGTCATAAGTAATGTGTTTTCTGATATTTTGCGTGTTAGCGCTATATGAAGACTGGATGGAAGAATTAAGACTAGAAAAGCTGAAGATTACCACTTTTCCATGCCGGAAAAACATATTGCAAGTCTAACAAATTGCTTTTGGAACTGTATTTCATCTTGTTAAAAAAAAAAAAAAAACAAATCACTAAGTTATGCTGGTTTAGTTTACTGGTCTTAACTCTATCCCAACCAGACTCAGTACACTTAACTTTTGGGAAAAGAAAAAATAAATAAAATAATTATATCAACAACAATTGACAAATCGATATTTCTTAACAAAAGACAGATGGAAAGAATCCACTAGAAGTGAATGGTACACTCAGAATTCCCACAAGTTAATCACATTTTGCATCTGAAAACAGTGCTTGTAACATCAATCATAGGCATAAAGACTAAGCTGAGAATAAGCTTGTACCGTATTTCTAAAGCAGAACTGCCTCTCTCTTAGCCAGTACTTACAGTAGGCTGGTGAAAATAGGTGGGTACAATTTTAAAGTTACACAGCCTGACAGTCAGTAATATTACAGACTTTTAAAGTTCTGCCTTGATATCATCTGGCTAACGAAACTCTACAAACACTTTTAAACTTGCAACATAGATATACTGTCTGCTAATAAACAAAAATGCTTACTAGTTACAGTATATAAAACTTAATTTAATGAAGAGATACCTGACAAAATTCAAGGAGTGATAAAGTCAGCTTAATGACACTGACCTCGGTACCAAGTTCTAGAGATGCTATTTGGTTAATTTAAAGAGATGCTATTACAGCTTAGTACTCAGAATCGTTCTCCAAAACTATCTCCGTCCCACCCAACTGACTGCTTTTACTGGTTTGCCCCTACGAGGCAGACGTTGTGTATCTGCTGTGGGTTGAAATCTGTAATACAGTGCTGTCAGTACAAGAAGACTCACACAGAACAAATACTTCACATTTTCTAGAAAATGCATTAACAAAGCACTATAAGTCCCTCACACAGCTATACATATATAGTATGATTTAACTATTCCCATGCTGAAGGTTGTCCTATATAAAATCCCAAACTTGGAAATAAAAAAGTATTCTGAAATTATTTTAGAGGTTTCATTTACTTTCCTGGTCTACTCTGCAAAGATCAAAGTTGGGGAAAAATATCCCTCTAGGTTAAAAGACTTCGAAACCTAACTGCGATTACTTAAGAATTCATCACTGCTTATGCCAAGTCATTTATACCTGCTTAGCCAGAGTAATTAGTCTCTCAAGCAATGAGGACAGTTTTATATTCCTACCTTACTTTAAAAGCTTTTCCACTTATCAAAAAATCCTCCAAGCTACAGTCAGTCCCAACCACTTTTGCAGGTGGCAGAGCGCTGATGAAAGCTATTTAGATCATCTTTCAAGCTAGCAAGTTTGATGGTAAGCTTCCCAGGATATCATCCAATTGTCGTTTAATGCAAAATGAATGCACAGCCTGGAAACATGGGTTAGAATCAAAGTATCCCTCCTCCCATGATAGCTACAACCAGGCTTGCTCTTCTGTCACCTCTTGATCTTACAGCTCCAAATAATTTGTGCTCCTATCTACAGTGTCACAGACAGAAAGGGAATTCAAATATTCCAAGCTGTAACACAATGTGATCCCAGACTAAGCTGGCTTGAATTTCCCCAGGTTTAAGTTGAACCCAGCTCACGACTCCCAAGCCACCATGCTAATGACTAGCCTCTTATATAAGAAAGCACTAACCGCCTTCACAACACACAACTACTCTTCAGTGAATACATGACTTACGATGCAGTCAGTGCTATCGCCATTTATTAGGCATAAATCAAAACATGTCTATCAAATTGGACACCAGTGAGAATTAAACATAACCCAAACTGACTCAAATACAACTGTCAGGACAACTTGTCCAGCCCTTCCAAGACAGGAATGGCTCTACATAACATTTGGACTCAGGTTCATTCATTCTCTCACAAAGGTGTTTAATGATTTGATTTGTATGAAAATTAGGTTCCTACAGACACCTGAGTACTTAGGTGGGTAGTCACCTTTGCACACAGCCTTCAGTGCCTTAACCGGGACACAGCTAAATTCCATGTCTGGATCCAAGTGTTCGATTTATTCTGGAGACAAAGCACACTGCTCATCAATAAACCCTGACAGGAGGTACTAGGTATAGTGTTATTCCTGACACCCTCTGTAACAATAATAAAAGCACTACCTGTCAGACTGTGTAATCAATCTAAGGGAAAACATAAATCAATGCTTTCTTGACAATACAATATTAGATTTCTCTGCAATGCCACTGAAATAGTATTGAAGACTAAAGGTTTAAACTTCACACTAATGTGGGTCTATGCTACACATATCATCAAAAGCCTTTTCCCTATCCCTTTTAGCCTATCCCTAGTCAAGGGGCAGCAATCCATACAAGTCAGTGCACTAATCTGGACAGACAGTAAGACATGGTATGTCCACCAGCTGCAGGTGGCTTTTCTTTTTAGCTATGAGGACAAATAAAGACAGACAGGAATTTGAAAAGAAAGAAGTACTGTGCGGCAGGAGGGGAAGTGGGTAAAATGGACAAAAGGTTGGCATTAAAATAAGCAGAAGAGCTCAATAAACATATCGTGGAAATAAATGTCATTATATTACATTTGATGCAAGGATATCAAATGGGCACAGACAGTTTTTAAGATCAGCAGGCCCAGACAGCTTGCATTCTAAACTTCTGGATGAAGAGATCTACCTAGATCTTTCAAAAAGACTTGCAAATAACTTGAGTCCTGGGAAAGTCTCAGGTCTGGAAGAAAACTTTAAGTCTTGCATTAAATGCAAGGGCAAAAGCAAATGGGACAATCGAGGCTGGTTGGCCAACAGTGATCTGAGACCAAATGAAAGCTAATAGTTGACACTGGATGTTATTTGTAAAGAATTAAAAGAAAAGTATAATCGATGGAAAAAAGCTTATGCAATTAACTTGATGAGAATCTTCCAGTGATGGGTATTGCTGATAAAGGTACTAGTAAGAGAACTGGAAAAACAATCTTAAACATTATTTGACATTACACAACATTTCTCTTCAACAAAAAGACAGAACAAATATTACATGATTAAAACTGGACACAGCCCTTACATATTAACAGTAAATACAGAGTTGTTGAACACGGGAGTTTCCAATAGGAAGGGAAGGTATCAGTTCTTGGCTTCTCATTAGAGAACATGTTTTTAACTCAGTTATCAGGAAAAAAAAAATAAAAGAAGAAAAAAAAGGAAAAAAAGAGGAAGTCAGAAGGAAGTCTGGAAATGACAAACCATGACAGTGATAAGAAACCGAGTCAATTTAATCTACTAAAATGGGATGAATAGCTTAAAAAGCTAGGCATAACAAAGGGTTTTAATACATAAAGGTAAAGCTATTCTTTCTAAAACAAGAGTGAACTCAATCCTGTGAATAGTTGATTCTGAAAAGAATAGGACAATAGAGGCGGACAGCCAAACACAAGCTCTCCGAAAGGCTGTATCAGTTATATCAACAGGTGTACCTCACTTAGCAACAAGGAGGATATTTTCCCCTGCCTCCCGCTGCAAATGGCTACAATCTCTACTGGAATAATGTAACAAGCTTTGTCTCCAATTTGCAGACTTAATCATTACTACTCTTTTGCACAGGTATTGACAATTTTGACTACAACTTCTCGAAAATATTGTTCCACGCTGAAAATACTTGAAAGCAAAGGATGTGCATAACATAATTTCAGCCTTACTCCACATAAAACTGTTCTGGATGATATAACTGTCTTCCACCTCCAGCTAGCCTCCCAATATACTCAGGATTTTGTGAGGTCTTGAAAAGGACATAAGAAAAGCAGCTTGGATTTGGACAACAGGTAAAGGCTCGGCCTGCAGAGCGACTACAAACAATTCACTAGCCAGATTTCCTGCACCACTGAAAACTAACGGATGCAGCAGCCTTCAGAAGGGGTAAAACAACACATGGAGTAAAGCAAAGGATTTATTTAAGGCCAACCCAGTACACCCTTCTTGTGAGCATATTAAAAGGGACCAGACAAGGAAGATGACACATTAGATAAATAGATAGGTAATACACTGTTGCTAAGCACAGAAACAGCCAAGAAGTAATTTTCTACTGGTGGCGCATTAAAAGCATGGTTATTTAGAAATTTATACTGACTCATGCACAGCAACAACTGCTGCATGAACAGTTATCTCACTTCTTGCCATCAAATATACTGAACTAGTAGTATACATTCAAAGCGTAGCTCAGGATCGCTAAGTCAGCTCACACTGTTCTTTAAGAATCTGCCTGTTCTGGGATACAAGGAAAGTATGACGTCTCCTGAGATTTCAACCAAGTTGTGTAGGTTAATGGTTTTCATGAGACTTAGGTAGCAAACTACTTATTCTTCACTACCCCCAACTAAGCTACTATTCATTTTCCTTATCACAGGAATTTGAAAGACTTTGAAAGATTTTCCTGAAGTTTATCAAAGATGAAACAAAGGGAAAGCATCTACATTTACTAGACGTGATTTGTTTAGAGACTCCAGACAGGAACCATTAAGGAATGGATTACACTAACAAGCCAAAAAGCTAGATTATGTTAAGGCTCAAAGACTGAGTTCCACTCAACAGTTCAGTAAGCAAGTTTGCCTTCCTGAACTGTAATGACAACTTAATTAAACCCTTAAATGCCTTCAGGTTTGGTCCTTTAATGTTTCTGTGGCATTACTCTCATGTTCTAAAGACATACACAACTCTGCTTTTTCTCAGTCAACTGTTCATTAAGGGTTAAAGAATATTGTAAGGCTGAGATCATTGGGCAGTGCATTTCCTCTGTACATGCAAAGGATCAGCATTTCCATCTCTAAGAGACTAGCAGCTGATCTTAACAACAGTCTCTGAAAAACACTTCAGCATTAAGTCAGCTGGATCACCAAGGTAAAACAACATGAGTCAGCAGCATGTGTCCTTGCAGAGAAGCACAGGCGATGGGCAGTCCCCACTACTCAGCATTTATAAGGTGGCATCTGGAATAGCACCTCCAGTTTTGCTCTTCCCAGCCACCTCCTCCTCCCCAGTACAAGAGAGGTGCCACAAATACTGTTAACTGGGCTTAGGCCCATGAAAGACAATGAGAAGCTAAGAGCGCTAGAGTAGTCAGGGTGTCACCTACTGGCTGGATCCCACTACCTGAAGGATGCTTGTTGAGACCTTAAATCAAACTCTTCTCAGAGGCATGCAGCAGAAGTACAAGAAGTGATGGACACTTGCTGCACCACTGGAAATTCTGTCTGGCCGTAAGGGGAAAAAAAAAAAAGGCATCTTCACAATGAGAGTGGTGTAGCACTCACACAGGTTGACCTGAGAGGCTGCAATAATCTCAGTCCTGTAGATCAGTGGTCTCTAAAGTGGGGTACACAAGACAACCCTTTGGTTGTCCCTTTGGTGGGAAAAAAAAATATTTTTTGTTATTGATAAATAAAAAAAACATTTTAAAATAGTGGTTTTCATCTTTATCTCATCCTTTCTTTTTCTGTTTAAGCTTTATAGTGTACACGCTTTATTACAGGAGCATATGCATGTAATTTAAAAAGGTACATATATTGGAGCTGCACACTTAAAATATCTTTACTGACTGGGTGCATGATCAAAAGAGTTTGGAGACCACTGCTATAGAAAGTCAAAACCTGACCATGCAAGGTCCTGACAAAAGGCTGAAGAGGGCAATCTTCAAAGGCCACTTCTGAGTGGAATTCTGTGAATTCCAGAGTATTAGTAAATCAAAATACCACATGTAATGCTAAAGTTAAATTGTTTTCAGTAGATCAGAACCCAGACAGCAGTTTGTCTCCCAAGCTCTTAAAAACTGTCAGACTCTTAATTCAGAATTTCAAAGTAATAATGATAGTCCTGATCAAAACTCAAACTTGCAGACTTAAGGTTCAAACTTTGGAAGACACAGCCACAGCATTGTCCATAACAGAATTACTTTATAGTCTGGCCTTTGTCCCAAGAAAAGGAGGAAAGCTGTATTCAAGGATAATTACAAATTAAAAAGTTATACTTCTGTATGAAGCACACAACACCACCAGGCTTTCCATTTCAGTTGGGCTGTAGCACTACTATGATAAATGTAGTGATAGCTAATAATGCTGTGTACAAAAAAAACCAAGCAAACAACAACAACTAAGGTGGACTCCTTTCCTCAAGATTCACTGCTTCTAGTTACTGACTTTGATATAAAATACAGCTAATTGTTTTTCCCCCACAACTGGAGGACTTAATAAGGCCACGCTCCACAGTGGTACTCCTGGCACCTACTGAAGGAGAAATTTGCATTGCTGCTTTTTCCTCAGTTTTTGCTACAGCGTGCTTTTTTTCCTACCTACCTAATTAGTATCATAACACTTAACAGCAACTTAATACTCTTTCACATCTAATTCTGTCAAACCTGGTGACCAACAGACAGAAATAGATTTATCATTACAGAGGGGTGTTCACAAGAGCCTTGATACTACACAACACGATGACAGAAGTTTAAGCAGTGACAAGACAAAAGGGCCTAACAAAGAAAGGCACGGCATAAGGAACAGGCTCAACAAAATCAATATGAAATGTTTCCACACTGCATGTTGCTGTTACATGAGAAGTCATAAAAACAGGGCTATTCCACAACTTTTTTTTGTCAGTAGCACAGTTTCATACATGCTTCAGCCTGTAGCACGTTACAGCTGCCAATTTGAGCTTGCCATAAGGCGTATTTTCCCAGTGGGCTCAGTACAGTGGAGCAGGTGTGCATTCCTCCTTCATCCAGGTACTCCTGCAGCTATGCTTCCCCAGGCACCAAGGGCAAGGCTCGTCCTCAGGTCCAAATAACTTCCAGTAAGAAGGAAAAGCTTCCCTGAACAGGAGACAACACTTTCTAGGTTTTGCCAAAGACTAAACAATGAACTTACAAAACCAAAAGGACCAGAAAACCGTCACCCAATCCTAATGCATGAAATGCTTCGACTCTGCCTTCTCCAACATGAAGACAGCAAGTAGATATCTTTCAAACAGCTGAAGTAATAAAGCCCTATTTTATTTAGATTAGAGCCTCACATCTGAGTGACTCTTCAAGAAGATGCAAGCTACTATTTAAACCTTTCCCGCAACTAAGGTGTTTAGAAGTACTCACCATGTCCATTCTTTAGTGCCTACTGTGAGATTAAATTTATTCTTATTTTCCTGCAGTCCTTAAAAGATATGTCCTGCCTGCCAATTTGAGACTTGTAAAGATTACTATCGCAATTCCTTGCAACCTGTCAAGTCAACCATCCAGTGCAGAAGACATAAGAGTGGACAAATACAAGTGCCCAAGGAGTACAAATATGCTAAAATGAGGAAAATTCTAGAAACAAAATGCACCAATGCATCCCTAGGGTGAAGAGGAAAGAACAAAGTATATACAACATATGTTAGTCATGTCACTTAATGCACTACTGGAAAAAGCTTGGATGCAGTGATGTAGCTGATGGAAAAATGTATTAGAATATAATTACCCAGAGATCCATAAGGTTGCAGCTGAGCTATTAAAGTTAAGAAGCATCCTGAAGAGTTTTGTGCTTGTTATTAGGAATTAGAACGGTGTAGAATGATTTTAATTTTTTCTCCATACATTTACCATAATTTCTAGTCAGTTTCAGATGTAGCATTTATGGTATAGCAGCTTTTCTTTTTCAGTTCTGTACTAATTATTTCAATTGATACGCATTTTATTTAAAAGATTTAAAAGTATTTTTCCTGTTTTAGAAAAGCGTTTCCTGGAAAATTTGCTAAAACATTTTCCAACAGAAAAGAGAAGTGTTGTTTTTGGTTTTTTTTTTTTTTTTTTTATTAGAAGAAAGATGCTCCGTGGAACATTTCTATTTCACTAATTGGACAATCTCCTTTTAAATAAAGTGAAACTGAAGTGGCTATTCCCTTCAGTCCTATTGATCATAATACTGAAGTTGCAGATAGGCAATACAGGAAAATTAGAAAAAAGTATAGTTTCATAAAGTAAATCAACAAAGTCTGACATTCACTAGAAACTATAAATCGAAATAGTTAAAAGAGAAGATACGCAAAATGTTTTAATAAACACCGGAACTCCCTATAGGAAAAAAGAATCTACAACCTCTACCATAAATATGGAAATATTTCAACTGTAGCTCTCAAGTGGTGTCACAGACACTCACTAAACACAATTCTCAAAGAAGTCTGAGAAACGTGATACACATCTCTGTTCATACTATGTTACCACCGGGAGGCAGATACTAAAAGCTGGAAAATGAATGCAATACTGTTAGGAAGAAAATACTGATTGACAAGCAAATGTGAGCTGCACTTGAACAGCCAAAACAATTCCTGGATCCAAGTCACTCCCAATAGTTCTTGCCTGTTCTTCTCAAAGCAAGAATGGCCAAGCCATGCAACAGCAGACCTTAGCATTGCAGGAGTTAAGCATATTATAGAAAATCAATACTTACTTCAGGTTACCTTCATACTCCAGGTTGTGAACTGCAATGATTTAGGAGCAGTTTCAAACGCAGTTCACGTATTCATGTTATGGGTACTATAACCTATACAAGAATGCATAGTAGATAACTGGAAACACTCCAGCTGTTCAAGTTTAATGCATTTGCATTTATGAGGCAGCAGGTTTTGAATCTGAGCCAAAGAGGCTGAGCTCTTACTAGTAGCTGAGGTAAAAAATTAAACTTTTGAAGGTGAAGACTACATAGAGAAGAACTAGATACTGATAAACTAGTCATCCAGAAAGGCACAATATGTTTTTGGAGACCTCATCTTGTCCAGCACGACCATTAAATGCCTGACTGTACATAACATCACCAGTGCAACAGAGACTATCTGAAAACACCACATTCTGGTTTTAAATATTATAATTAGCTTCTTAAAATACCATCCACAGTCCTTGTCTGGATCAAGTACATATAACTTCAAGTTGTTGCATAAGAAGAATTCAGTACTTCTCAACTATTTGCCCCTCCCTCTTATACCTTCAAAGAAAAGAAGCCTAAACTGGTTTTGTAACTTTTAGGAAGCGATATGTGCAGCCATATCACAAATCAGAATTAATCTGGTCATTTTACTCAAAACTAATTTGATAGCGTGCAATTAAAAAAATCAGTGTGTAAACTGTCAGCACCTGGGTGCAAACTTATGCCTAGTCTCTAGCAGGTATGTCAATCTGATTCACCGATGCACATATTGTTTGGGACCTACACTGCGGCCTCCTTTGTTTTACAGGAACAACTTCCTTTTAGATGCTCTTGGGAACCATCCTCAAAGAGAAATGAAGAAAGTGAACTGCATAGCGTATTTTTTGCACCACTCCAATGCAATTCTACTTAATTTATGCTGTGTTGATTTGAACTATGGGGCTGTGTTGTTTTACATTCTTGTTACTCTCAAGAACTTCCTTAAGTCCTGCTAGTTTTAAACCAGCTAAATTAGGTTCTTCTAAGCTTCTGCCAGGACTGGATTTCCTTCAGTTTGTTTTCTGAAAAACACATGGGTTCAAAAACAACTTGGCCTTTCCCCCTTAACCATTACTCTTGCCTTCACTTCTGTTTAAGAACAAGCTTATTTTTTGAGAAAACAAGCAAATTCAATGCCAAGAATCAAGCTACTTCCTCATTTGATATCAACTCCCTCTTTTTGGTAGCTATTGAGTAGCAAGGACAAATTTTCAAAATAATTTTTCATATGATTGCTTTAAGGCAAACTAAAAACATGGATGTATTTTTATTAATGTGATGCAACTGGTCAGTGAGATAAATTTATTGCAGAGACAGCTGCCCATGTTGGAGCTACAAAGAGTGCACGATTCAAGCAGAACAAGCAGCTTTTAAAGAACTCTTATGAAACGGCTTTTTCCTGCTCATTCCAAAAAATGAAAACTACGCTATCCAAATGCAAAATGACATAGGATCGATAGTGTTTTGAGGCCTAATAAACACATTTGAAAGATGTTCTTTTACCAAGACTTCAAAAAGCTGTTAAGTCAGTTCTGCTAAATCATACTAGCCGCTCCCACTTGCACCACTGTAAGCAACTGGTCAACAATATAGTGAATTAAACCAGAGGACAGATATAGTTTAAATTAGTCTTATAAAAAAGTGGTCAGTTTTAACATAAAACAGTTGCCTGATACATTTCACTTATGCAAATACACAAATGAATGCCAAGCATAGGAATAAGCAGATGGAAACTGCTTTTTCCAGTGTCAACGCCCAGCATTGATAAAGCTACTGACCACAGTAGTAAAAAAAGGTCGAGAGACAGTCACCCTGGCAGGTGCTTCCCTTCCCTAATATTGAACTTAGTCACAATGGTACTGAAGCAGTTACTTGCATACTATATATATAAAAAAAATTAAAGCTGGGTAAGTCAAACAGTATCTCAAGCTGAATGCAACTGTTGAAAACTAAATATGCTAGTCATGCAAGAGCTCTCCAATCAAAGAGACTCTGCAACTGCAGAAGGGGAAGAAAGCAAAACAGGAGCAGGTTTCTCAGATGATACCAGCACTCCCTTCTCCCAGGTTCCACCCCATCATCCAAAAGTTTTAGCCAGTTAAAACACCATGAGACCAACTAGTTTGATTGCCTAATCAAGTCAAGAGGACAAAGCTGCTCTCAGCTTCCTATTTTGCATATGAAGTTGCAACACTGAATAGTTGTCAATTCATTAACAAAAATAAAGCCACAAAATCTGAAATTAATCTGTTTGGAGCTGTGTTGCCATGATGTACACAATTAAATGTACTGGAGTACTTTTAAAATGTATTACTTGAATTACGGTCATTTACCCTCACCACTGAAAAGGCATCGAGCGAAATGTGCACGTGTACTAATAGTTATATGTGGGTAGTCAAGTTATTAGCAAGCCTGAAGAAATTAAAACAAACTACATTTCAGCTGCATTTAAGTGATCATTGTCATCAGCCACTATTCACTTCCACAGCTTTTTCTAGTCCTCATCTCTCAGTACTTTGTTTCAACATCTACCTTCATACAAGACTAAATGGGTAAAGAAATAATTTTCTTTAAGTGTGGTCTTCCTCATTTACATTTTTAGTAGAGCCTATAAGATTTGCAGAGGCATGGTAACTCTTGTGGCTTATGATATTTACTCTGAATGTAAAAAGTCCCCTAACAGCCCATCAATAGATATATTGAAATATTAGTGAATAGTTACAGTCATGTTTCTCTCTCATCACCAAGACACTGCAAGTCACCAAAGTTTTTGCGTTGGACCTTCTTATCCACTCAATTTTTGTTTACAGATTAGTTTTCAGCTACATGCACATTTTTTGCACATCATTGCTACTTGATTTGCTACCACCATCTAAAACACGTTCCTCTGTCCCAAAGTAAAACTGATCTAGTTGGGATTCTGTTGCTTATGTCTCAGTTTCCTTTTGTCAAGTCATCCAGTTCTTCCAGTTAAAAGAACAAACTCTGAACACCAAAACCCTGCAGTCTGAAAACTGGAACTCAGAGAAGGATTTATTTTGTAATCAAAGGAGTAAGACATGGTATTGAGTATCCTACATGATCAAGGGGAAGAGACAGCGGCTCGCTAGCTGCCAGTGCTTGTAGGATTTTATATAAGTAGAGCTTGGGCTTTGTTTACCATAGACATTGGATTTGTACAGTTGGGAAACTCCCAACTTCCTTGTAAATAGATTTCACAAGGAAGTATTTACACTTGTGAACTACAGGGGTTTTTTACCCTATACTGCATGTAAAGTTCTAGGTTTGCCCATTTCCACCTCAAGTTATTCAAGATCAAAAGACATTAAGACCTGAGCTTCACAGATTTAAATTCAACCAACGTACAAAAAAACCCAAAGCAATTCAAGAAGAACTGTCATGCAGAAGGTGAAGTTAACATTTGTGTGCCACACATTGCTTTTCACTCCCAGTTACTGAATTGAGTCTGTATCTGTCTCAGCATAAATCCTTTTGGACCTTGTCGCTTTCCCTGCAGACAATTTCCCAGACTTTGATAAAGTTTTTTCAAATCATAGAGCGCATTGGTTCAATTTTGTAAATTTTCGTAGTTGTGAAAGTTTTTTCGACACTACATTACAGAAGCCTTTATGTTGCCAGGAAGTAGAAAGACTTGTTTTAGTGCTTCTGGAAAGCAGAAGACACTTATCACATCTTACAAAGAATGTGTACTTCTCTCTTACTAATGGATGATAAAAATGAGGTCTACCAGTTAAACTGGGATTAAAAACTCATAGGTATTTTCATTTTTGACAACTCTTTACGCCCAAAGTAAGTAAATACATAATAAGGTAGAATATTTTCCATTGCCTATAAACAAAGAGGTTTTGCAATATATCTTTTCAACTGTCCTAAACGTTTTGATACAAATCTGGAGGCAAACCTGGGGGGAGGCACACTACAGGTATATTCAGCGCTCCTACTTAACTCCTGCAAACTGCTGTTGGGATGGTGTTTGGCACCCAAGATACTAAACTGAAAGACAGGACACCAGTGTTAACCTAGGTGATGCTTTGACTGTGGAACAGTATGACCAGAAGAGCTTTCAGGCATTCTGAAAAAGCAAAAACTTACATGGAGACAAAAATATGAATTCACTTCAGCAAAGCACTAGATACACAGGTAGGTCTGGTGGGACTGAGACTAAAAAAATGTGCCTGCCTAAACATAAATGGTGAAAGTTTATTTGGAGCCATGAACACAAAGAGGGCAAAGTATGTCCAGGCTAACTCAATTTGAGAGGTGCTGTGAAGACACCACCATGAACGTGGTGTTAATTTTTTAATAAAGGGTTTGGAAGACACAAGAGTATTCCAGTCCTGAGGTACTAAAACTGTAAACAGAAAAGCATTCTAAACCAACACAGCCAAGAAGAATAGTAGCACAGTCCTCTACGCTGTTGTGCCATCAAAATGACAGTTTCTGCAGCACATATTCTAACCAAAACAGATGATTAATACACTCAAGAAAGGGTTCATGACCCAGCAGGTGAGTATAAAAAGACTTCTCATTATACAGGGTAGTCCAGCATCAAAACAACAGCTAAAAAAAAAAAATCTATTTAATTACTGACAAAAGGGCACAGCAAATTCTATTTCCATTTCCATTTTTAAAGTCACCTATGACAACTTAGGAAAAAAGGTGAGTATTTTCACTGGTTACATGCTCAAGAGCATGTGAGCAGCTGGAACAGGACCAGATCTCTGGGGGGTGGATGGAACAACGACTTCAAAATATTTGTTCTATCTGAAACTAAATGAAAATTAATTGGAACAATTAAAGATGACAACCTACAAGAAACATGTAATACTATTAAGTGTTACAGACACTTTCTAAACATCCCTCTACCCCATCAGCCCTACAAAATACAATGACAATTGTATTTTGTCATAAAGATGACAATCCAAAATATTACTGGACATAAACAAAACCACTAATCTTTATTAGCCTTTTTCTTAAACTTGTCTATCCATAGTGTTTTTCTACTGGCATCAAGTGAACATCAGCATTAAGGAAGCTCAAAATTTACTGTATATGGCAAAGAACGAGACAAAAAATGGTCACTTCTGTAGCTCAGGAAACATTGGCCCCACGAGCAAAATAAACATTGTTTGTGTTTGCTGAACAGAAAAAGCAGCAATGTACTCATTCCAAACTATTATCGCTTTCCTGAGATACAGACAGTATCTTTTAGTTAAACTAAAGAGTAGACAGTCCAAGTCAAATCTATTTTTACTAGATCTGATCCTACAGGAAAAGCAATGCCTCATGATTCAACGCGTGCACTATAAACTGCAGCCAAGTTGAATTTTGCTACAAATTGCCTGGGAACTTCCCCAAGCCAAGTCTTAAAGAAATGGATGATAAAACATAGAAGTGTTATTGACAGATACAGAGAGAATCCAATTCATATTTTAGATTACAGAAAAGCACCAATGAAACACGACATGTCACCTGTAGACATTTTAGCCAAGACTGAACTAGAAATCCTGTAAAAGTTAGAAGCTGGAGGTCATAAAGAGGTACAGACTTGCTCGATGCTGGAGGAAGACAAGAATTCTTCAGGTTCCAGGAGGCACCGACAATGAACATCAATGGCTGCAGACAACACCACTGACTGGGAAGCAGGCCTGCAGCCTCAAAAAAGCTGTCTTCTGTAGTGTCTGTGAATGAACAAGACTCCATCTTTGCCAGCTCCCTCCACCCACCCAAAAAAAGGGGGACTGGGCTAGCTTACAGGATTTGCCACCTTGACAGAGGTATCAATAGACAATCAGAACACCAGCACTTAACACTTTCCAAGCATTCAATACTTATAGAGATCAACACATTTACAATAACATACATTATTTCAGAAGTGACCTGCCAACAAGGTAAATTAGCATGTTGCCTAAAGCATCTAGAAGTAAAAAAAAAAATTAAGAGAAAGTAACTTCCTCTCCTGAAGTCAGGCTTTAAGGGTTTTGCTTCCCACTAAATCCTAAGACAGAACATTGCAGTAGCATGTTCAGTTAAGTAGTTAAAGTTGCAATAACAATTATGAAGGATCTCTTTGAGATATCGAGCCAAAATGATCATCAGCATAACACTGAGTTAGCTGATAGAGGTCCAAATTTCAGTAAAATTAAATGGCCACAAGGCAAAGAATAAACAAAAGCATCCCAAGATCCACAGGACTCACAGCCCAAAGCAAATGAGTTATTAGTCTGAATCATAATTCAAGTTTCTGCAATTCCATTACATTATTGCCTATAAAAATCAAAAGCTTTTGACTTTTAAGTTCACAGCTAGTAGAAACTCCAACTTGAAAAAGGTAGAAATGCCACTAATGGACTGAAGGCAGATAACCTAAGCGTTGTGTGTAATGATCGGAGGCTCACGTAATTCATACACCTAGAGCTTGTCATACCACAGAAAGCCTCAGAAGATCTCCATCTGCCCTGAAAAAACCAAGACACTCATCTAATTCTGTTTTAACATTATAATCTACAGTAGTCAGCCTGTGACTCTGCTGGAAGCAGATTGCTCTCCTCCTGACTGAGTGACATAAGCAACTGATCACCGAGTCCTGGCCCTTCTGAGGGCAAGGATCTGCATCTCTCCTAAGTAAGTACGCATCTGCCAAAATCAGTGTTTGATGCTCCAACGTAACCAATTCAGCATGTCAGTTTCCCTTGCGAAAGTCACCAGAAAAAACATTCTGGTGTAGTTTGCCAAAACAAGTCCCAGATTCAATCCCTATGGGTCAAGATGACTTACTTACATTCTTTATACACACACAGACTGTATCTAGAACTAGATGTTGTGTTTGCAAACTTGACCAGCACCCTTCCTGGTCCCACATGTTTGGTAGGAACACCAGCTATTAAGAACTCTACCCCACATGCAACATTGAGAACTACAGATACTGAGATATTTCCAACTTTGACATATGTGCACAGCCATCTCCCTACCTGAAAGCTTGCTACTTCCCCATTCATCATGTGATTAAATTTCACAATTATTTGGGTCCATTTTCTTAAAAAAAAAAAAAAAAGGCAGAAAAAATTTAACTGATTCTACTTTCTGATTTTTAAGGACTGCTGAGTTGCTGTGATTCATACTATTTCATGATACAGAACATAAACACATCTATGGATGCAGATTCACATCATGGCTACAGTTAAATTTCTATGCTGCGTAAAGCAGAAAGTTACCCATTGCCATAACAACCAAACAGCTTCTTTTAAGCTCAAAGCTTAGAAGCTATAGGTCCCAGTCCTGCTAAGATAGAAGCTACCGTGTACTGAGCAGCAAACAATTAAGAGATTTTAAGTCTTCATGATAATTTAAGACATTCACAACTAGGTATGTATTTGATCAAATGCAGACTCAAATTCTAAAACCAAAGAGCATTTCACAGAAATTACTTCATGACGTGAAATGTTCTGGAGTAACACCTGACATCCAAGGTAGCTAATAAATTTTCTTTGACAAGGTTAAACAAATTACCAGCACGTCTTGATATGCCACTCATAAAGCACGATTTGCTCCTACCAAACATGTTTTCCCTTGTTTCTACTGCTTATTTTCTTTACTCCGCACAATAAAAATCAGCTGAAAAGTTTCATTTTTGTTTCTGGTTGGTTTCACTTTCTAGTTGTCTGGAAGCAACAAAAAAGTTTCTGTTTAAAACCAATCTTGGGTAATACTCAGGAAAGCAGGAATCGGGCGTGAATCTCGCTTGAAAGAATGCCTCTGCTTAGCACTCAGCAAGACGATGGCAGTGTTTTCAGAAAAATTATTTATCTACATACAGAAACACACGCTCAATCCCTTTAGCTAGGAGTTCCGAGGGAACCTTCACGGGTTAGCAGGAGCACAACAACAGCAGCAGCAATAAAAAAGAACGAGGTGTTGAAAACCACCACTTCCTTCTCCTCCCCGCCTGTCACAGCCGGCTCTCAGCTGTTCGGGTCGCGCTTCGCATCTGCTCCTTTCTCCTCCCCGAACAACCGCCCTCCTCCTCCTCCTCCCGCGGCAGCCGCCCAACAGCCCTGCCCCGGGGAGCCCCGCTGACAGCGGGAGGATCCCCCCCAAGCCCCCCAGCCCCGGCCGGGAGAGGCACCTCCGAGCGGCGGAGAAGGAAGCCCGTGAAGGAAAACGGAAAGTTTCTTCAGCGGGGTTTCGGGGTTCCCCAGCCCTCCCCGGGCAGGTGGGGGGTATCGCTGTCTCCTCAGGGGCCCGCCACCGCGGGCAGGTAGAGGGGCTGCCCCCGTCCCCTCGCACCCCTCTCCCCGCCCTGCTGAGGGGAAAGCAAGGGGGGGCCGCTTTGCCACCCCGCCTCGGGGCGGCCAGCGAGCCTACTCACCGCCATGGCCCCGCCGGCTCTCCCGGCTAACGGTTCGGTCTCCGCCACCGGCGGGTAGCGGCACCAGGGCGGGGAGCGGAGGGGAGTTCCCCGATGGCGCAGCTCGGGCAGGGGCGGCGCCGCGCCGGACGCTTCCCCCCACCCCTTTACCCGCCCACTCGAGGTACCTGTGCTTCGGCCGCCGCCGCTCCGCCGCCTTTTCTTCCCTTCTCCGCACCTGTCACTGCCTCCCGCGGCCGCCGCCACCGCTGCTGCTGCTGCCGCCACCTTCGCCTCGCCGCCTCAGCGCTCCTCGCAGCCTCGCCCGCTGCCGCGCGGCCGCCATCTTTGTGGAGGGCTGGGAGGGGCCGCGAGGGGGCAGTTGACTCCGGCACGCAGTGCGCCTGCGCAGAACGCCATGAGGGAGGGGGCCGTCAGTTGGAGGGAAGGGCGGGGTCAGGGCTATGGGCGGGGCTGACTGGGCCGGGGGGCGGGGCCTGAAGGGAGGGCGGGGCTGTGTCTGTGGGGCAGGGAGAGGTGTGGGGCTGGGGCCTTGGACCTGGCTTTGGGCTGGAGCTTGGCTCTGGCCCTGGGCTGGGCTTAGGCTTGGAGCTGGACCTTCACCTAGGCTCTGGTGCCTGGGCCTGGCCCTGGTCTTAGGCCTGGGGCTCGATCCTGGCCTTGGCCCTGGTGCCTGGGCCTGGACTTGGCTGGGGGCTGGTCCAGGGGCCTGGCCCAGGCTGGGCCCTTGCTGGGCAGAGTGAAAGGTAAGGAAGGGCTGCCCCTTGCCTATGTGCTGAGGTAGCTGTTAGCACAGCAAATGTCAAAGGGCTTTCAGCCTGCCTGCCCCGAGGCCGAGCAGAGCCTCAGTGTCTGTGAGCACCACAGGTGTTCCCCACCCAGTGCCCAGGCTCATAGCATCCGACATCCGAGGGCAAAGGGGAAGAAATGAGCTTTTCCAGGCACTTAACACAGGGAAGAACTATCATCCCTCAACACCTGCAATGTTCAGCTGATGTCCTGAATGCTAATTTGTGATTATCCTTTGCTTAATGTTTGTCCTTTCAACCGTTATGGATTGAAATGATTTTACTACAATGTTTGGCTTAATGACCTTCTGCAGCAGTGGACTGAACAGAATGAAATGTTTCATAAAGTGATTCTGTTAATTTGACTTTAAGTTCTCTGTTATTAAGTCAATAAGTTGCTATCTCTCTTGCATGTCAGCCATGTTAATATAATTTTTATAGCTTAACGGTGGGCAGAAAGTAGCTCCTATTAACAAAGGATGCACCAACTGATATTTTGCCATCTTGGTTGCTCACTGTAGGCCCCCTTGCCAAAACTCTGGTGTTCACTGGTAGCGTCCTAGACTAGATCTCAAAAACTAGAGAGAATTGGGCCCGATCAATATTTGGATGAGCTACCTCGTTAGGTACTGCGGAAAGTGCTGCTGGTGATTCATTCAGTGGCATTCATCTGTCTATGAGTCAGGGCTGAACAAATGCCACTGCACAGCATTTGTGGCATTATCCGGGGGCATAAAACTGGAGATCTGTGCCAATTGCAGCTGTTAGGAGATCACTGATTTTCCTACCTTACTCCAGTTTCAATATGGGTTTCCGGAACTAGCCAACAGTTTTGGTGGAATACAGCAAAGGGTTTCCACAGTTGCTTTTGTCAGGACCCACTCTTTAATGGTGGTGGGGCCAGGAACAGCAGTGGAGATGGTGACCACGGGCATTACTGTAGGCAGCCACGGATGCTGGCTTTGTGACAGACCATATGGTTTTGAACTGGTGCATGCAGCACTGGTTGTACGTGCTCTGCTGCCTTGAGAGCCCTGGGAGAGAGCATCCCTCATGCCTGCCCCTTGCTTCCCAGGGGTGCTGCTCCCTCATGTCCCTTGCAGGTGAAATTAAGAAATCCATGCAATGTTTTGGGTGCATGGGTGTAGGCATACAGCTGGAACAAGGAAAAGCTGAGAGTGTTTTGGACTCTTCTCCCTATCCAGACACTGGTCCTGGTGGTATGTAAGTCTGCATTGCATGACACAGTCATTTATCTCTTTCCTTCCTTTTTAGGTCATATATATAAAAATACGTGTATATAAAATTCCATTTTCCGCTGAAAGACCAATTAAATCCACCTGAAAATCATTCCAAGTAATATTAAAAGTGGGTGGAAGGCATGGGAGAACCAAGATAGCGATGTCCTTATATCTTTTTAGAGATTCGTGCATAAATGGATTTTTCTAAAGCAAAACTAAATTAGATTGGGATTATTTATGAGTTCAAACTGTCTATACAGATCTCAGCTGCTTCTAGATGATTAACCAAATGCTCTTGCTTTCATCCATTGCAGAACTTCCTGGGAGGACCCATGGAGACAGAATTTCTTTACAGTATCATACCAGATATACATCCAAGTGCTAATGATGAACATTTACAAAATTGATGTTGTAGCAAAAGCCAATAGAAGAAAGGAGATAAATTCATCAGGAACCCTCTTAAGATACAGTTTTGACTCTATAGTAATGCACCCCTTCTGTGGCTCTCATTGCTTCAGTCAAATAAAGGTACTGTCTCCAGAGAACTGTGAAGAATCGGTGTTATAACAGTCATTATTTCATGTTTCCATTAATTTGTATTTACTCAGCAAAACAGGTCGAAATATAGCACCTGGGATCAGAACTGGGCAACTCATGCTAATTTTAAAATTTACGTCACTGGATCCAATTCTCCAGTTCTCTCCATCCTTGCAGGAAAGGGGGAGAGCCTCCACTTCTAAAGTTAAAATAACGTGGCTTAAGTTGGAGGGTTCAACAAGTCTTCCACACACAGGGCCCCCTTCCACAGCAAGAGACCTGTCTTTGCACCTTCAGCCAAATTTGTGGGTCACCTGTGCCAGAAGAAAGGTGACCACTCTTGGTAGTGGCAACGCTGCTGGTGTCACGTGGAGCTCCTCGAGCCTGTAAAAGCACTGGTTGCCAAATGGAGATCAGCAGAACCACAATCAAGCTTTACGACATCTTATGTACCACCAGGCTTATCATCCAAACTTCAGCTGAAAACTCTAATAGGAACATTTACCGTGGTTTCATTGACCAGAAGGGCAGCAGGTTGGATTGTGAACTATTGAAGCCATGAAGTCACTAGCACTGCTGTCTTCTACCAGAAAAGTAGAGTGTGTGTAATACAAAACAATTAAAGAAGTTCAGCCAGTGTTTATTTTCTAAAACGGGTAACTAATGCATGAATATAGCTCCCCTGAAATAAACAAGCTATTAGATGATAGCAGGTTTATAAGGTGAGTGAGGTTTAATTTTGATGTATTGGTAAAAAATTGCTGAAAGCTCAATTATCACAAAATTGAGTGATTCCTTTGTGTCATCTTAGGCATACTGCATCTTCACCTGAGCTGCACAACACTCATCGTGTTTGTCCAGTTAGCTTTCAAAGAGGCTGCTGAACAGTGTAAATTATTTGCTGGTTTCTGATTTGTGTGAAAGGATTTGAACTGTAAAAATCCCACTTTAATATCAGAATGATGTATCAAAATCAAAGTTTGATTAATGCTGGGCATGATTCATTTCAGTGGTAAAATACGTGTTTGTGGGGAAAAAGGAGTCTGAGATTTAACGGATATGATCAGCTGTGTTTTCGCATAATTTGGCAAACTAGTAGAATTCCAAACATATTGAGCAATGGCATATAATAACATGTTTATCTTGTCTATAACTGTTTTTCGACACTTGTAAAAGAATAAATATTGTATGATATATTTTAGCATACCTTTGTCAAAATGCTGATGGAGACCTTAAATAGACACAAATCCACAACTCTTTGGCTTCTTTACCTGCTTTTTAGGACATGGATGATGAAGTAAGTCATTCTCTGACAGGATTAAACTAGCTGAAATTTTAGAATGATGGTACCAAAATGAATATGAGGATTAAAGAGATGAAAATGCTAATCCAGTCAGAGAGAACAAAATTCAACCATTCAACTGCTGCCTTAGAGAAGTAATGCTAACACAGTATGAAGAATTTGGGGGAAGTTGCAGTTTGTTAAATTCAGAGGATAGCTGGAAGTTGCCATTTCACCGCTTACTGATTCACCTCATTTTCTGGAAGAAATTCCACTGATTTCAATGGGATTACTTACAGAATCGGATGTTGCTTAACAAGAACAGGCATGGCAGATTGTTCGCTTAAGAAGTTCAGGTGCTAAATCAAACCAAACTCTTATGAGAAAAAATTAATTAGTCAAAATTTTTCAAACTTGGTTCCAATATTTAGACTTTGAAAGCATTAGCAGGAGCCTGGCTAACACAGCATTCTAATCGTGTGGCATTTAGTTTCTAATACGTTTATTTGCCAAACGGAATGTCAGGGATTACATGCACAGGAAGAGAAACTACATGGTTTAGACCCCAAGTTCATTTATCTCACTTTTTAAAATGGAAATATATACATATATGGCACAACATGACTTGATATCATATTACTTCTAAATCTCAAGTCAAGAACCCTACATATAAATGGTGAAAAATTCCAGACAATCGTGTTCACCTTGGCATTCTCGAAACTGGTCATTTTGTACTTTGTAAATCTTTATTTGTGGAAATCAGCCACTAGTTGAACAGTGATTTCCCCATCATGAATTAAAGCTATGATTTCATATTATCTACTGCCTTGAAACGATACTTAAAGCAGCTGTAGACACCAACAAAGCAGTATTTATTGACCTCATCACTTTTAAAAAAACGCTGATGTTTGTTTTGGCTTTGTGAGCTGAGATATTTCTGAACTGTCTTTAGTGATCTCCTAGTTAACAGTTGGCTTGCTGTAGATAAAGCTGAATAATCAGTTGGCCCTGGTTGTAATCAAAATGTTTACCAGAAGCATACTTTGAATTTGTGCTTCCTGCTTGGAGTTGGTTTGAAATAATTTTGTAGCCTTCCTTTTTAAACCGTGGTGAAAAGTTAGATGTTAAAAGATCAATTGTATGGAAACAGAAAGACTTACAAAACTCATGTGCAGAATTTAAGTGGCTAGGTTACCGGTACATACTAATTTAGAAGCTTTTTCCTTCCTGAATATTCAAGAATTTCATACCCCAGTTTAGATTTTTCCAGATTTGCTGTCAGGATAAATGGTAGCTTTCATTTGATGGATCCTTTGATTCAGGTGTGAATTGTCTGGAAGATTTCCTTTCTTTTGGTGAAAGAGCTGTACCTGGCAGAGTTTAGGGTGGGCTGACCGTGTTTAGAACTTTTTGACTGAGTCGAGCAGCAAGGAAGTTACCTTTCCCATTTGAGCAGCTCTGCCTCTAACTTGAGAAGTTTTGAGAAACACGAGATTTCCATTATCTCATTCTGAAATGCTGGGTTTGGGGTTTCTGCTGTGACTCTTTTTTTCCAGCCCTTTGAAATACCAGGCTCATGTTGTGCTTGCAAACAAAGAAGTTGAAGAAAGTTTTCATCAATCTCTTCATATAAGGGTGTATTTCAAGCTTGTTCAGTAAAAAGGCCTCGCAGTGCAAGTCCTTGTCTGGCAAGATAACAGCCTGAGTTCAATGTGCTTGTGGAATACTAATTAGTCTCTTCATTCAGATTTTCCTGGGTTTTTTTCTTTTTTTTCTTTTTTGTTTTTCCCCGAGAAGATTGAATATTTTGCATGTCGCCAACATTCTCTGTGGTTTTCTGGAAGAATTTAACTGCTTCATGGTGGCTTGGAGAAAGCTGGTTCCTCTCATATTTATTTCAAGTCTTTTTCTTCCAAATGAAGTATCCAGAAGGTGTGAAAGCATCATCTGTATGTTTAGACAAGTACTGTTCGCACCTAAAAACTCTGTGACAGTGGAAATCAAGTATACTTCACTAGCTTCAGAATAATGGAGCCATTGAAAAAATCTTCAAACCAAGTATGAGCACAAAGAACAGTCTTGTTTTCTGAAGTTCTGTGCTAGGAAAAAGCTCGAGTCATGGTTGATGAGGTGTCTCAGAAATGTTAACAGTGTCAAGCAACTGGCAATTGGTTCCTGTGGCAGGAAATAGCAAAGGCAGCTCAGTGCTACAAGCAGTAGAAGCTGGCCTTATTGTTGTTGGAATTGTAGTTTCCTCCTTTTTAATCATCATGTGTTGTAAGTGAATTTATTTTTGCCCCTGGAGAATATGTATTTTGCTTTTGTGTGGTCACTGCTCGTTTGGTAGGAATGGCACTGGCTAATGTACACACAGCTCTTGGGAAAACTGAAATATTTGGCTGGTCACTTGGTTTATGCAATCGAATTTGCTGCAGAGAAGTTTGGAGCACGGCAGGATGAAGAAGGGGAATAGCCTATATCATGAAGGGCTATTAAAAACAAAGACACCACCTCTGGCTTTGGAGTCTCTGAGCCACAAATTGGAAAATATCAGGGAGAAGTATTACTGTGCATTTGCCCATTGCATTGCTGTTGGCCATTGCTGGAGACAGTATGCTCTGGGCTTTTACAAAGAACTGCTCTTTGGTCTGACCCACTATGCCTGTTTTCATCAACATCTGTTTTTATATTTTGTCTGTGCAAAAAAAAAAAAAAAAGAAAAAGAAAAAGTAACAAAGAATAGGCTTAAAGAAATTAAATTTTGTTGTGTAAGTCTGTAAGGAAAAACTACCCCTTTGAAATCAAAGGCGCCAGTCAAGGTTTCGTCTAGTTCTGTATGTGGATGTAGTTGGTGATGAACATTAGTCTACATAAGGCATAAGCAGAAAACATAAGTACCTGCTTTGGTCTTAAATTCTTGCCAGGGAAAATTGCTCAATGAAATGAAATCCTTTTGTTTTCCTTGAAGCATCTCTTTGGTTCTAGCTGATTCTGTTTTAACACTGAAAACTATTTAATTCTGCTTTAATTTTCTTCCAAGGAACCTGTAGTCTTTCGACACACTTCAAACAGGAACAGTAGTAGGTAGTTAAACCCTGTGTGTGGCTGATTCTGAATACTACTGCAGATACTTCTGTGCAACCCAGGAGACTCGACTCCACTGACTATAGAAGTGAGCAGCTTCTGTTTATTTTTACATGTTCCTACAAACAAATATACAACTGACAAATGTTCCCTAACAGAGTATTAAAAATAAGAAACAAAAAGGAATAAAAATAAATAGTCTGAACTTTTATTTGATATTTTTTAACTCAAAGTGTTCTTTGAATCCAAGCAACGGGTATGTTCAGTGATTATAACTCGAGCAGATTTCTTGTGCGCTGACATCCCAAATGATAGCAGCCTTGCATTTCTTGGAGGGACCGATCTTTGGAAATGAGGGTCCCACAGTTTGAAATGTTGCTGATGGCTTAAAAAGAGAAAATCTTATTTCTTCTTCACAGTCTTTGCCCTTCTAGGAATCACTCCCTGTTTGTTTCAGGGTGGAAGAGCACCACTCCAAAGGCTCCAGCAAGTGAGAAGAGTCAGAGGGACACAATCTACATAGTCAGCATGACCCTCTTGCCTCAGTAGACAGCCCTTAAGCTCTGTGTCGTGCTGGGGAGTTCCACCACTGTCTCACCCTGGATTGTACAAGAAATACCTGTCCATGTTTGCAGATGAGATTTCCTCTTTCGGAAAGAGGAAATCAGTGATGTAGCAGAGCTCTCTGTGGGCAAAGCTGTGGTTTGAAACTTTTGGCTGAGAAATAGGCATCAAACCCACAAGAAACAGCAATTATCTTTTACACATTTTCTTCATAGCTGTTTTTTTTTTTCTGTGGTAAGTACTTCAATGTTCTGAGCATTTATTAAAATAATAAATAGGAACTTCAAAACTATAGGAACTTCATTATTATAATGCTTCTTACGTAATGCTTCTTCTCTCCCTCTCTGTAATTTTTAAGTTTAGGTGTAAATCTGTGTTCTTCATACCAGTAACTGATGTGGAGCATCAATGTCACACTTAAAATGAAAAAAAAAAAGAAGATAGTTTGCTTCAGACCTCTTTTCATGTAGTGTTTTGGGTTTTCATCTTGCTGAGGGTATTAAAGCATGGTCCTTACTACAGAAACATTATTCCGGAGTGAGCAATTTGTTTCATGCAAAATTTGAGATGTCTGGGTCTGGGGAAATACTAATTTTGGGTTTCCTGGTAAAAGGCACAAGATTTATGTGGTTTTTCCCCATTTCAGATTCTAGTCAGAGTGTGGCCTGTCATCGAAGACTTGGTTAACTCTTTCTCCTCTTTTCTTCCAGGATATTGTGTCTTCAGTCTTAGATCAGCCGCAGATCCTTCCATTTTGATATAATTTTTTGTACCTTTGGTTTAGGCACTATTCTTATGTTTTATTTTTAAGTGCGGTGCATCCCACCTCATTTTTTTTTTCCTATTCCATGTTTTTTTCTTCCCTCTGACTTTAAATGAGAATGGATGAAGACCAAGTCTGCTCAGCTTGGCTAGTGTCAGACATAGGAGCCTTAAAATCTTTCTTTCCACTGGCACTTACTGACTGAAGATAGAGAATGATGCAACATATAAATCTTTTTTTTGTTGCCTTCTGTATATCTGCAGGGATTCAGCTCCTCTGAGACTTTTACTTGTTCCACTCTCCAACTTAAGATTATTTTCTTTAATTTCTTTCTGCTGCTGCAACAATGGCATGTTCATTAATCACTCCAACCCAAGGTGCTTGAAAGAAATCGTCTTTATCTGGTGACACAGTTCCAACAGCTTTTGCCTAACAGAACACGTGCATTTACAGAGCTCCTCCCCTGGATATTTTTGTGTGTCTGGAGAGAGAGCACACTGAAAGGTATAACCGACTGCTACAGGGAGAACAGTTTGGCTGCAAGATAAGGAAAGCTGTCTAGACAGATCTGTCTCAGCACACGGGATAAGATTATTTTGCCTATCTAAAGTTATGTTCCAATCATTTAATGCATGTTTATATTTTTAGTGATGACATCCTATTTCTTCAAGGATTTTTATGAGAAGCAATCAGACTCCTCCAGCCTCACAACCTCCTACAAATCATGGTTTGTTTGGGATTTTAGGTCTCGTTCTCAGGGCTGCTGGCCTTGCTGAAGACATTTTATTTCAGTGGAGGAAGAATTTCCATATTCCCACTAAAGAATTTTAATGTGAAATAGCTGCAGAATTTATGTTTATTCTAGTATCAGGTGTTTTGACATTTCAGCCTGCAGGGGCATTTTATGCAGAGCGTGTGTCAAAAAGATGTGGGGCTACATCAAGAATGCTAAAGGCTAATGTGGACCATGTTATGATACTACGTTGTTAGAGAATCAGTCAGCGTCTCTCCTGGGATAGATTTGTTCATACCATGAGAGTAACCCCCAAATACCCACAAGACTAGGCTTGTGAGCTGTTAGATAGAGAACTTGCAATGTCGTCTTACACACACCTCTTAGACCACTTTTTCTCTTTTCCAGGCACATTTCTCTTGCCTGCAGACAGTCTGCTAAGGAGTCTTATGTTAGTGGAAGGGGAGACTATGTCCAGCAGCATTTTAGAAAACATTGTTGGAAAGTGATATAGCTGGAGTCACCACACTGAACTCTGGTCATCTCTGAAATAAGAATACAGCAGAAAAAGGTTTAGAGGAAGCAATAAAAATAGGCTGCTGTCTGAGGCAGAGACAGAAAGGTCAGGCTATTAGATGCTGTGAAGAAACAAACAAGGGATGATAGAGTAGGTATATGCAAAATTTTCCTCAGGTTCTGCAAAAGCATGAGCTCAAGGGAGTTCCCAGTGAGGTTAAAATGGCAGTACACCTCAAACTGATTAAATGTGTCTTTCCAAAAAGCACACAGACTTTCAGAACTCATTACTGAGGCAAAAGTTTTAGGAGGAGTAAAATAAGAATTTCGGCTGCTACCTTAAATAGAAAATAACATGGAAGAGGTCATAAAACTTCATGTTTCAGGATGAAAGTCAGGGACTTCCTACTTAGGGTCAGGAAGACACTTCCCCTGGAAGTACACTATTAAGGATTGTCCATTACAGGAATTTTTATCTTTAAATCTTAGTCCAGATACTGTCGGTGACAGTGTTTCCCCAGATGAACCACTGTTTGCTAACTACTGGTCTATTCTGTTCTAAATTTAAACTCCCTTTTCAGATGTCTCGGTCCATGCTGCCTTAAAATTATTATTTTTTCTTTGTCATACACGAGCATAAGAAGAGGAAATAGTTTTCCTGCTGATCTGAATACGTATCTACTAACTATCTTGAGTAGAGTTGTGTGTGTAAAGGAGACAGTTTTCTGGTAGTTTCTTTTCTCTAAAATACTGCAGGCTAAATTCTGCCTACCCTGGGCAACAAAAGCCAAATTGAAGCAATGGTCCCTAATTTAGTACCAGTGTATTTGTACACTGAGAGCAATAAAACACTCCTGCATTTTTTGCTACGGCACTTATCGTGAGTGAGCAAGCTGCTAGTTAATGGTAATGGTGTTACTGACTCACCTTCCTGTCCGCCCTGACTTGGGGAGATAGAAAGTGGATGGGACATTGTCAGAATGGACAACTGCAAGCGAACGCCTCCTGATAACCCACTAACGGGGCATCGAAAAGTCATCAGTGCAGAAAGCGGAAAAACACAATTAATCCTTTAAATGTGAGAAAATCTGCTGTCATTTTCCACAAAATAACCTCGATCGAATGAAAATTGGTTCAGCCAGTTTTTTTAAGCAGTAAAATGTTAAGTGAGTGTGGTCTTTCAGGGATACTAATTTCTCATCTGCTTTAAAGGGTAAAAATGAAGGCTATGGTGGGCACCCTCCCTGGAATACTTGGAAGGAAGAGTCTTGTTCACAATGAAAGCATCTTCTTTTCCTTGATCCTCTACATCAGGTGATCTCTGCCATCACTGTGTTAGCAATGGCACACACATTTTGGGCTGTATGGCAAAGTTCGAGTCATGAAAGCTGAGGTATATGGTACAGAAAAAGGCTTTGGTACACCAATAAAGCTGTATCTCTGGGTGGTAAAAGTATATGGGATTTTATCTCTTATTTTATTAGGTAAATTAATTACAGGGTTGTAGCTATCACCCCGCAGTTAAATCACAGGAGTCTTTCTTATTTTTTCACTCTCTTGCTTAGTCCTCTCCATACTTAAATCTCACTCTCAGAGTGAATTTATTTTCCACATGGAACATCATTAAAATGAACTCTCCTGAACCATTATGCTACTTGGAGATGTGACATCTATTTAAAATATAGATATATTCCTTTGGGTTTGTGCAATCAATAACTCAAAATAGCTTCTGTTTACCACAGCCCAGCTATCGTGGACTTAGTCATTCCCACAGAGTGTCTTTGTTACGTTTGAAAAATACCGATTTTGAAATCAAAGAGTCTGGTTCCTATTTGCATGACTGTGCCAAGAGGCCTTGTAGTGGTTGCAAATGACATTGCACAGACCTCCTGGTCTCAAGTGCCGAGGCATGAGACTTTCACAGCATCGCCCTGCTCAGACTTCCCACAGCGTATGACCCTCCTTCTGGCCTGGGTGCAGCAGAGCCCTGTGGGCCATCCCCTGGAGTGCAGGGTGGAGCCCGCCCATGGTCTGGTCCGTTTATGAAATATTTAGGCTAATTTCCCCTAATAGTGCTGTGTCAATTTCTTTACATTCTTAATATAGTCTCACCTCCTTGTTACTATCAGATTGATTTTTCTTTTTGCCGTGTCTGGCTATGCCATGATTTCATATGTGCATTTGTATTACTTCATCACTTGAAATGCTGAATAAAGTTACATTTTTCACAATCGGAGAAGCAGTTGCTTAACCTGTTAGTTTGTGTTGGGTTCCCACTCATTTCCCAGCAATGTCTCTTCAATGTGGAGTAGCACTTCTCCAGAAAGTGTTGAGCCAGGTCATTAGCTGTAACAGCAACTTTTGTTTCTCAGCGGGGGTGTTCACTGCTCCAGCCATAACTTAGGAGTAGAGATGCCTCTAATCTGCAGACCCCTTGGAGCATCCTTTACCTCTGATACCTACTTAGGACTACTTGAGCTCAGCAAGTTCTAAGCAGAGCATAGATATCATTAACAAACATTTTTAGGTCATTAGTCCACATGTTAACATTACGTTTGTTGAGGAGTGCAGCTTCTGTCCCAGAATTTGCCACCTGACTATTGCTATATCAGGATACGCTCAAAAAATGCCTATTTTCTCACTGACTTTAAAGGGGACTTAGAACGACTGGCTGATTTGTAGAATCAGACGATTTGCAGTCAGATGAATTATAATTGAAACAGTGACAGCTACACAACTGGACCTTGTGAAGGGTCCACACTGGGACCACAAGACCTGCCGGCACTTGATGGTCTTCTTCCTCTTCTTTGGAGGATGTAAACACACACAAATATTGCTGGAGACCAAAAGAAAACTTTTGGTTTCGTATATTAAGTACTGCCTGTTATAAAAAAAATAAATAAATCATAGGATAAATGATTTAATTTGGCTTTCAGGTTAATATCTGTATATGTGGTGACAATTTCCATCTCCACTATATTGTCTTTCAGCTGTAATATTTTCTTCACTTTGAAGCCAACTTACTGAAGTCATTTGCCACAGAAGGTTTTGAAACATATTATTTATGGCTCCAGTCTGTCACCCTCAGACAATATTCTGAGATGATGTAATACAGCTGTACACAGCACTTCTATGTTTTTCTATGCTTTGTTAGTTTTTTCTATATTTTGTCTTTTAAAAAAATATGGAATATAGTATTTATTTTATCTTGTGCTACAATTCTATAAGAAGATACATAAAAAATTATCCTCTCTGTTCCATTTTTGAAGTTTTTAGATTAGTTCCTGTAGTGTGAAAGGGCTAAATAAGTTCTGATCAATTCAGCTGGGTGTCTAAGCAAACTCCTTACTTCTTTGTCTTTGTTATATCTGGATTTGGGATTTCAAAGTGCTTTTGAGACTATTTTCCTTCTTAGGAAGGGAAGTGACATTTTTTTAGAATTCTTCAATGAATGAGTTCACAGTTAGCATGACATATGAGACTCATTTCCTCATTTGTTACTATTTTAAACATATACTTATCCTCCCACTGTTCCTGAAAGAGTTCTGTTTCTTGTAGATTCTCCGCCCAACAAAGCCCTATGAAAAGTATTGTATCTCCTTAACCTGGCAGACAGTGGGCAGACCCTTTGAATAATGAATAGGACTGTTGATGCTGGTGAAGGTCGTGTCTCCGCGGACATTTTGATAGGGGTCCCTTTGGCAATGCTGTGCATGTTCTACATACCAACGAGGCACTCTGGGTTTCCTTATAGTCAGTGGAGAGGAATGGGCACTTCTGGGGTGCATTTCATCTGCATTGAAGACAGAAGCGTAGAAGAGGTGAATGGGTTGCACTCTAACTGCAAAAGGAAAGTCAAGAGTCCTCTGCCTGGGAGTTTGTCTCATTCCCTAGTCCTGAAGTTAATCCCTGCCTAGTTCCTGGCATAGCTCAAAACTTCTCAGAGCCATGGTGCCTACCTACAGCTTTGGTGCAACATCCAGAAGTGACTGGGGCACAAATGTTCAGATGTCCTACTTGGTGGGAATAGATGTTGTTCGCTTTGCAAGGAATTGTTATGGGGCTGCATTCACTGGTTTCATGGCTCCCTCCTTCGCCCCAAGCTTTGCACCGCAGGTGTGCTCAAATGTAGAGGCGGTCTTGCACTTAGACTATTTGTAAAAGCTTGCATGCATTACACTGGTTGGAAGTACAATGTTTTTCATCCCACCTGCCTCTGTTTTTTCATGTCATTGCTACTGTGTGATCTCTTGGGCTTCAGAGATTTACATATGTAAAAACTCTTACCCTGCGTTTAGTCATTCTCATAAAAGTGTGAGCAGTTGCAGTGCATGAAGAATAAGAAGTAATGAAGTAATGAAGACAAAAAAATACCGATTTGCAGAGTGCTATTTAATGCAGACTTGCCAAGTGTATCTTCTTCTAGAGATTTAATGAAGACCAAAGTTATTTGTGATGACCATATAATTAAAAGGAAAGCATTCTCTTCTCTCATGGTCACTGATATGGTCGGTTGTGGCAAATTAAGTTGCATCTGAAATTCTGTTTCCTTCATCATGTTTGCTGGGAGACCAGCACAGAGTGTTTTAAATATGATTCCGCATTTTAACTTTAACTAAATTCCTTTGACTTCTATTACTTGTGGTTTGTAAAATCATTCTGGTTAGTTTTTTTTTATTTGCTTTGAATCTCTGAAATACTCCCAATCTGAACTAAATCCACAACAATTTATTCATCTTACTTTATATGTAAATCATTGTTTTCTCCAATTGTCCTTTTAGGAAAATATCAGGAAAATAACACTTGACCTCTGTAGAAAACTGTCTCCTAAACAGAGAACTATTTTCTCTCTTGCAGACAAAATAGCTACTCTCCAGTTGCTTTAGAGCAGATGTAGTTACAGTCCTTCTAGCAATTTTTTTCTGACAGCATCATAGGTAAAATAGTGGGTTTGGTTCCCAGGAATTTCTAAAAGGGGACAGTGATACCTTTCTTTCTCCTTCATAGCTTTTATGGAGAGGGAGAAAAAAATCAAAATTTCAATGCCCCTTTTATACTTTTGAAGTATGCTTCCCCTCATGGTCTCCCATATTGATTTTACAGTCCAGACTCTCTCAGTGATAAATACACTTGATAGAGTTATTTGGCTAAAATATAACAATTAACAGGCAAGATGGTGTTCTTAAGATTTAGCAACTGGTTCATTAAATACAGCTGTCAAATAGTTAACTCATACACAATTTTACCATAATCTGTGTTTTTTCTAATTTGTCTTTTCCTTGTTCTATCTGAATGTTTAATTAAAGCAGTCTATTTTGGGTATAAACAGAAGATACGGGCAAGTTATGAGGAATGCACAAGTCCAAGTTAAGCTCAGCTGCACCATGCTGATTGCATAGAGCATGGTCAAGGCTCCGCGGTGATTCTCCTGTCTTAATGCAAAGGGAAAGGTTTGGGGATTTTTCAGACCTCAGCGGTTTGCTGGTTTGCCAGTCTCCAGGAGAGCTGCTAAAGATGTCAACAGAAGAATCAATACTGACAACAGTTTTGGCTTTAACTGTAAAATAGTCCTGCCTTTTTAAAATTATTTTTTGGCCCTGGTGGGTTAGAACAGTCAGATTGTCAGGTTATTGGTGTTGCAGAGACTTCTTCTCCAGATAAGAAATTAGAAGCGGAGGCAAGAGATGTACAGAAGCTAAGTGTGGACATCTGAACAAGAGCTTCACCTTCCTATACAATTAATGGAGGAGAACACACCCAAGTACTATTTTCTTACTCTGAGTTGTCTTTGGGAGTGGCTTTCTCTGTTCCATTGACTGCCAGGGGAGCTAGGAAGGCTGTTTTTCTCATTTAGGCACCTAAGTCGTGTTCTGAAAATTGTTAAGTTGGTGACACAGTAGTGGGCTTTTCCTTGTGAATTTGCCTGTGAGATGTGCTGGCCAGCAAATATTTACTGACAGTGATGTTCATGAGGAATCATCGAACTTCGAGCAGGAAATTAGAGCTGACATCCCGGTGTCACCGAACTCTTGGATACTGAATTCACTGGAATTGGTATTTCACCCCTGCGGCGAAATGCAGCAGGATATACACCCATCCCGTCCTGGCCCTCCTGACCGGGTGCTCTCTGCAAGCCCTTTGGGCTGCGTAGGGAAAAGATGCTCCAATCCACAACTTCAGTTTACCCAACTCACACAGAGGGAATTCAATTAGCTCCATTATTGCAGGGAAACACAGAGGTGGATGGAAGATTACTAAGATTCTGTTACTAAGAAATGAACATGGAAAGCAATTTGTCGTTTTCATGTCCAAATCTGCATGACAGCGATACTCTTTTAATTGAAAGCTGCGTTTTCCTGCAAAAGAAAAAGAAAGTCTGTCTTTTCTACCCTGCAAAGTTCATTGTGGTTGCTAGAGAAAACAGTCTTTGAAGAGAATTTAATGAATATTAAAGTCTGCTTTTACTGAGAGTTTCCCCTGAATCTTTCACGATATAATTAAATGGTGTTCTGTGTAACTGATTACTATTAGCTATTACTGGACATATCCTGATATTTTCCTTAAGATCGGAGGTCACATACAGAGATTTACCAGGATTTTCAGCTTGGGGGAAGAGAGCTTGCCAAGGGGTTTGGATACATCTGAGGGCATGTCTGGGCTGTGCATGGTGTTAAAAATCCCTGCCTTAGGTCTGTGTAGCTGGGTACACACAGCGTGACCAGTGCAATGCCAGGGGGAGACACTGGCTTAAGTCCCAGAAGCAGAGCGCCTGCAGTGCTACCTCCGAGGTGTCTTGTCCATCTTTTGGAAGCAATGTTGGAGGTGCAGCCACCCTTTTTTCAGGGTTGGCTGGGTGATCCCAACACCAGAATCCTCTGTGCATGTACCAGTGTTGTGCAGAAATGTTATCCCTGGGTTTTTAATGTAAAAACATTGGGTAGGAGCTAACAGAAAGTGGCTTGTCAGGTTCAAAGGGATGCCTTGTTTCTTAAGAGATGGAAACAAATTTTAACGGAGTTATCCAGCAACTTAAAGGTCAACAGAGCTTATTAATGCTTATCAGTACCTGAAGGGTGGGTTGAAGGAGGATGGAGCTGGACTCTTTTCAGTGGTTCCCAGTGACAGGATGAGGGGCAATGGGCACAAGCTGGAACATAGGAAGTTCCATTCAAATATGAGGAAAAACTTCTTTATGGTGAGGGTGACAGAGCCCTGGAACAGGCTGCCCACGGAGATCGTGGAGTCCCCTTCTCTGGAGATTTTCAAGACCCACCTTGGTGCAGTCCTGGGTAATGTGCTCTAGGCAATCCTGCTTTGGCAGGGGAGTTGGACTAGATGATCTCTAGAGGTCCCTTCCAACTCTGACAATTCCATGATTTCATGAAATGTTCACACTTGGCGTAAGGGCACTTGCTCACAGATCTTGACAGAGCGGGTAAAGAAGAAGACGTCTGGCATAAAAAGGTACACAGCAGATGGTCTACAAACTCCCCTGAACCATTCCTCCTGAGTCACCCTCTAATCCTACTGCAGCCACTGAACCCTGACTGCTGTGTTGTAACAAATACACCTGAGGAAGAGGGATCAGCTGCTGAGCGAGGCTTGCTTTCCCCAATTCTGCATTTGTAGCTGCCAGTGCTGTTGTGGCTGTCCTATCAAGGTGAGATCAAAGAAACACCTTCCCTATATCCACGGGAGATTAGTTGCTGGGGGAATGTGCTTTTTTAAAGTAATTTCTTTTCCCTGAAGTTGACTGGTATGAGTCAGCATACTCAGAAAAGGGAGAGTGCGTGGATGTAAGAGGTTTGCACAAGATTATTACACTCTCTCAATATTCTGTGTTTCTTGTCATCCATCTGTAGTTTCAGAGAATCCAAAAATTAACCTTGGACAGGAAGCAAAGCACAGCTCTTAAACACTTATTTTTCTGGTGTCTTTTCTTTCATGTTCAGAGGTGCTTTTCTGGAAATGTACTTAAGTGACTGGCTACAAAAAACTTTTGAGATGTGATTTATACGGAGAGGATGGTGTGAGCCACTCCCTCAGAGCAGAAGAGTGCCGTGTTTGGCTTGTCCTGCAGGGAAACAGAGAAATGGGTGTTTTCATCTTCTATCTGGGGAAAACCCACCTCAAGATGTTGTTACTGTATTTTAGGGAGGGAGAACTGTGTGGTGTGCTCAGGAGTCTTTAGGAAAGCTTTTAATAATATTAATAATTATTTAAAGGTATCCACTGAGAACTTGGTGAGCAGCAGCTTCTGAAAGGAGGAGACAGATGGAGATGCCATCTTACTAGGTTATCTGGTAGATCCGTATAGATAGAAGGAGAAAAATAATGTTGGAGTGGAGACATAGCAGAGTTCCCTGAAGAGGAAGGACCTGTGGGATGTCTTTGCAACTTCATTCACAATTTAGAAGCATTGTGGTGGCAAAAGAATAATGACATAGAATGATAGAATGGTTTAGGTTGGAAGCTGCTTTAAAGATCATTGAGTTCCAACCCCCTGCTATGGGCAGGGACACCTCCCACTAGACCAGGTTGCTCAAAGCCCCATCCAACCTGGCCTTGAACACTTCCAGGGATGGGGCAGCCACAGCTTCCCTGGGCAACCTGTTCCAGTGCCTCACCACCCTCACTGTAAAGAATTTCTTCCTGATATCTAATCTAAATCTGCCCTCTTTCAGTTTGAAGCCATTATCCCTCATCCTATCACTACATGGCCTTGTAAAAAGTCTTTCTACAGCTTTCTTGTAGGCCCCCTTCAGATACTGGAATGCTGCTATAAGGTCTCCCTGGAGATTTGTGCAGGCTGAACCCTGAATCTCTCAGCCTTTTCTCATAGGAGAGGTGCTCCATCCCTCTGACCATCTTCATAGCCCTCCTCTGGTCTTGTTCCAACAGGTCCATGTCCTTCTTATGTTGGGGACCCCAGAGCTGGACGCAATACTCCAGGTGGGGTCTCACCAGAGCGAAATAGAGGTGCAGAATCACCTCCCTCAACCTGCTGGCCACGCTTCTTTTGATGCAGCCCAGGATACAGTTGGCTTTCTGGGCTGCACATGGCCAATGCCAACTGGTGGAACAAAGGACAGGTTTTAGACAGCAGGAAGAAATTCTTCACAGTGAGGATGGTGAGGCACTGGAACAGGTTGCCCAGAGAAGTCGTGGCTGCCCCATCCCTGGAAGTGTTCAAGGCCACGCTGGATGGCTCTTTGAGCAACCTGGTCTAGTGGGAGGTGTCCCTGCCCATGGCAGGGGGTTGGAACTCAATGATCTTTAAGGTCCCTTCCAACCCTAACGATTCTATGATTCTATGATTCTCTGCACACTTTTCCATGGAGGAAGAAAGAGGAAACGCTTCAAGCTCCTGGCCAGTTATTTAGGGACACAGTGAATGACAGGGCAAATGAACTGGGGAGCGATGGTGGAGAAACATCCTGGAGTATGGAGTGAAGGAGAAGCCATGTGAAAGAAAAAAGGTTTAGGGCACAAAAGGTGACAGGAGACACAGATGAGAAAATATGAGAAAACGTAGAAGATAAGAAAATGAACTTAAGAAATTAAAAAATATTTATTTTTAAAGAGAGAGAAGAGAAGAAAGAATAAGAGTGGAAATGGTAAGAGTGAAGAAAGAGGCTAAAATCAGGTACAGAGATAGAAGAAAAGGGATTTTGTAAGAAAAGTAGTGTTAAAGAAATGTTCTTGGAGATCAAACAGTAAGTAAATTTAGTAAAGTCTTAAAAAGAAAAATGGGAGAGTCAAAAAGAAAGTTGCAGAAGGAAGAATTAATAAGTAAAGGAAGGTAAACCAGAAAAGGAGAACAAAGTCAAGAGAGAAGATTTTTATGCTCTAGAAAGCTTGATTCTGACCTGTTCCAATATAAAATATCTTTAATACAAATTGGACAGACAATACCAGGGGAACTACGGGGGACTGTGGGAACCAACCTGCTTGACCCTAGAAGACAGTGATGCCGGCTGAAGCTCTGAAATGGAAAGGGGAGATGGTGTCTCTGAATTGGCAATCCCAGCCCGTGACCCTCACTGACCTTTACAAACTTCTGTAGGGCCTTTTACCAGGCCCCTCTTTGCCAACAGAGGGGCCAGGCTTCATTTTTTAATGTGCAAAAACACTGTTTAAAACCACACCTAGAAACCAGGTGAAGTCAAATCACTGCCTGGGCTATACATCTTTATTCGCAAAAGGGGGATGAAGTCAATAGGATGCTACATACTGGCCACAGAGGAGGAAAATGAAGGGGAAAAGAATAGAATAATAAAATAATTTAAATGGAAAGAGGCGTCTGCACAGTTCCAAAACACATCCAGTGCTCCAACCCCAGGCACCTTAGTGGTGTTCTGCTGGACTTACAGAGAGTCACAGAATCACACAATCACAGAATGATATGGGGTTGGAAGGGGCCTCTGGATCATTTCGTCCAACCCCCCTGCCAAAGCAGGTCCACCTAGAGCAGGTTGCACAGGAACGTGTCCAGGCGGGTTTTGAACCTCTCCAGAGACAGATTCCACCACGTCCCTGGGCAGGCTGTTCCAGTGGTCTGGCATCCTCAAAGTAATGAAGTTCCTCCTCATGTTTAGATGGAACTTTGTGTGTTCAAGTTTGTGCCCGTTTCCTCTTGTCCTGTCACTGGGCACCACTGAAAAAAGACTGGCCGGTAGTGCCCGGTGATACACCAGTATATCAGTGTCTGTCTTGTACTGGACAGCCTGAAATCACACAGAATCCTCCATGTGAGGTTTTGCAGCAGAGGCACAGGGCTTGGCTCTTATGTGTGTAATAGCGAATAAAAACCCCTGAGGGTTACAAAGACAGTGCAAATGTTCAAAAATCTCTGTCGCTACTCTGTTATTAAACTTTCAAAAACTAGGCATTTCCATTTTAGCATAACTGTGTTCAACTGTGTTGTAACTCTGGTCCAAGAAAAACACTCTTCTAAGAGTCTAAAAGCATGTAGTTTAAAAATGATGCCCACTTAAGAAGTAATTTCTGTCATTTAATATTTAACTGCTTCCTTTTTCTCAAATTCCAGTGGGCTGTTCAGAGGGAAAGGAAGTTTTGCCATATCACATGGCCAATATTGTGGACATTGAAAATAGCAAAGCACAACAGCTAAATTTAGCATTACCACGCACTCAAATATTCTGCTGCTTATCTACTCTTTTACTATGAAATAATACAGTTTAGTGTCATATATTTATGGTTCACCCTCTTTTGATCGAAAGAAACACTCTTACTCGAGGCAAGAGTAAGATCTATTAAACACAGACACAGACACCAGATGGCTGAGGATATTTGTCTTTTTCGAGGATAACGTTAGAGTGTGGAGCCAAAACTTGGTTCAAAGGCTGCCCTGAGACCCCTTGGGGTTACATTTTTTTAAAAAGCAGCCAATAACCTTTGCATCCAGAACAACAAAACTCACTTCACTGACTCATCTTTCCGATAACAGTCACATCATCATTTTGAAAACAAGCAAACCCAATGACCAAATCCAAACAATTTCCTTGAATGGAGTGGCAGCAAGAGGCTGAGCTTTTATTTTACCTACTAGCTCAATAGTGACATCAGATGTGCTGGGAGGACACCTCAGGGGGTGGGGGAGTGCACATGAAATAAAATTGTGGCAGGTTCTACCTTATGGAACGAGTATCCCTATACCCTTAAGCAAACTCCGCTGTTATCACAGGGAACTTTTGCACTGCGTTACCCAATTTGCATTCCAAATACCCATTACATAAATATTTGTCATCCTCGCTTGTTTTGCTACGAGCTGTGTAAGCTCTTTAGGGCTGCGCCTCGTGACCTGGACTCCGAGTTCATTAAGTCATGTTCGGTTCCACTTCCCTATGACTTCTCCCCTGACTTTTGGCCCTTACCAAAGTTTCTCTGTACTTCAGCTCGCAACTCATAAAATAGGAGCCAGGGCTCTTGCTGGCCAAAGAAGAAGCCATTAACCCTTATGAGGATCTTGCACACCCAGGCAACAAGGCTGTATCCAGAGCTTAGGAGGACCATTAGATTAAAGAGCCGATATATTGCATAAGGCCAGACACAGCCCTCTCTGACTGGGGATGTCCCTTTCACCAGGCACGTACATACCTACCAAGCAATGAGAGAAGAAGTCTTCAGTTTCTCCCTATGAAAATAATTAGATGAATTTATCAGGCTCTTTCAAAAAGTTATAGAAACAGCCACTTTCTATGTCTCCTCTGGTCCAATTAATACATGTCTGAACACTATAAAATGGTCACCATAGAGATATGGCAAGGTAGATATAGGGGAATAGAGGTATGAGATTGCACGCAATCTTTTGCATAGTCCAGTGTACCTAAAAGATCTTTAACCGAAGGAAAAGATCAGATTCAGTACAGGTAGATCAGTAGATGTGCTGCTGGCATGCACACCTAAGGATGAGCTGCAACATCACAGGAAAGGTTTAAGACTCTTTGTAATCTGGTCATGTTATTATGATTTGCTCTTGGCCTTGTAGGAACTGGATAATAACCTATCTTACAGAAACGATGCTGTGAAGAGACACTGTTTTTTAACCACATTCACTAAAGCATATAAAAGATAAGATGGTATCTCACGCCATCAGTGTAGCAGAAGTCAATGAGTTTACATTTCTTCATGGTGATATCTGCTAGCACCAAAACACAGGACACAATTGTTGCCTTCTTCGTCTGAGCTGACATCAGTGTAGCCATTTTCACAGCGATGTTTCTTGAAGAGCAGAGTGATGATTCCCAGGGTATTGAGGTCTTCGTCACAATTTTTCTTTTTTTACTGATTTTTCTTTGAAGTTGGAGTTCACAAAGTGAGGGACAAGAAGCACCACTGGCACATGGTGAGACCAAAGGCATTACTTTTTCAGTGTCAGGGTCTTTCTCAAGATACTTTCAACCCATGGCAAAATAATTGGAAGTGACATTTTTCCTTTTTAGAAATTTTCAACAGGACCTGGCTATTTCCACAGCGCTTACTTTAAAACCCAGCCACTTCCACACAGAAGGAAATCTAAAAGAAAAGTTTGTTTCTTTGCTCAGTGCCGAATCTTTTCTAGGCTTCAGGAGGGGTTGCTTGGAACACAATTTTGCAGACAGCATGAGCATTATGTCAGTGTCGGCAACAAGATATGATATCATTATTCCTTGGAAGCTAGTTTTTTTTAGGCTGTTTGTGTTCCCTTGTGGTGCACCCTCAGTCCCCACCCACACCTGCTGCTGCGTCTGCTCTGAGGGATGGAAAGATTGATTTTGTCTAATTTTACCACCCACTCTGAAGTTGTTGGTTCATAACCTGTGCTGAGACTTTTCACTTCACGCCAGATTTTGTGAATGGCAAAGCTGCCTAAAAGCCAGCTTCTTAAATCTTGAGCCCCTTCTTTATAGAAAATTTCTTACAGAAAACTAAACCCATCACCCTCTGAACTCACTGTAAGTATAGTGGTGGCCTATATGGTTTATTTAATTTTCACCTCTTTTTCTGTCCTTACACACACATTTGAACACACGCACACACTCACATTTTGAGGACTAGCAGAGCAATTAAATGTTATAATTCTTATCCCTTCTCTGAGCTGTGAAATTGTTACCAATGCTGACAAATCAATATCGCAGGCGTCTGACCGGGAACCCATGGTTACTAAAACTCAAAAACTGTAGTTCCAGGTGCTTTGCAGAATCCAACTATTTCTGCATCAGCTATCCACGTTTCATATTTTCAGGTCATTCCAAAGCCGCCACAAAGACAGACTCTGCTTTTTAGAAAAGAAACAAATACAAGAGGTGTGTTGGTTTTTTGGTTTTTGGGTTTTTTGTTTGGTTGTGGGTTTTTTTTAAATATTAAGTTTATTTGCTGATGAAATAAAAAGTCAGAGGCTGGAGAATGTCTATAGGATTTATCTATATCCAGGTCCTGTTCTGTTCCCCTCGGGAAATAGAAGTCCTGTTGTATTTCCCTAGCGGCATGCTCCACGCTGAGCGAAATAATATTTCAGCCTGGTAGGAGCTGCCGCTGTGCATCTGTGCAGCCTAGAGGGATTCACAGCTACAGCAGCCCTGCTCCCAAGGCTTTGGCTTGTAGGACCCCAGGGTAGGCTGCCTCTGGCTCCCTGCTGCTATCCTACTGATGGCACCGCAGGAATCCCCTCTCTGTCAGTTTTTGGGAGCTGCCAGACCTAAATAACCCTGGAACTGAATAAGAAGGGAACTGAACAAGTGCTCAAGAGCTTTATGATGTGAGGGCTATTCAGGCTTGCCTTTCCCAAACTGAATCTGCTCAGTACCAGACAAGTTTGTTAGAAGTGTCACAGGATGTTTAAAGGGCAAGCATTAGTCACGCCGGTGCAGAGCAGTGTGGTGAGACTTAAATGAGGCTTGATTCATAATCTGGACTAACAGAGGATATGTTTCAATGAGAAGGTAAAAGGGGCAGCTCTAACAGGAAAGAGTACGCAACACTTAGCAACTGTTCCTCTGCTGCAAAGAAATCAATTTGTGGTATATGAAACCGAATTAAGATGACAGTGCCCATCGTCATGAGAAATAACATGTGACTCGGTGTTGGCAGTTACCTCCATCGTGGACAGAGTCTTCATACAGACGTTTTCTGCTTTATGGAAATCTTAAAGCACATGAAGTTGGGAAAGAGGAATAAAGGGCTCTACAGCACGATTTGCTTTGAGGAGGAAGACTTCATGCTAAAACTGCTGAAAAATAAAAATGGCTTGTTTCAAAGCTCTAGCGTGAAAAATGCAGCAGCTTTGCCCTGTGCTTTGACTACTTCTACAATGAATGGTGACATTTGACTGGCTTCTCACTGTGAAGGGAAATTTAACACAACTGTGCTGGCGTCTTAAAGGTCAACTGTCCCTCTCTAACATTCCCTTCTTTAGTAAGAGAGCTGGCATCACTGCGTGTGGGAGCAGTCAGGGTCTTCTCAGGGTCTGCCCATAAATAGTCCTCAGTATTGTGCACAGCTGCACAAGTCCATTAATATGTCCCTCTCAAGATGCCCATCATTTTCATTTAAATATCATTTAAAAATCAAGTATACTTTCACCTCATGCAAATCTGCGTGCCCTCTCATTTCTAGTGTGGAAAATTCTTTGCATCAGAAATATACTGAGGTTGCAGGAAGACCTCACCTGATCGTAGAAATGCTGGTTGCAAAGGGCTCTAGTCTGACCTCCCACTTGAAGCGGGAATATCACCAATGCTGGGTCACACACGATGGAGCTTTGTACAGCCCAGTCTTGGAAACCTTCAAGGCTGGAGATGCCACCGTATCTCTGGGTCTTTTTTTCCGTGCTGCACTACCCTCCCAAGGAAGAAGCTCTTTATGCCAGAGACAAGAAATCCCAGAGCAATAGAAGTTTCTTTTATTAATGGGATTTTTTCTTTGTCTGGAGTGCTCCATTTGGGCCACACTCAGCTGACTGGAATGAGTTGGTGTCACCTTTCAACAGTGTAAATTACAAACCTGATATGAACTTAGACGGCAAATTTAAAGCCTGCCAGGATTTGTAACAAACAAATTAGCTGTGCAATGACATCATTAAACCATAGCGAGAACTTCTGTTTGCTTTTCGTTGCATGAATAGGTGGGAGTCTTTGAAAGGGAGCACCGAATGACTCATGAAGTCACTTTGTGCAGTGTGGAAAGCTTAGGGCTGTTCTAGTTTCTGTTGCTGGGGAGCGAGAGGCACCTAACTCCCTGCCTTTTTCTCAGACCTTTCACTGGGCCACTGTTTCCCTGCAGAGCAGAAACGTGGTTCTTACACGAGTATCTAACCAGGACCCTGAATCTAAGCTCCCTCGATGGCTTCATTAGTTACCATGTGTCAGCTAAGCTGGTGTCATCTGTATGCATTATCTTGTCATCTTCAGCCATCAGGTGATGTGACCTAGGTGATGTAGCTAATGCTGGGTGGCATTACGTGCTATGGGGGTGGACCAGGAGCACGCTGCGGTCTCACAGCTCTCCTGCTCACACTGTCTCGGTGTGAGGAGATGCTGGTAGCTCTGCTGGCGGATTTACAGAAGTGCATTTCATTTCATGTCCGAGGTTGTGGTGAAATGTTGCTCGCATTCAAGCAGCTGAAATGCAGGAGGGCTGCGTTTCAGTGGCAAGTTAAAAGGATCTTTTTGTGCAGCTAATCTTACAAAGTGCAGTGGAGTTTGTCTTGATGCATGACCACTACCTAATGCAGATCAGTCAGTCAGCATAGTCCTTGGGTGTTTAAATTCAAAAATTCCATAAATATTTCACCCGTTTTGGTGAAAAAAAACCCAAACCAAAAGAAAATGCATAAAGCAAAGCAGATCACTACATGAAATAAAAACCTTCCCTGTCTGAGATGCAAAAATCTCAGCAAGCTTTATTTATTGCTTGCTTGCGTCTACATAGTTGCTTCTGTTTCTCCATTAGGGGAGGAAGTGCCAAACGGCTTCCTCCACCTGGGACTGCCTATGGGGTGTCTGCTGCACCTCTCTTCATAGGAAATGGTGCAAAATTCCTCTTCTTCTGAGATATCAGACTCGGGTTTTTGCACACATGAGATCTGCAAGTCTTGCTGTTTGTGAAAAACAGTTAAGCCTTTGATTATTTAACAGTCATGGAGTTCAAACCTTTCGATTTTCTCCATAGCTTGTGCTTTAATGCTCTGTGGATGGGCTGTGCCTGCTCCTGGATCCATGTATGTAATTCCTGTTGACTTTAATAAAAAAAACTGTATGGGGGATCTGAGACAGAAGTAATTTCATTATATCGTTTTCCTTTCTGCCCCATATTGCTGTGTTCTGTAGCATCTGTTTAATAAGCTTCTTTTTCCCACTGGAAAATCTCCTCAATCCACACTGGACCGATGACTGCAAGCCAACTAAATTTCTTCATTTGAAACATTTTAGTTGAATATTTGGGTCACAAACAGTGAGATCCCAGCTATGACTTTGCTTTATAGATGTTCACCTGCCTCAAGTGAGTTCTTCACAGGACCCAGCTCACAGTGGTCACCTGGAAAGTTCATGCAGTCCTTTTTCTTTTATGGCAGGAGGCACAGTTAAATTCCACTTAAAGCTGAGCCTTAGATGCCTCTGGAGCAAAAACTGCTGATAAGACAAAATTCCTTAATGGTGCACACCATGGTTATCAATGTGGGCTACAAACAGGGGCTGTGCGGAAATAATGAATTTGCTTCTCTCTGTGCATGAGTTGGGATCACCCCACTGTGGGAGTTGCTGTGACATAGAGGTGCTCAGAGATAGAAATGACAACCCCTGTGCCATGATCTCCATGTTAGGCAGGGTGCAGTGGGAGTGTTGAAACGGCAGGAGGCTTTTGCTTGTGTGGGCACGCTCACTGCTCACTGGAAGTTAGTGCCTCATCATGCCATGTGGCTCCTGCTCTGCAGCCCTCTTTGGGTGGGGTTTGCGCTCAAGGCATGCAAGGAGCAATTATTCCAGTATTGAGTGGATAGACCCAGCCAAGACTTCAGCCAGAACTTCTTGGTTGGTTTTTGGTTTTGTTTTTTTATTTCCTCTGATTTTGAGCACAGTAGTGCAGATGTCCATTTTCAGTCGTGCATCAATTTGGGCATCAAGGTTTATGGGTGTTTATTTGCATGTTCTGGCTCATTTCTGTTTCCCTTTAGTCCAACCATTCATTCAAAAAACCTGCTGTCCTTGGGAACCCCCATGGGTTTTTCTGGACTTCCTCTAGAGGCAATGTGTGCATAAAATTTGGTGGCCTCACAAACTTGGTGACCTTCTACAATGGCGTTACATTGTTGTTGGATAAGGGAAGAGCAACTGACATCACCTACCTGGACTTGTGTAAAGCATTTGACACTGTCCTGCGCGACATCCTTGTCTCTAAATTGGAGAGATATGGATTTGACAGATGGACCACTTGGTGCATAAGGAATTGGCTGGATGATCACACTCAAAGAGCTGTGGTCAATGGCTCAATGTTCAAATGGCGACCAGTGATGAGTGGTGTTCCTCGGGGGTTGGTACTGGGACTGGTGCTGTTTAACATCTTTGTTGGTGGTACTGACAGCGGGATTGAGTGCACTCTCAGCAAGTTTGCTGATGACACCAAGCTATGTGGTGCAGCCGACACACTAGAGGGAACGGATGCCATCCAGAGGGACCTGGACAATCTTGAGAGGTGGGCCCATGTGAACCTCATGAAGTTCAACAAAGCCAAGTGCAAGGTACTGCACATGGGTCAGGGCAATCCCAAGCACAAACACAGGCTGGGCAGAGAATGGATTGAGAGCAGCCCTGAGGAGAAGGACTTGGAGGTGTTGGTAGATGAGAAGCTCAACATGAGCCAGCAATGTGCGCTCATAGCCCAGGAGACTAACCATATCCTGGGCTCCATCCTTGGCCATCAGGTTGAGGGAGGTGATTCTGCTCCTCTATTCTGCTCTCATGAGACCTCACGTGGAGTACTGCATCCAGCTCTGGAGCCCCCAACATTAGAAGAACACGGACCTGTTGGAACAGGCTGGAGATGATCAGAGGGCTGGAGCACCTCTCCTATGAGGAAAGGCTGAGAGATTTGGGGTTGTTCAGCTTGCAGAAGAGAAGCCTCTGGGGAGACCTTGTAGTGGACTTCTAGTACTTAAAGGGGGCCTACAGTAAAGGTGCAGAGGGACTCTATATCAGGGAGTGTAGTGATAGGACAAGGGCTAATGGTTTCAAACTGAAAGAGGGTAGATTTAGATTAGATATTAGGAAGGAATTCTTTACTGTGAGGGTGGTGAGACACTGGAACAGGTTGCCCAGAGAAGTTGTGGCTGCCCCATCCCTGGAAGTGTTCAAGGCCAGGCTGGATGGGGCTTTGAGCAACCTGGTCTAGTGGAAGGTGTCCCTGCCCCTGGCAGATTGGAACTTTAAGATGGTCTTTGAGATCCCTTCCAACTCTAACCATTCTATGGTCTATGATTCTATGATAAAATTGTGGGAATATAACCATTCCTTGGGAATGACCTCTGCTAGCTCAGCTGTCACTTCCCTCAGATAGCAGTTCTTTCTGGGCTACTGTCAGGGAACCAAGCATTTTCTTCTTTTTTGCTTCTCCCGTGCAGACCTACTGGAAGCAGATGACCACAGGGTATCAGAAACTTTCTAAAAGACAGGTGCTTTCTGCTCTGGGCATGAAGCAGGCTGTTCTTCAGGGAAAACTTCGCTAGTGCTCAGAATGAACAAAAGCTCAGTTAGATGGAGGCTTTCCTTCATATATAAGAAATCAAGTGCTTTTTAAATTGAATTTACTTTGTATGGAAATGTCTTTTCTAGGGGTGAGTGGCTGACAAAGCCTTTTCATCCTACGTGACTCATCCAAACTCTGCCTACATCTGTTGTGACTGAACATTTTACCAAACCATGGTTGCTCAGTGACTTATGTTACAAGAGCGTAGGTGATTCAGTTGAAATGCTAGCTACCTCATGGTGAAAAGTTATGCCATGGTTGGCCTCAATGAACTTAATTGTAGTAGGGATGAATGTATCTTCTGAAATGAGCCCTCCAATCAAGGGCTCAAGGTAGCCTGCCAGGGAAATTTGGGAGTCAGCTTCTCCTCAGTGGTGCCTGCTGACAGGACAAGGGGCAATGGACACAAGCTGGAACACAGGAAGTTCCATCTGAACATGAAGAAAAACTTCTTTAGTTTGAGGGTAACAGAGCATTGGAACAGACTGCCCAGAAAGGTGGTGGAGTCTCCTTCTCTGGAGATAGTCAAAACCCGCCTGGATGCCTTCCTGTCCAGCCTGCTCTAGGTGAACCTGCCTGTGACAGGCGAGTTAGACTAGATGATCTCCAAAGGTCCCTTCTAACCCCTACAATTTTGTGATTCTGTGAAGCCAGTGGAACTTGTACTGCCAGTATTAATACCAGATCACCTCTATAGTCCAGGAGATAGTGGTAATTCAGTGCCTTCTGTGTGTGTTGTGTTCAGGCAAAATCATGAGAAAAAAAAAAGCCACTTCAGAATGTCTTACGCTGGGCGGTGCAAGGCCAGGGATTGCATAGGATGAGTTTGTGTCCTCCTTCAGCCCTGTTCGAGCTCGAGGCAGGTGCTCATGCAGGCTGCTTGCACTCTTCCATCAGAGGTGTGGAGCCGTAGGAAACACAGACTTTTCTCATCTTCTGTACCAGCTGCATGCCAGATAACTCAGAATACAGAAGGATTTACTTTGCTGTGTAAGTTTGCAGTTTGTCTTTGCCTAGAAAAATAGTAAACTTTAAAAAGATAGATTTTGCTTTAACCTATGGGACAGCTGAGATCTTTATTGAGTGCTCCGTGATTGGCTCTACTTAGTCATGGACGCTTCTTCAGGTGCTTCACAGAGGATCTGTCCCCAGCAAGTAGTTTCCAGAACTTGATCTAGGCTTAACTCATCACTTGAACTCTCACAATGCTTTGATGCTTAGAAGTATTGCTCAGTCTTTCTCCTGGACCGCTTTCTTAAAGGTAATTTCAGCCCTAGGTTACCCTAGGGTAGATTACTCCAGATCATTTATCTGCTTTTATTCTGTGTGCATAGCAAAGGTGTGATCATGCAGCTGAGCATGCGTGACTCTGTATGTGAGTAAGGAGAGAAAGGAGTTAGGGTTTCCTGGGTTTTCTAGGAAGCAAGGAAAGGCGACCCCATGCATCAGGAGTGTCTGGAGTTCCTGGGATTACAGATGGAGTCTCCTCACCTATGTTGCACCAGTTTTCTGCTAGTTAAAGTACTCTGGTACTCACACATAAACTTGTGCAGACCTGTCCCGGGGAGAGTCAAAGGAGGCAGTGGCTCCTGTTCTAAGCTGTGTCACCTCCTCTCTATTCCCAGTATTTTCCTCCAGCTTTCATACAGCGTGAGGTGATTTTAATGCACAGTTTAACCTCACAGAGAATGGAGAAATCCTCTCCTGAACAATATACTCAGTGTAATCAACATGTACTGAGGAAGCAGAACTAGCACCATTTAATCCCAAAAAGAGGGCAGGAACCAGAGACAACCTCCCAGGGTTCACTGATGTTAGCAGTGTAGACAGAAATAAATGCTAGCAGGGTCCTGCTACAGAAGGGAGAAGGGAGGGTGTGTTGCAGATATATTCTTGCGGTGTATTAGCAGTTGAAATCAAACAAAGTGAGGAGGAGGAGAAGGAGGAAGAAGAGGAAGAGGAGGGTAGGAAATACTGCTGCATTGCTACCACCATGCCATGACACCAAAAAAACCAAACCGTGGGAGTCCCTGCTCTGGGAAAACCAGAATAACTGCACGTGCTGCCCAAGGTCAATGTCTATGGGCAGGACTGAACTGTGCCTCAGCCTGAAAAATTATCAATGCCCACATTCAACTCTGTGGATGACTATGAGCATTTTGGAAGTTAATGGCATCTTTCTGTTAAGACCATCTGGCCTTAAGATCTAGGCCAGTCCTAGCCACAGTCCTGCACTGGGGTGCATATGGCAAGGGTGCATAGACCCAAGAGAAGTCCCTAATGTGTTGGGTCATAATATTTTAGTGATGAAGTAATGACTATAGAACTTTGTCTAACGTTTGATGTTGCTGAGAAACCTGTTCATCTAATTGCTGTCAGGCGAACTCTTGGTACGAAAGGGCAGTGGACTGGAACATCCCTCTGCTGGCACCCCAACTGTTTAGCTCTTACCCTGTTATTTTTAAAATTTGTTTTGTAACCAAAGCAAAGCCACTGATTTTCTTAAATCATTTTCCTGACTAAGCAAGGGGCTCTGTTATCTCTGAGCCAGGGAAACATTCAGTTGGTGTTCATTCTGGACCGTGCAATGATTCATAGATGTTATAAAAAAGAAAAAAAGCTCAAAGTAAGCAAATTAAGTTAAATTCATGAGCATCAGGCTGAGCTAGCTGCTTCAGATCACTAAGATGTTGATGTGTTGCTCTTTGTTACTGAATTGATAGAACCCAGCTTTAAACCTTCCACACACTCTTAATTTTTTCGTTCCTCCAAACCAGAACTACAGGTGCCTTCTTTGTAATGGAATCTGGTGGAGTTGCTAGGGAAGAGATCTTCAAAGTACAGAACTGACTGTACAGCTCAATGCTGCGTTTAAGATCTTGCTTTTTAATAAGCTGAACAGAAAATGGATTCTATTTATCTACAGACCCTAAAGGCTTGAAGTTCGCCTTAAAACAAATGTCTCAGTTTTGTGGCTCAGGCTACTTCCTGACATGGTGATCTCAAGAATCACTATTTAGTAATTATATTGCATGAGCAGCATAATGGGGTTTCTTTATTGTCATGACCATCTAGGATCAGATGTGTTCCTTGTGTTCCTTGATTTTAATAGACTTCACATTAGGAATAGGGCTCATGTGAATTTGCCCCAGGCACTCATAATCTAACTTGGGTGTCACTGCTGTGACACTTAAAGGATGTGGCAGGAGCATAACTTTGATTTACACAAGACACTCCAGGGGAAAGAAGTGGAAGAGGTGAAGGGACACCTTCATGATGCCCGGCAGGGAAAGGCAGTGGCTTCATATTATCTCAGGCTCCGTGGGCAGCACAGAGCCCTCTCCTCAAGTCATCTCTCACCGGGCGCTGGCAGGATGTGCTCACCAGCTTTCGTGACAGAAATTAATTCCCGTATTGCTTCAGATGAGCCAACTACAACTCCCCTCTTTGTCTTAAAGGTCACCAGGATGCTGGAAGCTGGCTATAATTCTCAGAGAAGTGCGTGGTAGCCTCACGTCTTTGAATGCCCACTTGTTTCCTGCATATCCCTTGGCAGAGGCTGTATCCTGAGATCTGTATCCACTTAGGACGCCCACAGGCTAGGTGTCAAACCTCTGCCTGACTCTGCGCCACCTCTACAGCTGAATCATTATAGGGCATGTAGACAGAAGTTTGTAATAGGTCAAGGCAGTAACCAGAGATTTCTTCCACTTCTAATAAACTTGCTGTTTCATTTGAGGAAGGGTAAAACAGAGATTTCAGCTTCCAGGGGAGCAGATATACAGTGCTACCCAGACTTTTCCTCCTGTTTTCCAGGAGCAGCTTCAGCCACAGCTAGTCCCAGGGTCATTCCCAGGAGCCCACCTAGAGTGAGAAGCCAGTCAGACCAGTAAAACAGGAAAATTTTGATCCAGTTGACCTATTGCCCCCTTTCTTGTGATTACAGGTCAAATATGTCTCTGCTCACCAGACAGAGCCTTGTGTTTCGGTGCCCCTGTGCCCTGCCTACTAATGGCAGAGAGGAGCAGCTTTGAGTCTCTGTACCCACCACATGCAGCCCATGATGACATGCCTTGCTTTGTGTGCAGTTCCGTGCACATCGTAGCTTATCCAGAGAGCTGAGCATATGCAGCACTTTTCAAGGTTAGTGGGCTCACAGTGTTCAGCATTGCTGAGATGGTTGTTTAATGCAGATTTAGAAGAAGTAACTTTAAATCTGGAATATATTTTCTCACTGCATCTATACATTGTTATTGTGCTGTTGCATGACAATAATTTAATTCACTGTAGTTTGCTGAATAGCTTTTTACACAGGAAGAATCTCGGGAATGTAACTGAAAAACGTGGACAGAACTTGCCCAGATTTGTGTAAGCCCAGGGGAAAAGATTAGAAAGGCCAAAGCTCAGCTAGAACTAAACCTGGCCCTGGATGTTAAAAACAATAAAAAGAATTTCTATAAATATATTAATAGCAAGAGGAGGACTCGGGAGAA
>JAOXNO010000001.1:180667050-180702917 GCA_028565335.1 Limnodromus scolopaceus | reverse complement strand
TTTTTTTGTTGGTTGGACTCGATGATCTCTGAGGTCCCTTCCAACCACTACGATTCTGTGATTCTGTGATTCTGTGAGAATGAGTCCCCCTCTTAGGGGGAAGAGCTGATCTGGGATGGAGTCCCAGTAGGAGATCCTTGCAGAGTTGGACTTGCTCTTCTTGCTGCTACCAGGCATATGGGAGACGAGGTAACAGTGATAGCTTATAGGAGTCCCATCTTCCCTAGCAATAGCCAGACATCCACACATCTGTATATGTCTCAACCCTCAGCAGCAGTGACCCTGGGTTTCCACAGCTTTTCAAGTAAAAGCAAAATGTGCAGCAGAATCATGAGCCTGGGCTACTCCTTGAAGTCTGCTGTCCTGGACAACTGCTTCTCTTGTCTGCCAAAACCTTGCTCTGACTGTGGACTGCCTCTGACCCATGCAGTAAGCATATTCATAAACACGGATTTACTCCTGATGCTTTTACACCTGGGACAGAAAAACCCATATGACTGTTCCAGCTGAGGGCTGACTGGCTAGATAGCAGCTCTTCAGAAGAGGTCCTCAGTGCACTTTAGTGCACCCCAAGTTGAATATGTAAACAGCACGCCCTTGCAGAGATGGGTGCATACTGTACTACGTAGCAAGAGAAGAACAAAGCCAGCAGACCAAGGTGCCGCCAGACTGGTCCCCTTTACTTGGCACTGGTGAGATTGCATATCAATTCCTGTGTCCAGTTTAGGGACCCCAGCGCAAGAAAGATATTGAAAATTATTGAAAATCTGGAGTAAGTCCAGCCGAGGGCCACTAAGACAGCCAGGGGACTGGAATTAGACTGTAGAAGACAAAACTAAGGAACGTTTTCCCAACCTAAAAGGGAATTACACAGAACACGGAGCCAGGCAGTTCTCTGGGTACACAGAGAAAGATGAAAACCGAGCTGCAGCAAAGGAAATTCTGTTTAGACATAAGGAAAAAATTTTCAGTGCGGGTGGTCAAATACTAAAGCAGGTTGCTCAAAAAGCCCACAAAATCTTTGTCTTTGAAGATTGACTAGACGAAGCCCTGAGCCAGCTGATTTAACTTTGAAGATAGCCCTGAGGGGTGAGGAGAGAAGACATCAACCTGAGTGACGTCCAAAGGCCACTTCAGCCTCCATTCTTGCATGATTCTATGTGTTTTTTCATCTTTCCGATGTCCTGGACACACTCGTGTGCTCTGTGTTGTGGACCAGTGTATATTTAGGCACGCTGAGTGCAAATGCCTTGGAAAGTAGCAATTCCCACAGTGTGAGAGAGAAAAGGCCTCATTCATTTCTACAAGAAGCTCCCCTGTGTGCTGAGGAAGTGGGGGCTTATGTCATCCTCTCCCCCATCCTCTTCACTGTAGCTCTCTAGCACAGTCTGGCACTTATGTGTTGAGTTTAAAGGCAAGAGGCAGACTTGTACTTATTTATTCTAGAAAGGTCACTTCAGACGTCGTATCTGGATTCTGGGAGGTCCAGCCATGACTCAGTCTTCCAGCTTAGCTGATTTAGGTACCAAGAAGCCAACTGCATTGCTCATGTTCACACATCCAGCGTGAGTCAGTAGCTTGGCTTAAAGTTGTAACTGCAAGGCCCTGGATGTTGGAGCTTTAGTCTGTCACCCGATGCCTCCTTTTTGGTATGACTTGACCCCGGACCTAATGGTGCTGTCAGAAACCAGCTGAGCAGCGTGACCCCAGATACCTCAAACCTGCACCATCCCAGCAGCTGAAGAAAATACCGATCTGCAGCAGGCTTCCCAGGCACATGGGTTTGACCCGGGCAGGGGGTCCGTCCAGTGTGCACTGAAAGCCTGTTGTCCATTGTGCCCTCAGCGCTGGGCTAGCTTGCAGGGAGCAAGGGTGACCTGGGGCCTGTCACTGCTGGGATGCAGCAGGCACCCCCAGCACAAGAACAGAGTGGTCGCCTCACCATCTGGGAGCAGGTCCAGGTAGGTCTGGCAAACTCAGTCCCAACTGCAAGTGCTGGCTTGAAGAGAGAAGTCATATCCTGGATGTGACTCCACTGAAATTTCCAGACAAAGAATTCATTGGTTTGTCATGTTACAGTTCTTCCACTGTGCTTTGTAATGGACCGAGTACACCCTGAGCACAACCCTTCAAGTCATGCTACTTGCCTGCACATCCCTGCAGAATGAATTGGGCATGTTGCTTTGGGCTGTTATCCAAGGGCATTTCATTTGTCTAGTCAGGAAAAGTTTCAGGATGAATTAATGTTTATATCTGTGAAACACAACCTGAAACCCTATGTTTTCTTCACGGCAATCTGCACTTCTCCTGAAGCAGACAATCGTGATTTCATTTGACCAACTTTGGAGCTTTTGAAAATGGCTTTTATGTATTTAACATTTGTTAAAATGGATATTGTGTGGCCAGACTTTCTTAGGTCCCTTTCTGTTTTCGTTTGAGCGCTCAGGAGGGAGAATTGCCCTGCAGTGCTGACTAGGGATAAGTTCAGGCTTACATTTCTGGGGAAGCTGCCTGGGGAAGCATAGAGGTTAAGAAGTCATTTGAAGTCACTTGACTGGAATCATCCCTGTGTATAGCCACTGGTATTGCTCCATCCACAATGGGCAAATAAGATGATATGTGGTTAGGAAAGCCTTGCTTTGAGTTTTGTTTTACAATCCAAAGCCACAACAGTGGTCACATTGAGTTTCTGTTTCTTCTAGATTAGCAAAGTTTTGGAAAATAGAAAGTTTGCAGGTTGGCACAATGAACATGAAACCAGCAGCTGTATTCCTTCTTCACAGTTTCTGTTTCAAAATAGACTGCCAGAAGAGATGACCTTCCACTGTGGCTTTTAAATCTTCCATTTACTAAGTTTAGTTGACTTTTAACCAGATCACGTTCTGCAATCCTCCCTTAAATCATCCACTTTCTGCACAGGCTGCTGTCTCCTTCTCTTATGAATGGCTGGTCCCCCTGATGATTAAACAACAAATATAATTTTCTCATAGACTGTGTAATTGCTGTGCAGCAATGGAAAGAATAGGATAAAATGGAGCTATGACTCAGTGCTTGGCAGACTGTGGAGAAGAGGGGTGTACGAGAAGTGATGAATATGCTTGGGATTTCTGTGCAGAAATTCAGTTTTTAAATGCACACTTAGCTGATACAATTAATTAAAAGATAAAGTGCTTAAGTACTTGACTAATCTAACTGGGACAAGGGAATAAAGCAGTTTATATTTCTCTAACAGTTTGCAAGTCAAAATAGCAGTATCTACAACTGTAGATAAATGCCTTGGTAGAATTTCTGTGATAACCCTGATTCCTAAGGCTTTCTAAGTCAGCTCTTTTCCTTTCTATAGTACATAGTCAGCTGATCCCTCTGATATTTTTAATCCAAAATCCATTTTTATTTCATTCCTCTCTCATTTCTAAGAACTACCAGTCACATTTTTCCTCAGGTATATATGCATAATTCCCATTGATTTTAATGGCAGCTGGAAATTATGGAGCTGAGAGCAATTTGGTCCTATTTATTTAAACAAAAAAAACAACAAATGAAGCTTTACTCTGAAAAGACTTTGTCTAGATGAGGCTTCCCAGAAAGTGCTGTGTTCATGGAATTTCATTCTCAAAATTAAAACTTTTTTTCTAAATAAAGAGACAGCTACTGGCAGAAACACTTAACTTACTGGCTGACTTTATTACTAAAGAAATGAGTGCTTGTCTCAGAAATTTTTCCCAGCCTGCATAAAACAAAAATGCCTCCAAGGAAGCATCTGTTGGTCATTTTCCTTTCCACAGAGCCATGACCAGAGTCTGTGCCTTTGTAGCACTAGATGAGAGCTAAGCCAGTGACAGAGTCCCAGGGCAACAATAACCAAGAAGATGAGGATGATGGGTTCAAAGCGAGAAAAAACCAATGCTGCTGACAATCTCAGAATGAATCAAATTAAAGCAGAGCTGCTGTGTGAGTCTGTGAGGAGACACATTAAATATCAGTAAAGACTCACCTAGAAAAAAATGAGAATGGTAGACTTCATTTGTTGTCTTAAAGTCATCCACCCATGAAAAGCTACTTGTTGTTTGTGTAGCTGGAGCCCTGTGAGATGTCCTCCACATCTGTTGTTCCCTGGGACACTGTGAGCTTGAGCCTGGAAATTTTTCTGGGAGTGTCTGCTTAGCTCATTCAAATGCCTTACATGTGCCCATACACAAGTACTAGCGTACCAAGACAATGGTTTGTGGTGTGGAGCTGAGCACATTGCCCTTCTGGCTTCACTGTGAATCCCAGGCTAAGCTTTGCACAGCCACAGAAGAAGAAGATCATCGGTGAAGAGCACAGAGGAGAGATCATTTCAAACAGCTCCTCTTCTGGCATGAGGGACTTGTCTTTCCTGGTGACCTTGTGCATTAGGTCTGCTCCTTCACCCTGGGGGCAGGTGGGTGCACTGGGTCACCACTGTAGAGGTGACTGCAGTCATATTAGTTGACATAACTCCAGAAGTCCCCATACGCTCAATGTACTGCTCTCATATCTCTTGTATTGTATCACTTTCATATAGTATAGTGACTCTTGTGGGGAGCCAATGCCCTGAATTACCCTTGGAGCATGTGGTCTCCCCAGGCAATTTGAGAAACATCTGCAACTCATCTTATCTGTGTGACTAAGAATGAAAGGAGGGCTGCCGTGCCAAGTGGCTCCTGTTCTCCCACTGTGAATGGAGCTGGAACTAGAATGGGAAGCACAATTAATGACATGAAATGTAAATTGTCAGGAATGTAAGTAGAGAAATTTCAGCCATGTGTGGAAGTAGCAGAGATGAAGCTTTGCTTGAGGTGTTGTGTGTTCATGTAAGTTGCTACATGACATGGAAATCAAAAACAAGATTGTACTGGGGACCTCAGTTTCAGTAAAGCCCAGCAATATCACAGAATCACAGAATGATAGAATGATAGAATGATAGAATCATAGGATAGTTTGGGTTGGAAGGGACCTTTAGAGGTCATCTAGTCCAACCTTCCCTGCAGTGAGCAGGGACATCTTCAAATAGATCAGGTTGCTCAGAGCCCCATCCAATCTGACTTTGAATGTTTCCAGGGATGGGGCATTCACCACCTCTCTGGGCAACCTGTTCCAGTATTTCACCACCCTCATTGTAAAAAATTTCCTCCTTATATCTAGTCTAAATCAGTCCTCTTCTAGTTTAAAACCATCACCTCTTGTCCTATCACAACAGGCCTTGATAAAAAGTTTGTCCACGTATTTCTTATAAGCCTCCTTTAGGTACTAAAAGGCCGGAATAAGATGTCCCCACGGCCTTCTCTTTTCCAGGCTGAATAACCCCTGTCAGCTTGTCCTCACAGGATAAGTGTTCCAGACCTCTGATCATTTTTGTGGCCCTCCTCTGGACCTGCTCCAACAGTCCACGTCTTTCCTGTGCTGAGGGCTCCAGAGCTGGACATAGTACTCCAGGTGGGGTCTCACAAGAGTAGAGTAGAGGGGCAGAATTGCTTCCCTTGACCTCCTGGCCACACTTCTTTTAATGCAGCCCAGGATACAGTTGACCCCCGGCGCTGCATGCACACATTGTTGTCTCATGTCCAGTTTTTCATCCACCGGTACCCTCAAGTCCTTCTTGGCAGGGCTGCTCTTAATCCCTTCATCCCCCAGCCTGTATTGATACCAGGGGTTGCAGGACCCCAGATGCAGGACCCTAGACTTGGCCTTGTTGAACCTCATGAGGTTCACACAGGTCCACTTCTCGGGCTTGTCCAGATCTCTCTGGATGGCATCCCATCTCCCAGGTGTGTCAACCGCACCAGTCAGCTTGGTGTCGTTGGCAAACTTGCTAAGGATGCACGCAGTCCCACTGTCTATGTCATTGATGAAGGCATTGAACAGTACTGGTCCCAATACAGAGCCTGAGGGACACCATTGTCACCAGTCTCCATCTGGACACTGAACTATTGACCACTACCTTCTGGATGCAACCATCCAACCAATTCCTTATCCACTGAACTGTCCACATCAAATCCATATCTCTCCAATTTAGAGAGAAGGATGTTGGGGGGGAACATGTCAAAGGCCCTACAGAAGTCCAGATAGGCAACATCTGTAGCTCTTCCCTTGTCCCCTGATATGGTCACTCCATCATAGAAGGCCATGAGATTGGTCAGGCAGGACTTGTCCTTGGTGAAGCCATGCTGGCTGTCTCAAATCACCTCCTTGTTCTCCATGTGCCTTAGCATAGATTCTAGGAGGACCTATTCCACGATCTTTCCAGGCACAGGAGGAGGCTGAGAGGTTGGTAGTTGCCAGAGTCCTCCTTTCTACCCTTTTTAAAAATGTCTGCAATTTTTCCCCTTTTCTAGTCACCAGGGACTTCACCTGACTGCCATGACTTTTCAAATATTGTGGAGAGTGGCTTGGCAACTACATCAGCCAATTTCCTCAGGACTCTGGGGTGCATCTTGTCATCCTGTATATGCAGGTTCCTCAGGTGGTCATGAACCTTATCTTCTCTTATAGTGGGAGGGACTTTGCTTCCCCAGTCCCCATCTTGTGGTTCCTCCACTTAGAGAGGTGTGGGAAGAAGCTGCCAGTGAAGACTGAAGTGAAAACTTTGTTGAGTAGCTCAGCCTTCTCCTTGTCCGTTGTTACCAGTTTGCCAGTCTTGCTCATTGAGGGGGGTACGCTTCCTTTTCTTGCTGACATGCCTATAGAAGCCCTTATTGTTATTCTCTGCACCCCTTGCCAAGTTCAGTTCCAGCTGTGCCTTGGCATTCCTGGTTCTATCCCTACACAACCAGGCAGTGTCCCTGTATCCTTCCCAGGATACCTGTCCCTGCTTCCACTGCCTGTGCCTTTCCTTCTTCCCTTTTAGTTTCACCATCAGGTCTTGACTCAGCCATGCTGATCTCTTGCCCTCCTTTCCTGATTTCTTACACCTGGGGATTGAGAGCTCTTGTGCTCTGTGGAAAGTGTCCTTAAAGATCTACCACATCTGTTTTGCTCCCTTGTCCCTGAGGGCAGTTTCCCAGGGGGTCCTATTGACTAATTCCTTGAAGAGCTGGAATTTTGCTTTCCTAAAATTCAGGGTCCTGGCTTTACTCTTTGCCTGCCCCATATCCCTCAGGACTGCAAACTCCATCTGGACAAGAGCTTGTGAGTGTGATGCCTTCTGTAGCTGGTGTAAAAAGGCTTTGTCAATAGGCTTCCCTTGATCGGGCAGCCTGTAGTAGACACCAACCACAAGGTTCCCTTTGTTGCCTAATTCTCTAATTGTTACTCATAGGCTTCCAACCTGCTTATGGCTATTCTTCAGAGACAGCTCTTCAGATTTTATCCATTTCTCAATGGAGGGCAATGCCTCTGCCCCTCCTTCCTCTCCTGTCTCTTCTGAACAGCCTGTAGCTATTGATAGCTGCCCTCCAGTCATGGGATTTGTCCTACCAGATTTCAGCAATGGCAACTAGGCTGTTGCTTTCTAGTGGCACAGTGGCTTCCAGCTCCTCCTGTTTGTTGACCATGCTGCATGCATTGGTGTTGAGGCACTTCACCTGGGCTGTTGGCTGTGTCACCTTAGAGGAACACACCTTAATTCCCTTGAGGTATTTCATTGGTGTTTTCCTGTTGGCTCCTATTACCTCAGGAGCCTTTGGCTGATCTCCATAAGACTTCAAGTGTGCTGAAGTGTAGCCCGCATGTCTCAGAGCAACAGACTGTGGGCCCTTGCTAGCACCCTGTCCCTCTAGCCTTGGTGTGCCGTCCCACAACTTGTCACAGGCAAGCCTGATATTATCCCTCTCCCTCTTTAAGTCTAGTTTAAAGCTCTGTCAATGAGCCCTTCTAGCTTGTGAGCAAAGACCTTCTTCCCCCTTTGAGAAAGATGAATCCCATCCGACACCAGCAAGTCTGGTGCTGTGTAGGCCATCTTATAATTGAAATAGCCTGAGGGTGATAGTCTGAGGGCCATACCAGGCTAAGAAATTTCTTAGTGATGTCCTTAACCTAGGCACCAGGGAGACAGCAGATGAATGTATCTAGATCTTTTTTGCTGGGATAGGATGTCTACTTCAAACCCCCTTGTGTAGTAGAAGATAGTGTGAAAATGTATTTTTCATTGTTTATATTGAGGTTTAGTGCTTGGAAAAGGCTTGATATTGCATTTGCCAACCACTGAATCTATTTGAAGGAGGCAGCCTTTATTAATCTTCCAGCTATAATAACACTTCTGTAATCATTTGGCATTGGGTTGGCATTGCTGTTGCTGTAGTATTTGCAAGCACTCTGAATAATATTGAAACATTGACAGGGCATATGCACTCCTTATATTCATAGTGACTTCAATGGGGTGTTCTGCAGGCTGGTTTTGTATTTGTCATTTGTCTCTCATATCGAGAACTGGGAGAGTGGCATGACGGAGGAAGGCATTTAACTCTCCGATATTGAGAACAGCCTGCTACATACCTTTGTCCTAGGAAACGAGTTAGAAGAAAAGAGCTCTGGTCTAGGGGAATTGCATGATTTATAGTCCTAGCTGTTTACTTTTACTTTGCATAAGCTCTTGTGAGGTGCACTATGAAAAACACGGGGAAAGTCAATTTTTACTGGAGAGCGATTGGAACAGGACTGAGTGTGTGGAAGGAGCAGTTACTAGCATCTGTATAGGCATTGCCAAAGTTTTCTAGGATGTTATGAATTGTCAGTCATTTCAAGCTGGGGTAAAGGAATAGGAAGGGTGGGTGAAACTGAAATAGAATCGTTGCTCTTGACTACAAAGTCCCACCAAAACATGTGCTTAAGGAAGTGGCCAAGGCTGCACAAACATCAAAGGGGCAGGAGTTTTTCCCTCTCTGTAGTTTTCAGTGTTTCCACACTGGCTCATATAAATGTTGGCAGGGCTTCAGACTTTGACAGTGCTACAGTGGCATCTTTTATTTTTTCATTACAAGCATGAACATTACCAGCAAATATACAGTGACTGGAGAACTTCTCAATGTAGAAAGAGGTTTATCTGTCTTCTTACTGAATAATGCACGCTTGTCTTCTAATTTCACTATAGTGTATTACAAACTACATTTTAATTGTACCGATACACTGATCAATCCAGATTGGTCTCTATGGCAAGCTTTGTCTTCCTCATTGCTTACTTGTTTTCCTTATTACTTACCTGTTAGACAGTGCTTGGCTTAGTCACAATTTTTGCCAACAGAGATTTTAGGTACCTCCAAATCACTGATAAAGATTCTGAGAAAAAAAAAAACCACTCCTGTGCACAGAAATTTGTATCTGTGCTCTCTCTCCAAGATTCTTTTCCATCTTTCTGGGGGAAGATCCTAAGAAGCTTTAAAATGTCATAAAAACATACTTATTAGTCCTGGCCCTAAATTAATTTTCCAGGATCCGATTCTGAAAATGTGAAAGAAAATAGAGAAGCTTCATGTCGTAGCCTAAAATTTTGCTCTAGGGACCTAGACAAATGAGTATGGACATCTTTAAGCTTGTACATTAGGAAAAAAGGAAAAGCCAAAAAGCAGTGTTTTTCTTCCCCACAGAAGAGTTTGATCTCTGAGCTATTGTACAAGAAGGCCAATTCCCATCCAGTCCTCGGGAGGCTCTCACAGAACATTTTCAAGCCTCTGTGGGACGAAAAAAAAAAAAAGAAAAAAGAAAATTAAGTGAGAAGCATAGATATTAAAAACAAAAACAAAATTGTTTTCTAGGCTGATTTCTTCTGAGATAATACTGGGAGTGATACTTACATATATTAACACCTACAATTTGGTAATTTCATTTGTTAATCTTGTTAACACTATTTTCCCTCTATTTCAGTTAATTAAAAAAGACAGATCTGACCTGACAATGGTCTCCATGGTGCTTGTAATCACACTTTCCTAAACCCTGACACACTGCTGTTTGTTATCACATTTTCTTGGGTTTCCCGTTGTTTTTCAAGCCATTTTTCACAATTGAATAAGAGCTGATAGGAGATAACATGCCAAACAAGGTTGTGTGAGTTTTTGCTTTGAAAGCAACAGTAGTGAGAAAACCATCATTTGGTAAGATTGCTGGGCAAAGGTTTCAGATAAGCATGTAACTGACAGAATACAGGCTGATGGAGAACTAAGCTGCCTGCAAATGTAAAGAGCAAGCCAGAGCTGTTATATCTTTCAAAAAGCAGGTAAAATCCTTCCATTCATCTTCTATTCCTTTAATCCAACATAGTAAGAAGTGGCTTTCCAATTTGGGTCCTGATGTATTTGCTTGCGTCACTGTTTATAAAACAAATCAAGCAAAAAGTAAGGGAAAAGACTCCTCTGTTAACCCTCACAGCCTTGCAGTTTTTCCTTGACTGATTACAAAGTTCTTTCCAAACACTAATTAATCATGTTCAAAGGCCACATATACTGATATCCCGTCAATTTTCAATGCCAAATATCTTTCCTGCCAACAGGCAAGAAGAAGTTAAGGAATGGAAGAGATTATATACAGAAATAATCCAGCTGGTGAAATGATGAGTGAGGCAAAAACGAGACCCACTAAGTGGAACTAAAAAGAAAGAAAGAAATTAGTATCTTTAGACAATGTCCAAAAGATTTCAGGTAGCATTATGGCTAAAGTACTTTTATTATATAATAAATAAATCCTCATCTGAAACAAAATTAAACTTCAATAAACTAGTCAGAAGAGAGAAGAACTGATTATTAATGGTGTGGAAATTACCAGTGTAAAATTTCTTAAGCTACACAGTGAAATGCAACTTAACAGGGTGGCTTTAACTCTTGATGAATACCTGAGACAGCCTGCAAACCATAGGAAAATTTGGGATGGAGAAGGTCTCTGGAGGTCATCTTTACCAATCCCGCACTCAAAGCACATCCATTTACAGCATGTTGTTCAGAGCCTTGTCTGGCTGAGTTTTGAATATCTCCAAAACGGAGATGCCACCACCTCTCCAATACCTGCTCCAATACTTTACCATCTTCATGGTGAAAAAATTTTCCTAAAATCTAATTGGAATTTCTGGTTTTGAAGTCTGTGTATGTTGCGTCTTGTCCTACTGCTGTACACCTCTGAGAAGAGCTTGTTTCTGTTTTCTTCATCATACCATTATGTAGCTGGGGTCAGCAGTGACATCCTCCACCTTTCTTTTCTTCAGGCTGAACAAGTCCAATTCCCTCTCCTGCTCCTCATATATTCATATCCTTCTTCTGGGTATCTGCTTTCTCAGTTGACTATTGCATAACTTGGACTCCTTAGTTAGGTGTCTAAACACCAATAGAATGAATCTGAGTCATTCAAGAGAGAGGACAACATTGATGGTCTTTGACCAAAATTTGAGTCTTGTGATCAAAAACTGTTTCAGAAGCCCCAGGGTAAAAGAAAGAATGACTGACCCAGAAGAATGTTGTGTTTTGTGGTGGCAACAGAAGAGGCTCTAGACAAGCTGAAGGGACTCATCCAGACTAAGTTTTTTTGTCAGTGAAGGCTTCTGCCTAATTAGCAGATTTCCACACTCTTGGATCATTTTCTTGTCACTGGATGGTTAAGGTGGCCAGCTGTGATGTGGTTAACTCTGAAACAGAAATTCTAGCAAACAGACTTTGTGTTAACAGCATTAAGAGTTCATGACTCTTGGACAGCTGTTGCTTCTGTCTGTATAAATATGTTGTATCCAGAAGGCTGCACCTACAACCCTGAGGACAGTGACAGCACAAGCTCCTCAGACACTGGTGAAGTACAAAGCAGCTTTTGGTGGGAGGGACCACGAGATGTCTGTTTTACTGAAGATTAGCAGAATCAAAAAGAACTAAACTCAAATAACTTCTGAAAAAGCTGAACTAAAAATTTGTAACGGGAAGAATGTCTTAAGGAAACAAATCACAGTAAATCCTTCTGAACTTGGGAACTTTCTCATAAATAGGAAACAAACTGCAGAACTGAAACCAATGGCTCACCTAGCTGAGATCTGCTCTAACAAATGACCGTATCCTTTTCTTTTCATTACATGACCAGAGGGTCAGATTGGTCTTATGGCAGGAGGATTTTGAGAAGAGGAAACGATCACTGTCCAAAATACCCCATGGTCATTGCAACAGAGCTGTGATCCAGAGAACAAGAGGCTGGTGATCAGCCTAAGGGTGAGGTAATGGAGTTAGGCAATAGCCAGATTATGCAGCATATTTTTTTCACTTGACTACTAATATACAGAGCAGCATGTTTTCTCCCTCTCCATCTTTCAGTCCCTGGAAAATGACTCATGTGATGCATCAAGTGATGAGGCAGTGGGAATGTGACACCAAAGACGGATTTGCCTGTGACTCTGAAGAGCTGCTCAGAGCTCTGCAGAGGGAACCTGGGTTCAGGCATATGGCCAGCAATCACTAAAAATGGGGATGTGTGCGTAGTTCTGATGGAGATACCTAGTACAAATTAAAAAGGATCCTCTCAGCAGCAATTTATCCCATTGAAACTAAGCAGGCATTACTAGTTCGTAAAAGCATACAGGTCTCCAGGGACTGAGGTGTTTCAAGGTCCACAATAAACTGAATTAAAAACTTAGTCCCAAAGAAATGATTGACTAAAATTTCCAAGACCCCAGACTCTGAGCTTTGCTGGACAGCAACACACCATAGATGACGTTTGGGTCCAACATGATTAAAAGTGCAGTGTCCTTGCATTTCCAAGAACTTCAGAGGGGCTCAGCAAAGCAACTAGTTTACGTACATTTTCACTTCTTAAAAATGGTTAACTGAGTTCACTTTGATGCATCATATCCTGTGCTTTTTTCAGTCACAAAGAGCAATGACCATTCTTGTGCATGATGTTTTATCTGGGCTAGCATGGGGACAGCGGAAGGAAGTAATAGGGAAAGAGATTCTCCTTTTTTTGAAGTGGGTGAGATACAGCAAGGGTGATTTAAAAGGAGAAAATCTGGCACAAAGAGAGAACTGCTTGTGCCTCCGTTCTCGGTGGAGTTTTGAGTCATTCATGCAGTGCAGTAGCTAGGGAGCCTGAGTGACTCATACATTGCTAACTATGGAGAAAAAGTATATTTTCTGAAACATTCAAGCATTACTCACATTTTCACTTAGTATCAGCTGATTCTAGTAGCCTTATTCCACCTTTCAGGATTTAGTACAATGAGTTATATAAAAGACAGATTGGGCTCAAGCTCCCTTTAAACTGATGTGATAAATTTGGCATCAAGAACCTTGCCTAGATTATGAAGTGTTTTGAGTGCCCCTCAGTTCAGCATGGAAGTTATTATCTTTAACAGGGAGGAGCTGGGAAAATTGCAAAACGCACATTACAGTTGACTTCAGAAGCTCTTGATAACTATCTTAACTTCTGTGCTGTGACTTTCATCCCAAAGGCTTCTCAAATGTCTGACCAAGTGGTAAACAGCATATCCAGGGATTTATTACCTACTTCTGAACTGGTACAATTTCTAGGGTCTTCAGTACTCAAAATCACGGAACCAGAAGAAAAAAATGAGTCTTCTCCAGGCTCATAAAGCCCAGCTCTCCTGCTTCCCCTTGTACATCGTCTGGTGTTGCCACCTGGCCAGCTTGGTGGCCCTCCACTGGGATTGCTCCACTATGCCCATGCCTTTGAGTATGGGGGAGCCCAGAATCAGACACAGCATGTGGTCCAGATGTGGTCCCACAAGCGCTGAGTAAAGGGTAATAATCCCTTCCCTTGACCTATAGGTGACACTCTTGCTAGCGCAGCCTGGTGTTTGCTTGGTCTTTGCCACAAGGACCCACACTGCTTAAGAGTACCCAACAGTGACATGACGTGGGTCAGTGCAGGTGCATCCATGGCTGCGCAATACAAAGGTGGCCAGGAGATCTACACGTGTTAGGAGACCCACATGTGGTCACACTGTCCGTAATTTCATCCACTTTGTGGAAGACTGTAGATTTATTGGTAGATGCCTGGAGTAAGACCAGAAGTCTGACATCATTAAGTACCTGATTTATTGATAAAAATGAGTCATTTCAGTTTTATAGAAGAGTGAAATGATGTAGACCCTTTTTACAAATAGTTTTGAGGTCTATGGAAAAGTGCTGTGTAAGAGCTAGACGTCATTTTGCGTAGGCTTTTTGTGAATGTTTGTGTGAGGTAGGTTGCTGCTACAAAATTCTGCCCCAGAGCAAATTTCAACATTTGCACTGCATTATTCTAGGAACTTTAATATATCACTGTGGCCAAGAGTTTAGTATGAATCAAAAGAAAACTGGATATCTTTCTGGATAATGAGAATAACCAGTTTTATTAGCAAAGATTACAAAATAAATAAAACGTCTGTGAGTTCTGGAAAGGTTGAAGATCCTCAGTATCAGGCATGTTTGTGCTCCAATAAATATGAGCCATTTCTGTTAGCCGTTTCCACAACAGTCTGATGTGATTTCCTGCTGCTTCTTCTGATGTCCCTGACAGGCCTTCTCAGAGACAGGGCATTGATCTCAGACTGAGAAGGTCCAAGATTTGTCCAAGATTTCCAGTAATGAGAGACTGAAATGTTTCACCAGAAACCACTGAGAGCCTTCCGGTGCCTCCCCATGACCCCCTCCTCTACCCAGGAAGGCAAAAGCATTTTCCTGCGGTTGGATGGAGAACCAGAGGCGCTCAGCTGCTGAAGCCCAGAAAAGCATGGATTTACATCTTCTGATGGCCTAGAAGAGCACATAAGGAAATACAAGCATGGATGTAGACACAGCAAGCTTGATCTGGCTCTGCAGTGTACTAGGATAAGTCAGATGTCGATCACAAGGCTAACACTACAATTAAGCCTAATTCCAACTTGTTTTGCATTTGCTTAGATGCCATTCTTTTTCCTAGTATATAAATAAATGCATTTATTGCATTTAATGAGTAATTTCTAATGTATTGGACTCCTTTTAAAGTCTGGCTAACATTTATTGAAGCCAACAGGGGTTTGTGGGGTAAAATAGTGCTCCATCCTCAATGCGGTGTTCAGGGCAATCACAGGGGAGATGTGGGTAACCCTCAGGCTTAGTCAGGCATGTTCTGGAGTGTGCATATCTCAGATAGAGACAGATGGTTGTTTGCTTACTAGAAATATGTAGGTTAATTCCCTAGAGGAATGTATATATCTTTATCTGATTGCAGTTCAGGGGAAATTTGGGTGAAACAACTTAAATGGGAATTGTGGGAAGCACTGAAAAGTGAGGTCACAGTTTCCTGTGGACTGAGATGTTTAATATTAGGCAATGCAGTTTGAAACTATTAGCCAAGAGGTAAGGCAGTGTTATTGCAGAAGGGCTTGAAGATTTTGTAAGGTAATAGGAAATTCGTCAAGAATAGGGCAGAAAATGCCATTATGTTACTAAGTAATGAGTAGTGTAACTGTGAATGCAGGATGTAGTTCTGTTCCCCCCATCTCAGAGATGATAGAAAACATTCAGAGAAAAATAACCATGAGTAGAAAATGGCTATCTAACTAAAAGAATCAAAGTGGACCGGGAGTCTCCACCCTGGGACAGAGGCAGCTGAGGGTCTAGAGAGACCTATATATCCCATCAGGGTCCGTCAAATTTGGGATGCCATAGAGAAGGTGAAAGACGTAGATGTTCTTCACTATTTCTCACACTGTAAGAACTAGAGGTTCTTCCAGCCATCAGCAAGTTTGGCACAAACAAAAGACAGTACCTATAAAATGATGGAACTGATTGCTGTGGCAATTGTGAAGGTGGAAACCACACAGATATTGAAGCTAGACTGAAAAAAATTACCTCCAACTGTGATTATTAAGCATGACATTGCAAATACAGTCTCCTGCTCAGGAACTCCCTCAACCCCTCTGTTAGCAGAAGTCACCAAGAAGACGGGTCACTTGTAAATGCTCCCATTTCTACTGTTCTTCATGTATTTTCCGCACTTACCACCATCATTCATGGGGGAGTTGCCTTTGAGGAAGGCAGACTTAGGCATTTTCTCTGGACATCCATATGTGTCTCCTCATCCTGATCCCTTTGTTGGGGATTTCTTTGCTCACAGGACAGCTGTAGAGAGCTCTTTCTCCTGGCTGCATGAATCTGCCTTGGTGGATAGGGCAGGGAACAGTATCTTTCATAGGAAATGAAAGAAATGACAGGTACAATGTCCCTGGGGTAGCTCAGACCAGGTGGTCACATAAAACCTTGATTTTGGTTAGTGAGAGGGGAAATGATGTCTGGATAGTCTCACCAGGATCGTTTTGTTAGTGAACTACATCCTTCTCTTCAGGAAAGGAGGTGGAGCCCTGTTTGGGATCCTTGCTGCCCCTAGTGATGGACTCCTTTCACCCACAACATACACAACCTCTGTGTGTATGTGCTCTTCTGCCTCGGATGGATGCTCCAAAGCCATAAGTGAAGGCAAAGATGGGTGTCTCTGCTGGGGGAGGATCGGGAGCGCTGGGATGTGAAAACCCGGGGCAGGGTGTTTGGTGTGCTGCAGCAGAACAGAGCCTGCTGCCAGCTGGGTGACACTGCAGGACTCCTTGGGACGTGGCCAAGCCTGCCAGGGCCTGCCAGGTTCAGTCGAAAAAGATGAATAATTTGTTTGATCACCTGAGAAACAGGAGATCATATTGCCCAGCAGTTTGTTATTATATTTCAGCAATAGTGTCCTTCTCATCCGAGGTTAACTAGAGTTACAGAACTGACAAAGCACTGTGCTGCTGTGTCTCTGACTTTGTGTCCTTTGATGTGGCATTGTGGAGTCCTGAGGGTGGTGGAACATGCTAAAGGAAGGATGACAGGGAGCCAAGGCTCCTTAGAGCACTGTGGAGAGAGCCAGCCTTGCAGGTGTGGGGGGAGACCCCAGCCACCTCACCTCCCATACTAGCCCTCATCTCCCACTGCCCACAAAGGGAGCTCGTTCCTCTTTGCACGGCACTGCGGAAAACCAAGTCATCTGCATCTGGCATTCAACACCTCGTCCTGCTCAGGTGACCAACATTGGTGTAGTCAGCAGTGCCTCTCCATGCAGATCTCTGGCAGCGGAGACCAGTAGTGCCAGGTCCCGCACTGTCCTCCCAGCCTCACCTCTTCTCCAAAACCCACTCGATGGCAAAGGTGCAAGGTGCACTCTGCTCATGACTGACCCTCTGGGCAGATGTGCCCCGCAGTGTGACCAGCCCTTGTGCCCCAGTCGCACCACTGATGGGATGCTCCTCAGGCTCTCACAGCTGCATGAGGCAGAGCTTCAAAACAGCACATCTCAACTCTTTGTCCATCTCTTCTACTTTCCTCCTGCCTCTGCTCTGCCTCATCCTGCTGCTAAGCAGGGATGGACACAGCCACAGCGTGGATCCCAAAAATGGAGCTGCATGATGGTCCAGGCTTTGCTTTGTTGCATGTCACCAGGTGTGCACTATGCAGGCTCATGTGATGGGGGAAGCAGTGCATCCCCTTGTCCCTCCCAGCCTCTCCACCGCATTAAGCCTCTGCTTTAGAGTGGAAACTCTGGAGCATACGCTGCCATTACTGATTACTCTGTGCACGACTTAGCACAATAAAGCCCTCCGTGGTGGGTCTCCAGGAGCTACTGTAACTCTCTGTACGCACCCTATACTTTCAGGAGGAATCACTGGGGAGTTAATACTGCTGGTTTCAGCCTGCCACTGTGCTGCATGAATAATCACGGAAAAAATTTGCATTCATTCAACAGTGTGTGGGAATGTTTAAATTATAAAACCCATTTTCATTTAATTAAGGTGGAAAAAACAAAAAAAAAATCATCATTGATGTTAGATAGTGGGAGATCCTTAATTTGCTTTAAATGAAAAGGTTGCTGTCAGTTTAGGTTCAGTCTAAAAAGATGAATAATTTGTTTGATCACCTGAGAAACAGGAGATCATATTGCCCAGTAGTTTGTTATTATATTTCAGCAGTAGTGTCCTTCTCATCCGAGGTTAACTAGAGTTACAGAACTGACAAAGCACCGTGCCGCTCTGTCTCTGGCTTCGTGTCCTTTGATAGCTACTGCTGAAGTATAAGACATCCTCACAATGAGACATGCAGGAACCACTAAGAAAAGAACTTTCTCTTGCACCTCTGTAAATCCAATTTACATCTAAGTGAATCAGCTGTATTTCTTATTAAGAAAAAAAAAAAAAGAAAAAACTTAAGAACTCGCAGTGGCTAATTATTTTTGGAATCACAGCATTTTGACCAAAGAAAGGCCTTCAGGGGGTATTTCCATTTTTCTTTTCACAGTGGAATAGAATCTCACTAATATAGAGACTGTTTCTTCCCCTTGCGTTACTAAACTCTATAGCATAGGTCAGTTACGTTCCCACCCTCAAGCAGACAGTGCCTTAATTAGAGGAAGATCCCAGAAGAAGGGTTTCTGGGTTCCTCAGACATAAGGGTCTGCAGTAAAGTGACGGATGTGCAGGTCTGCGCCAGCCTGCCTGCTCTTGGAGAAAGGTGTGTCAAAACCATGGGACATCGGTGGGGATGGCACTGTGGGGGTGGATGGTGGTGAGGGACACTAGTGTTGCCTGTGGATGAAACCTACTTCTCCCCTTGCAGCTGCCCTGAGCAGGATTTGCCCATCAGGTCCCTTCACTTTAGGCATAAATGCAATTGCAGGCTGCAGGTCCTCTCCGCCTAAGGTAACCCTCTAAATGCATTTGGACCTGTTCCACCCCAAAAGCACTGCCTGACTCTTGAAAGAGCTGGGGGTGACCACCCCATGCCCCGTCTGCAAGCCAGGAGTCCAGGGAGGGTGCCCAGTCCTGCTTGGCAAGTTGTTCGCCAGAGGTAGTTGTAACATGTCCTGATTTGGGGTGAAACAGCCTTTTCCCTGCATATTGCCTGGTCAGCTTGGCATTTACAGCTGGGGAGTGGCAAACAATGCCAAAGAGCTATAAAACATGGGCAAACCCAGATATTGACCTGCCTTTGCTGGCAAAGCATCTTGTTGGCCTCTCCGAGGGCTCTTCACACCTAGGTGATAACAAACCGAGACATCACCATAGCCTCACCCCATCTCCTCCGTCCCGTCACGTGAACAAATGTCAGTCTGGGAAAGGTCACAGGTTTCTCCTGTATCTCCTAACGATCTGCATTCAGCTGCTCTCTCCACCCCAACTCCTGCTGCCGGTGCTGCTGCTGCTCCCCATGTACATGCCACTGGGATGTTGAAACAAAAAGGTGGGTCTTTTGTTTCTGATGGGAACTACCGGTTTCTAGGAAGCTCGTGCAATGCCCTTCTTGATCACAAGCAGTAATGGTGGCTTGGGGAGGGACTGCTGCTTCAGTCCTGGGCATTTTATTAACTAGAAGAGAATTTGTATGAAAACCTCAGACTCCGGGAAAATCTGGGTTTGTATCCACCACCAGGTATCTGCTGTATCCAGTGTAGCAGGCCCAGACCGGTGTTGCTGATGTGGGCACAGGCTCGTGAGGCTCCGTCGGGGCTTCCCCCACCATGTTTTCCTTCATGGCAGATCCTCTTCAGTCTCCTCAGGTGTCTCTGCTCCACCATGGGAAAGTCCTTGACTAACACAGTACCTACTTCTCATACCTAAACACTAGACCAGGAATTTGTTGTGGGACTGTGAAATCCTTTGTTTCTACTTCTTTTTTTTAAATATAAAATAATCCACCTCAAATCCCACAAGACTGAAACCACCACACCATGCCCCAGCTAAAATGTTTGACTTCTCTGGTGCAGTTCTTCATACCTAATTCTGGCAGATGCCTGGCATCCCGAGCTCCTTTTAGGGCTGGCTGGTGTCAATGGGCCCGTCTAGAGAGTGTTCCCTGTCACATGTTGCACATCATACCTTAGGGTGTGAGGACTACTCTGGAGGTATCTAATTCTCCTTGTCCATGTGCTTTAATTAGAGTAAATTAATTCCTCTGCTCCTGCTCCTATACTGTCTCTTCACCATTTTCTTTTCCTTTTCATTGTATTTCACCCCTCTGTAGTGCCCTGACACATTAACTGGTGAGTTTTTCACAGCACAGACTTTATTTGTGTTTTTACAAGCACCTGCTAGAGAAGCACCTTCAACCTGACCCTTTCTTCCGGAGGCTGCTATGAAACAAACTGCTGCAGAACGTAAGGGGGAAAGAAAGGTCCAGCTGCTGCTGTATGTGGTCCAAAGGGGCCTTACTTCATCCACACCAAAATACTGGTAAAGGTTGTGTGTTCACCATGCAGCATGCATCTGACAGGCAGTAATAGCTGTTTTCTGACAGTCTGCAATCCAATCTTGGGGCTGTCTCCTCCAAGCAGCAATGTCAGGACTGTTACGCAGCACTAACACATCAGCCCTGTTGTTGCTGTGGCTTTCAGGCGAGGTGGTGACTGTTGCATGAAAAACCGCCTCTCCTCTCAAGGAGGCAAGTGAAAGCTGATGAGAAAAGTCATTGCACAAGCCAGTACTTCCTAGCATATACAAAATGTTTTCTGGTTTTCTGCTCGCTGCTATTTCACCCTCGGTCTCACTTTTCATTTAAGCCACCTTGCATCAACCAAGGATTTTTGGCCAGTGAAGTGGTCTTTCTCTTTTTCTAACCCCAGCGCCATGCAGAACGGGACCTCGCTTCAGAGCATGGGGTTTGTGAACCATTACAGTAGACACAACATCAGTTGCAGGGATAATAAAAGGGTGAAAACCCCTGACTCAATGTCCATGAGATTGGGCTTCAGCCAATTTATGGGCTTCATGGTGGTAATCCAGCCTTGGTTTCCTGAGCGTGTTGTCCAAGAGGTGTTACACAAACACAAAGAAGCATCATTCACACACATTCAGACCGACAGGCCTTTTGCAATCTGTGTTTCCCAAACGTTAGTCTCGACTCTTCTACATCTAGCATCATTTTCCCCAACTTCATACTTTTCCTTTGAATTTAAAATTCATTGGGCTCAGTCTAAGTTCTTATTTCAATGAAGTCATCCAAAAGTAACAAAAATTCAGGCTGGAAGTTAGGAAGATGTGTTCAATGACCAGATGAATAAAGGGTAACTCAAGCTTTCCATTGAGTAGGTGGAGTGAAAGAGCAAACCATCCTTGAGGATGGTGTCTGGAAGGAATAATACAATGCAGTTGCCTGAGATAGCCCAGGCATCCTTTTAGGCCCTATGATTCACATGACATTTGTGCCTTATTCACAGCTTCTCAAATGTCTATCTCCTACTGTTATTATTTTTAGCTTGGTTTGCTAAAGAAACAAGGCTGATGTGATGAGGCTGCCCATCTGCCTTGACTGTCTATTGGTCCCATCCGCCCCTTCTCCCAAAGCGCTGTGAACCCACTGGTCTGTTTCAGCCGGCTCTGATGGTGGGATGGAGGTCTCAGGGTGAATTATCCTACATGTGCCATGAAAATTGGCTGCTCTTGAGGCAAGGACTAACACAGCTCTTGGTGGAGGGAAGGGCAGGGCGAATCCAGCTGTTGGTGCCCTGTCTGTGGCAGCAGTCAGGTGGGTGGTGGATGTGCATATACTCGCCAGGCAACTGGGACACGGGACACCTGAAACCTGAAACATATGCTGTCTCTTGCCTGCGCGATGATGTCCTAAAGAAGATGGGGTTTTTAGGCTATTGCCATGCAAAAGGCAAGGGGACGAACGGCACATTTTTCTGGATAAACCAGGCTTCCCCACGTCTGCAGCTCACTGAGAAGCACCTGCATCCGTAACCCTGGGTAACTCTCCAGGTAAAGGATTCAGTCCTCAGTATGTGGCTGGTTTTGCATGTTAACTACCTCCTGACGTGAACTACTTCAGGCATGGATTTGATTTGACTCCTGAAGCTCTGCATGCCCGTGCTTACACCGCATACCTACCTGAGTGTGAGAGGACACCAAGGCCTCTTTGGGGAGCTTTGCCATCTGCGCAGAGTCATCAGTCCCAATCCCGGATTTCCAGAGGTGCTGACTTGCTCCTTTGTCCATCTTTCCCCATTGCCAAGGCAACATTTAAGCACACAAACAGATGCTGTAGCCTGTCAGAGAATATAAATGCGTGCTTAGGTTTGTCTGCTGGGGTTGCTCAAGCTCTAAGGTTAACTGCCCGTCTTTGCAGGAATGAGACCGCTCTGTGCAATAGTCTCGTGGCTCTGAAAGCTTTCAAGACTGGCTGTGTGTCCTCCGGATTCTCTTACTCTTCATTTTATATGAGCTGAATGACCAGGACAAAGCTGCATTTGTTTCCCTGCAAGGCATTTCCTTCCTTCTCAGATGTTTCCGTTGTGCATCATGCACGCCTCGCCTTTTTCCAGGTCTGAAGGATGCAATCCCGCTCAGGTGCTCCCGGGATCCCCCTGCGCCCGGCAGCCGACGGGCGATCCTCTCTTTCCTTTTTCACGCTTCCTTTCTTCAGAGTGACCCAACAGCCTCCACAGATCCTCAGCTTCCCTCCCAAATGGAGCACATCTCATTTCCATGCCTTTTTAAACTTCCCCAAATAAAGTCCATGCGTTTAAGAAGGAAAGTGGCGCAGGGTTACGCATCCTGGCAAGGACACTGGTGGCAAAGGCAGGGCCCAGGCAAGGAGCTGCCAGAGGGGGACAGCTCGTGCCCTGCTCCTTTTTTGCCACTTCTCCTGGGATGACGCTCTGCAAATGTCATGCTTAGTGTTTTGATGCCTAAATTTCATTTGCAACCACATGATCTGCTTGGCTATAAGCAAAAGACTTGCCCTGTTTCAGAATATGAATTACAGCCAGGAACTCACCCTTGGCTAAATTGCATGTTTATTCCTGGTATGAAGCTGCGAACTCTGCTCCTGCAGAGAGGAAATCATTACCCACGTCAGTGCCCTGACAAGGGGAGGGACTGAGGAGGGAGAAGCACTAACATCACAGAAAAAAGCCCAATGTGCTTGTTATGAATAAAATATGCAGCCCGGCTTTAATCATGGAACAGAATGGCTCCAAACAGCATCAGGCATAGGACTGATACTTCTCCCCCACCCCACTACAAGAGTTTTATTTTAGGTGATAAAAACAAGGAGAAAACACTGAAAAGTCAGGAGAAAGTGGAAGCATCCTTTGCAACATAAGTGTTAGTTTGCATCTGTGCAGTGTGGAGTAAAAAAGCAGTTTTGCCGCAGCCTGAACTCACTAAGTCTTCACTTCCATTCCCAAACACGGGCTTTGCTGGCTGTCAGAAATGACCTGCTCAGAGGGGCAAGGGCAGGCGAAGGGCTGGCTGGGGACACCGCTGCTCTCTGCCCCTTGGTTGCCCCCTGCATGAAGCAGGGGGAGTCATCGGAAGGCGCCCCCCTGCCAGGCAGCCAAGGATTCCTCTCCTCCAGGGAAATCTTCAGCAGTTTTCTTCCTGGCACTGCTAGAGGACATGTAGCTACCATGTGTGGCCTCCATGGGGATGCTGAAGTCCCCTCCTTTACATGAAAGGCTGAAATCATAAGCAGTTAGGGAGCAGTCCGACAGAGGCGAAGCTGCTGCATCTCCAAGGTCCAGCTAGTGACAAGGCTGAGAGTCTATTCCCCATAGGCGTGCGCACAAGCACACGTATACCCCATATATACACACGGCCGGACACACTGACCTACACAGGCAGATGTGGCCAGCGCTCACTTAAACACAAACAGCACCGGCGACCTCATCCTGTTCCCCTCTGTCTGGGCAGGGTGACAGTCCATCGGTGGAAATTATACATATACATATGTAGGGTGTGAATCCCTGCAGCAGCCGAGCTCAGACGCTCAGCCCGCCCACTGGCTGCCCCTGGATCCCAGTCCACCCAGTGGCCAACAACTGGGCATGCGAGCCCTGGATGATGCACCTCCCATGGTGGCACTCCAGACACAGGGCCCTCTGACCCTGCTCCTGCTCCAGTTGCTGTGCTCAGACCCCACATGTACCCATGGACACTGAATGGGGTCCCTCTCCCAGGAGAAGTTAGAAATGACATTTAATGAGGAGACAGGACAGACTGTGTTGGGCAGGGCAGGGCACAGTGACCAGCCCTGGCTTATGCTCTTATCCCTCTGTTTTCCCGTATTTGTTCCTTCCCAAGTGACCTTGATCCTTCCCTCTCCCACTTTTGGCTCCACCTTGCTTCTGGATTCCCCCAGCTGCTGCAGTGCCTCCAGGTTCCCTGTGTGCATGGAGACGGCCCTTCAATGGGCTGATGGGCGGCTTGGGAGGAGCAGGGCAGAGGAGGATTCACCAGAAGTCACCTCAAATTGCTGGGCTCTTGTGAAGGAATGTGTGTCCTGGTGCAACAGCACTGGATGTGATTTTTTTGTCTAATGTAAGATCCTCAGGTTAATAAAAACCGCTATGGACATTATGGCTGGCATAAGGGACACTGAACCCTCTCTTCCCTTTCCAAGGGTCATTTTGATTTTGCTGGGAAAGGTTTTTAAAATACTCGTGAGCTGTCTCTGCTGCACACAAGTCTCTGTGCACCAGTCTGAGCACCGTCCCAGCACTAAGCAGCATTTGTGCCCTGCCTCGGACCTGTGCTGTTTGTGGTGTCTCTTCCCAAAAGCAATCGCATCTGGGTGATGGTGAAGGCTTGGGGCACCTCCAGATAACCGATTCACCCCCGCCATTCCTCAAAGGACAACCAAGAGGGAGCCTTTCCATTTTTTCTTCCAAATTGGCAATTGTTTTATGGTAATATCCTTTATTGTATATGAAACAATAACAGGCTTTGGTAAATTACTTCAGTAATCAAGCCCTTGTTTTATTTTATAGTTTAATGTAGCAACCATTAATTGCCTTATGTACAAAAAGAGATTTTACCCTAATTCTTTAATAGCATGAAGGGCAAACAGTTTTACATTTCCAGTGCATTATTTGGTAGGTTTCTGGTAAGCAGGATTTTCCTCAGAGTCACCACTGGGCTGTGGTGAGATAATAGAGGGCTGGAGCCTTGGGTCAGCGGTGGCCAAATAACAATGTCCTTCAGTGTTCACTTGGCAGTACTGGCTGGCCCTGGGTCCTTTCTTATCAACAGAGAGAGCTGTAGAACACTTTGAGAAGTGTCTGAAATCAAAACTTGCAGGTGAAATAAAAGCCAGCACTACTGGCCTCTGTGTAACACCATTAACTTGCCCGGTTTCCGTCAGTAAAGCTCTGCTACAGCTTTCTCCCGAGCCTGAGGAAATCTATTGCTGTTTTGTTCTTTTTCTGTCCTCAGGTCAAGACTAGTCAAATACAGCTTTTGCATGGAGTTGAGCGCCCATAAGGACTTTTGTACCTGGGACACCTTTGCCTTGGCTATACGGTCCTGGTGCTGCCTGTGGGGAGACAGCTCTGTCTTTTTCCTGGACAATCTCTGGATGCTCTGGCTGAGCGCCAATTTCTGATACCTGCAGGGTTCCACCCGCAGGTCAGTTTGGGAGCAAGGGGAAAGGCAGGAAGGCTTTCCTTGCCCCGGAGCACAGCACACAGCTTGCTGGCCATGTGCTCCCAGCTGTGTACCTTCAGCAGCACGCTGTACTGTCTGGATCAGCGTCCCCAGTCTTCATTAGTTCATGAAGCCAGCAGCAGGGGCACGCTGGCCTCCTACAGACCTAGGAGGGACCAAAGAATTTTTTCTTCTTCCATGTTTGCCTGACCCCAGACCTCACACCCAGCTGCTGGCTGGAAGGACACAGTCTCAGCTGTCAGTTCAAACATGCCCAGTTAGGCTAGCAACTTTCCTCATGGATTTACACATCCACAAAGGCTTTCACCTCTTTGGATGAACATGTCATCCACAGCTGTGAGCAGGCTAGAAGTGTATCACCTCACTGGTTTAATATCCACCACTCGTTGGCAATAACAGTGATGAGATCTGGTCAAAACCCCACTGAATTTCTCAATCAACCCTGGTAGACTTCAGATCAAGGGGCAGGGACCCAGTGATCTGCAGCCAACTTTGCCACTTTGCCACTATTTCACTGCCTCCCAACATGCCACTAGCCACCTTGAATCTATACAAGGGCTTAGATTTATTAAAGGTGCTTAATACTGAGAGGTCCGACAGGGATTAGTGAGTAGCAAGCATCTCTGGCAGTTAGAAAACTCTTTATCAGATGTCTAAATCTAAATTTTGGCAACCATGGAGACAGGGTCCTCTTTCACCATGCCTTCCCTACCACATGGGAAGGTAGAGCACCAATAGGGTGCTCTGACACCATGCAGTGACCACGGGGTTGGTGCTACAATGCAGACAGGGGTCTCTGACTCTCCTATAGATAATTGCTGTGAAGAGCTCATTGGTACTCACCTCACTGTTGGTACTGCTCCTCATGAGACTTGTTGCAGGTGGTACATAGATCAGCAGTCCACCTACATGCCAGTACCCTGCCTCACCTTCTTGGCATCATGCCTTGCTGTCAGGGACAAAAGCAGAGTGATGGGGTTTTTTACCTCCCAAATTAGCTGTGAAAATTCATAGAATCATAGAATGGTTAGAGTTAGAAGGGACCTTAAAGAACACCTAGTTCCAACCCCCCTGCCATGGGCAGGGACACCTCCCACTAGACCAGGCTGCTCAAAGCCTCATCCAGCCTGGCCTTGAACACCTCCAGGGATGGGCCATCCACAACTTCTCTGGGCAACCTGTCCCAATATGAACAGTAATTTCTTCAAATTCCGGTACTAACATTGCCTTTTTTACATTCAAATCCATTTCTGGCCTTATTTCAGAAATTAATCATTGCATGTATAGCATCCTTCTTCAGCTTAATATGCAGGGAAATCCTGTCCCATCCGGTCAAGGTTTCCTGCGTTTGCACTTTGCCTTTTTTATAAAGCAAGTTTGTGCCTGGATTACTGAAATGATTTCTTACAATTTCCAGTGCTGGGAGATGAAACAGGTGAGTAGGTTCAGGACTCTGCTTCCAACCTCCTGCCCTTGTGTAAGGTGACTTCCCCGAGTACATGCCCGAGTTGCCAAAGCAACTCCTGGGGATGACGATTCCTGACACTTGGCACCGAGCATTTGTTGAAGCTTTTCTTAACGACATGTAAAGAAAACTCACTCCTGTCTGGTGTGGTGTGAATGAGGAGCACTGCTGTGAGAGAGGGGGCTGCACATTCGAGGTGCTGGAACCCACCAAAGGCAGGGTGCTGCATCAGACCAAGCAGGGGCAGGGATGTCCCCCACCACTCTCCTGGCTCAGAGAGTGCCTTGCCATTTTTCCTTGAGAAATTGCTTTTCAAGTTAGGACCTGCAAAATGGGGGTACTCCTGCCTCCTGTGGCCATGCCCAAAAGATCCAGTAATGTTTTCCCCAGTACTTTCAACCTCTGGAAGTCCCTCAGGATACCGCAGGACCTTGCATGTGATCTCAGCACCCAGCTCTCCCAGCAAGACCTTCGTCTCTGACTCGTTGTGACCATTGGTGACTCAGCTCAGAAATACAGTGTTTTTCCACTGATAATTTTGATAAGTATAACCTTAAACTGGGCTACATTACAGATGAGAACCCAAGAACATTTTTAATCTCCTGTTGTTTACTTGTAACATCATGAATCACGGTGTTGCACGGTGTACATGATATTCACTGATGATATAATTACAGTGCTCTCTATATACTGTGCTTTCTTAATTCATTGTATTCTACATTCACCTTATAGCAAGGCGTGCTCTAATTTTCACATGCACGTTACTCAGTTTGAGACTAAACATGGGAATCGAAAAGAAGACTCCTGATATAACAGCCACATCATGCTGGCTGTGTATCTGCTGTGTTTGCCAACCTCCCACTGTAGCTTTTGCTCCCATCCCACACGTGAGCAGCACTAGGCGGCTACAGGATGGGTGCAATGAGCTGGATTCTTCGAGCTGGGCTTTATAATGGGGGGACATGGTTGAGTGATGTGGTTTTTTTTGTCAGAGTTAGGTTGATGTTTGAACTAGATGATCCTGAAGGTCCCTTCCAACCTAGATGATTCTATGATTCTATTCTATGATTCTATGTGTGACTGGAGCTCATTCCCAGCCTTATCAACCGGGGTATGTTTACATGATGGGAAATACCTTTGGGCAAGGTGGGAGTTTGGCTGACAGAGCAGCATCCTCACCAGTGCCCTCATCTCCCTCCTCAAAGACTGATTAGGCTAAAAATTGTGGAGAGGAGAGTAGTGATAAACACGTTTTCCCCCAGTGTCTCCACGCAAGTGTGTCCCCTAGGGACAAGCAGGGGAGGGGAGGGGAGTGCAGGGCCTCCACAGATCCAGGGGGCTGGAGCTTCACGTGTCCAGGACAGGGAGAAACCTGTTCACCCTATCCCCAGGCTCCAGCAGGATAAGCAGGGCTTATGCCCACATGGACAAACTCCCCTCTTTCCCCCAAGGATTGCAGCTCTCAGGCCATTACAACTGGTCCAGGGTGCTGGTAACTGTGTGCACCCAGTGCTGACCCCAGGTACCTTCACTCTTTCCCCCACCTTTTTCTCCAGGTCAGTCCCAACTCACATTTGTACTGTGAAGCTTACCAGGAAGGAGAAGGAAAGCAGACTTTCTAGGTCCAGGCTGCATGGTCCCTCATCTGCTGCTAGTTCAAGAAAGGCTGAAGCTGCTTGTTGAGACTCAGTGTCAGATTTGAGAGGCTTCAGTTACTGACCTGCAGTGGATCTGCCTGCAGAAATGGCAAGCAGCATCACCTCCAGAGACTCCTCCAACAGTGCAAGTGGGGCTGTCTGAGTCCAGATTGAGCAGAGAGCTGATCACAGAATCACAGAATGACAGAATGATATGGGATTGGAAGGGACCTCTGGAGATCATCTCATCCAAACCCCTCAACCAGAGCAGGTCCACCTAGAGCAGGTTGCACAGGAACATGTCCAGGTGGGTTTTCAATGTCTCCAGAGATGGAGACTCCAATACCTCTCTGGGCAGTCTGTTCCAGTGCTCTGCCACCCTCAAAGTAAAGAAGTTCCTCCTCATGTTTAGATGGAACTTCCTATGTTCAAGTTTGTGCCCATTTCCTCTTGTCCTGTCACTGGGCACCACTGAAAAAAGACTGGCCCCATCCTCTTGACACCCATCCTTTAAGTATGTGTAGGTGTTAGTCAGATTCCCCCCTCAGTCTTCTCTTTTCCAGACTAAAAAGACCCAAGTCCCTCAGCTTTTCCTCATAAGAGAGATATCTTTGTAGCCCTTTTCTGTACCCTCTCCAGCAGTTCCCTGTCCTTGTTGAACCGGGGAGCCCAGAACTGGACACAGTACTCCAGATGGAGCCTCACCAGGGCAGAGTAGAGGGAGAGGATGACCTCCATTGACCTGCTGGCCATGCTCTTCTTGATGCCTGTTCTGTTGGCCTTCTTGGCCACAATGGCAAATTGTTGGCCCATGGTCATCCTGTTGTTCACCAGGACTCCCAGGTCTTTTTCCTCAGAGCTGCTCTCCAGCAGGTTTGCTTGATGCAAATTCCAGGGAAATGACCTCTGCTGAGGTGACTGTTGCTGATCCAAGCATTACTGAATCGTAGGATCATAGAATGGTTAGAATTGGAAGGGACCTTAAAGATCACCCGGTTCTATCCCCCTTGCCATGGGCAGGGACACCTAAACAGCACCCCCACACCCAAGCTTTTTACCTCCAGCTTTCTTAAAATTTTAAATTCATTATCCCAGGCCTGCCTTAGCTCTCCCTTGGCAGTTACCAATGCAAAGATTTGTCCACAATCTATTTCTCTCTGTGCCACCAAACCTTGCACGGAGGATGCCAGTAATTTTCCAGGCTTGTCCGTTCCCCCCCTTACTGTTCAGCTGTGACACCAGCTGCTGCTGCGTCACTGAGGGGGCCACAGACATGACAAAGGTGAGTAAACAAAGCGCAGGCTGATCAGCAAACAGCCTTACAGGTGGCTTCCCATCACGGAGCGCATCCTATAAAGCCTTGGGTTTTCTTTTGTTTCCTTTCCTTCTCCCACGTCTGATTTTCATACTTATGAACATGCAAATGCAACAGGGAAATTTAGGAAATCTGTTACTAAGGCAACTGATTAGGTGATGATGCAAGTTACCTTATTATTTGAAAGTCAAGGTGCCCTGCGCTGCAATAAGCTCCTACCAAAGGGGAGAATGAAAGTTTTCATAATACTTATCCACTCAAAGGCAGCACGGTCCCAAAAATCAGTTGCCTTGGGAATACTCTGAGAGTGCCAGAAGCCAACAAAATCTGGTGCAAAGTGAGCAGAGGAAAAATCTCCTCCTCACTCCCATGCTGGTAGGATCAGGGAGGGGACAGCTTGCTGTCAGCCGTAGATATCATGCAGTCCGTGGGAAAAAGCTCTCATATAATTACACCTATATTACACCTATAATTACATTTAATTATAAATAAGAAAAATCAGAGCAGCAAAGATACAGGTCCTTGGACCTAAATGTTGTACCTAAATGCAATGATACAGATGACGTTGGACTGAGGCCTATGGTTCCTCAAAGCAGTTAACTTGTTTGTGTTCAAGTGATCATTTTCCCGCAGTTGATCCTGGGCCAGTTCTGCTGTTGCAGACCCTGCCTTTCCCCAGTTTGGTCTCCCACAGCTCAACCACAAGCCTTTCTTCTGCATTTTCCTTTCCCCTTCATGGTGTCTCATTATTTCTAGTCTTCACACATGTTGCCACCTATCCTTCTACACACACTTGGGCCCATGCAGCATTTCTTTCACTTGGATGGTGCCCAAAGACTAGGTCTCTGCATCAGAACTTTGTCTTTGACATCAGCACCCACTGAGCTGGAAAAGGAAGGGGCAGGAGCCAGCACAAATGATGGGGACCTGATCAGCCCCCATTGAGGGTACACAGACCACAGCCCCAGGCTTTTGCAGTCCAGGTACCTGCTGCCCGCACTTCATGCAGACCTCCCTCACTGGAGGAGTCACCTCGAGTCTGCTGGTGGCTCTGGGATGCTTGCAACTCAACTGCCTTTGCCACCTCCCACTGTGACTGTCCATGTGTCTCCACACAGACCTGGCTCTTTCCTACATGCCAGGAGATACATCCTGGGTTTTGTTGTTTGTTTTGGGTTTTTTTTCCTGGCTATATTTATAGTGTTAATCTTGGTAAATCTTCACACTGCTTCTTTGCTCACAGACAAGTCCTAATTATTATCTCTGGGGTCCCAGGAATAGTGGTGGAAGAATCAACAAAAGCCAGTAGACATTGCTGTTAGGTGTTGTCAGGAGATGCCAGTCGTGTCTGTTGGGCTTCCTTAGGACTGCCAGGCAGCCAGAGGCAGGGACAGTTCATGCTAAAGGGGAAAAAGATGGGGGAGAAAGCAATGCAGAAAGTAACAGCCTGCTGCTGTTGGTCCAACATACCAGAAGCCTTGTAAAGGAGCAGGAGATGTCAATCTGCTATCCCAGGGCTCACATTGCTTCTTTAGGCCCATGTTACTGCCCTTCTGCAACTGCCCAGGTAGCATTTGAAGTGATCGTTTTGAATAACTTCAAAAGCAAAAACCCAGCTGAGTCAGGGCTTGTGCAGCATGTCTGGCTTTGCAGAGCACCATGGAGGTCCTCAGCTGCGTGTGTGGCATCAGTTAGGTTGGGAAACACAGACATTGTGTGCCCTGCCAGAAAAGGTGGAGGTGGGGGTGTCCAAAAATACCTTCTGAGGGACCAGGCTGGAAGAGGACTGCAGAAGTCTTGCTGGTGCTTGCACTGCCTTGCGGTCCAGCAGCATGTTCAGCGGATGCCACACCAGTGACTCCAGAGATGTCACCTTTGCCATTCTGGTTCTCTCTACCTCTGTCTCAGCCTGCTCCATGCCCACGTAGTCCTGGTCACCTTGTGTCTTCCAGGTGGGGTGCTGAGAGGGTGCTGCTCTGCATGGGCCATGCAAAGCTGACAGATTCCTTCTGCAGAATGGTTGATCTTGAAAGAAGTGCCACAGTCCAAGACAAGCTCCTTATTGTGGGGACAGCAACTGACCTGGGAAGCCAAAAAGTCATAGAATCATAGTACTGTCTAGGTTGGAAGGGATCTTTAAGAGCACCAAGTCCAACCATTAACCTAACATTGTCAAAAACACCACTAAACCGTGTACCACATCTACCCATTCTTTTGAATACCTCCAGGGGTGGTGACTCAACCAGTTCCCTGGGCAGTCTGTTCCAATGCTTTATAACCATTTCAGAGAAGAAATTTTTCCTAATATCCATCCTGGACCTCCCCTGGCACAATTTGAGGCTTTTTACTCTTTTCCTATCACCTGTTACTTGGAAGAAGAGATGGGCCTCCTACAGGTCACTACAACCTCCTTTCAGCTAGCTGTAGAGAGCGATAAGCCTCCTTGCAGCCATTTGAAATGGGACTTTTATTTGGCTAAATCCACCATCTCCAGAATTTGTTTTCCACTGAACCTTCTTCTTATGGGGGGAAGGTGAACCCTCTGGTGTGAATCCCCCTGCACACAGACTCCCTGCGGGATGCAGCAGGTGCCTGGCTCCGGGATGCCCCCGCTCCCCAGCCCCGGAGCAGGGCTGGCCTCAGCCTCCTGCCATGCCCCATGCTGTGTGCTTTCTCCAGTGATTTCCCAGTGGGCCAGGGAGGGGAAATGAAAAGTAAAACAAAATTGCAAAACTGCCTCTGCTCTGTGGGAAACGCTCAGGTAATATGAATAGCGATGGAGACGAGGCAACCCCCTACCACTTTCTAAATAGAGTCAGCAAGCGTATGCAACACTAAAACCATCATCCCCTTCCTCTTGAGGAATTAATTCACTTCTGATTTTTTTCCCTGCTGTAATATACTCTGTTCTTTTTTCTTTTTTTTTTCTTTTTTTTTTTTTAAATAAATACAGCATCTTGTAACCCCCTTTTACAGCACGGCTTAGGGACCACAGTTTTACAAGAGAGAGCAGCTTAACCGTGGTTGGCCAGTACCCAGATGCTGAAATCCATTCTAGCAGGCAGGGCCATAGAAATGTCCTGTGGTGAGAAGCAGAAGTGAAAAAGCCAGTGAAAAGTGAAATGGCAGTGAAAAAGTGGCTGGGGAAGTGCTGAGGGTGGCTGTGGGAAGCAGTTTTGTGTGGGCAACATCATTTACATTTTCTTCTGCCCAGGCAACCCCTTGATGCCTCCACTTCTCCAAGCCCCCCGCAACTCTGACCCCCTGCCCAGAGTTTACCTGGGCTGTTTCTGAAGTGACTTTCTTCCGGTGGCATCCTCGTTGAGTAATATGGGCTTTGCAATAGGTGAGATGAGAGTGGCTGAGTTATATCTTTCCCCTGAGCTCTCCGAAAAAGGGAGCAGCCCAGGCTGAGAGGTAAAAGCAAGGTTTGCTTTTAGCTACCTGAAACAAGCTTGTTGACTTCAGGCATTGCCTGTGGTGTTTTACCATGCCCTTCATGCTGCTTTATGCCAGAGCAAAGAGGGTGCAAGGCCATGACTTTACCATGGTGTTTCCCACCCGCATTTTACTGTGAGGCAGTGGGGAGAAGGGACCATTGGAGCTCTCCAGATGTGCAGGGATGCTGGCCATATCTGCTACCAGCCTTAGGGACAGCAGGAACAGCTGCTGAGACCCCCAAGGTGCCCAGCTGTACTTCAGATGTTGCCAAGGAGGGGGAGCACCCCACCACAAACCACGGGCACCCAGCACAGCTCAGAGGACCACCTCCACCCTGATGACTTGTGGTGGGATTTGATGATCTCAAAGGTCCCTTCCAACCATGAATATTCTGTGATTCTGTGACCACAGGAAAATCCAGGCACACAACCAGTTTAATTCAAGTCTCTCCAAAATGGTGGACGATGTCAGGAACTTCCTTTCCTTTTCTCAGTCCAGCTCGAAACTCCTGCCCTCACATAACCCTCCTCAGCAAGTTGTTCCCTTTAGCTTTCTCTGCAGAGAAGAGTTCACTCCTAAAGACAGTGTTTTTTTCTTCCTAGAGGCAAACGTGACTGGACTTTTTTGCGTGCTTTCTGGGAAACTTTGGCTTCAGTTCAGCTCAGAAGGGCTTTGTGGTGCCTTGGCAGAGCATCTTAAAGAGATGGAGCTCCCTGTAGGGTCCAATTAGGTTTTCTGCTTTTATATATTTATTTTCCTGATTGTAATATACATTTATGGCCAAAGGAATAGGAGGATGTTTTTAGATAGAAATCACTCTTTATTTTTATTGTAATATTTATTTATTTGTGGCAATAATTAGGGGTTAATTATGATGGTCCATCTACCTCCAACTTTTCATGCTCCTGTAATGACTTCCTTATATAGATAGAGCCATGTTGAAGCTCACTCTGAAGGGTATTGCAAAACTGCACGGTTATAGGATATTTGATGTGCATTTTTATATTGCTCGGGTGTCAGATCTGAACTGAGGGTGAGTAATAGAAATTCACTGTCATTGAAATATCCGCCAATTCTGAGCTCTTTACACTCTGTCTCTTCTATCATTTAATTTGTTCCTCTGTTTTTTTAATCCAGGAGTTGGTATTTGCACTGGGCTTTGGTAAGAGAGTATTGTACAATATCATCAGTGCTTTCAGTGAGAAGGTGCTAAATAAATACGATCGTGGAATCACAGAATGGTTGAGGATAGAAGTGAGCTCGGGAGGTCATCTGGTCCGGATGTAGTCCAGGAAGCCTGGCTGATGGACCAGAAGTGTGATCCTGTTCCTACTCATGGCAGTGTAAACCAAGAGTTAACATTTCCTATCAGCTCTAAGATGCAGATCCATGCTTAAGCCTGAGTTGATTTGTTTTGACAATGCGCTTGGACTGGGAGGCAAACCCCAGAATTCCCCAGAGGATCTCAAAAGTAATGCTTCACCTATCCCCTGGTGATCTGGACCTCCAATTAGGATAGGACTGATTTGCCTTGCAAAACAAACTCTCATTTTGCACAGCAAGCGCAGTATTACTGACTTAAAGAGCCAGGCTGGGCAGGACCTTTGAAGTGCATCTCCCTACAAAGTTCCTTGCCTTCTGCAAACTTGATGTGGGTGCAGCTCATCACCTTCTCCAAGCCACTGAGAGGTATCCAACAGGATGCTTACAGAAAGTGGTAGAACACCCTTGCATGGACAAAGGTCAGTCTGAAGTCAGGAGGTACATCAGTGGAGGGAAGGAACGAACCCAAGCCAGGACCTGAAGTAGACACAGCCTGGCAAAGAGACCCCCTGTCACCTGCACATGACAGCAGCACGCTCATCAATTGCCAGCAGCGGTATCAAATCCCATTTTCCAGGTCATCAATCTTACCAGTCACAACATTATATAACTCAGCTCTACTTGATATTCAGCCTGCGTCACATCTCTGCAAGGTTTAAGCCAAAGATCTGGGCAGATTTTGCAAAATCAGATCCAGCCTGTTAATGGGTGCCTCATGGTTTTGTTGTTGTGGCTCAGCCTGTGCTGCTCCCCAGCCCTGCAGCACCATGCCTCATTCACACGTGCTGTGCAAGGACTACCAGGCATCACCCCAAAAGCCTACTCAGGCATGCTGCCAAGCTTGATGTTGGGGGCTATGCAGTTAAATGTCTGAAAGAAGGACATATATCCAGGCGAAGGAATGAGTTACTCAGCGTAGCTGGGGTAGTTTTCTATACCACTGAGCCTGTAGTAGGACCAGCACCAGCCAGCAGTGCCCCAGCCGTCCGCTCCATCCTCTGCTTGATGGGAGAAATAGACAGACCAGGATGAAGGATAAATAGAGAAGATTTTCTTGAAGGAGGAGCTCATCGCTTTGAAACCCTGTAAAAGGCTGTGTGCTGTGACAGTGCATTCCCAGGTACCCCTTAGGGCTGCCGCACAGCCCATGACCTCTCGTTTTTTGCTCTCTGCACCAGCTTCCCCTAAAATACCAACTCACATCATAGAATCATAGAATCATAGAATCTTATAGGTTGGAAGGGGTCTTCAAGATCATCTTGTCCAACCATCAACCTAACTCTGACAAAAATAAACACCCACACAACAAACAAAATGCAACAT
>JAOXNO010000001.1:180646911-180657359 GCA_028565335.1 Limnodromus scolopaceus | reverse complement strand
GGTCCTCCTCCACCAAGGGAAGATCTTCCTTAGTCCAGACTATCTCTGATTCATCCAAAGTCCATGGCTCCTGGGGGCTGGCCCAAGCAGTAAAGACTGAGGCAAAGAAGGCATTCAGCAACTCAGCCTTTCCTGCATCCTCTGTTACCATGGCACCTGATTCATTCAACAGTGGGCCCACATTTTCTTTAGTTTTCCTTTTGCCTCCAATATAATTGAAGAACCCCTTCATTATACACCCTGTCCCTCACCAGGCCTTTGCCTCTTAGGTCCTCCTTTGGCTTGATGGGTTTTGCCCAGCCATCTCCCTGGTCTTCCAGCAGCTGTCCAGCTCCTTCACACAATGCTGGAAGCTTCTTTCCATTTGGGTGGTCTCCGCTTCTCCCTTGGGTCCAGCAGGGCTGGGAGGAAGCAAGTGAGGGAGCTTGCTGGTGGGAATTTTCTCCTTCATCGGCTCCTCTGAAGCATTGGCAGAGAAGGGTCTTGTATGGGCCAAACACAGAAATGTTTGGAGGCATAAGATTCCGTAGAAGGGATCTTCCACCTTGAATAGACCTAACATCATAGGGACTGTCCCTACCAAAATCAGCATGGTCCATGCCACAACACAATACTGAGCTTGTGCTGCTCCTTTGTCCTAACAATGACCCAGAATGTTTTCCATTATTTATTCTTGATAAAGCAAAGCCATCGAGTTATTGATACCTCTATTATAAGAAAGTGTCCAGATTCCCTCATGGCTCTGACACCATCAGTAATTTAGAGGTCGCTTCATGTGCTGTGTAACAGCTGGAAGCAGCTCTTCTGCCAGTCCCCAAGGGTTGTGCCCTGCCTTGGGCTGTTCTGACTTGGGTGTCCTCATTACTTTAAGGATGATAGCTCATCTATCAGAGCTCCGGCACCACACAAATATACATCAGAAGGAGAGCAGAAAGCCCATAGGTGATTAGACTTCAGCATCTTTGGTTTTAGCATTAAGACTGTAGCACATTTCAGTACACGTACCTTGTATTTCCACTAGAAGGATGAGTTAAAGACTGAGGACAAAATCTTACAGAGTACTGTAACTTATTCTCTAAATTAGAGAAATAGGGTAGTTAGATATAAAAATGGAACATGGTGAGCTAACACAAGGGAAGTCAATTCTCTGGCAGTCCTCAGCATTTCCAGGGCAATTCAGGGCATGCACATCGCAGAACCCGGAGGTGGGGAGAAAGCAGATATCTTACATTTCATACCATGTCTTTCAGCTTCCAACAGCAATGATGAACTCTGGCCAAAGCAGTTGTTTGGGAATTTATGATCAATCAAGGTTATTGGGCCTTGGCCTTAGGTCAGCAGGTCTCTAGGGGGTCATTAATCTCTATGAAATGCTCTGCATCTCTTCTATTGCTGTTTAAATGAAGAGTAACTGTGAATTACAAGAGTGTCATTGCCATATATCAAGTGGTTCAAGGTTGGTAAATCTGAAATAAACAAACAGAGGCAAACTGATTTCTAATTAGAAGTTTGTTCCCACTCACCTGTACCTTGTTTCTGTTGTAGAGTTGGTGGTTGGACTGAATTGGAAGCTAATGTGAAATAAAGCTTGCAATGCTTTTCATAAAGAAGAAAAATATGCTGGAAAATACAATACAAAACTATCTTCTGCAAGGCAGCTTATTAAACAAGCTCTCTATCCCCTTAAATCAGAGATACACTCTATATTGGCAGCATGAGTCTTGCAGGAGGGGTGAAGCACCAAAATAGGGAAAAAACAAGAGGGAGTGAATTTTACACAGTGCTCATCTTCAGCAAAAGATACAAGAAAACATGAAACAAAATAGTTTTTAATAGATTTTGCAGTCTCAGTAGTAATTACAACTGTTTTGAGAAATCTTAACTTTAATTGGTCACAATGGCCAATGTGATATTTACAACATGATTTAAAGGGGGGAAAAAGAAATAATGAGAAAGGGAAGATGCTGTAAGCCAGAAGTGTTATTTACTAAAATGCAAAGCCTAATACACCTCTCAGGAAAAATCTACGTCAGTATTGTATATTCAAAGTGCTTATCACCCTAAAGTGAGAAATCAGTATGAAATTTCCCAGCACTGGGTGTAGAAATTTGCCTGAGCCACCCCTCTGCAGGGCGCCTTTTCCCCGTGCAAGGTTATGTGTGCATGCTGGACTGGACGCATGGAGCAATTTTTGGCAACTAAGATACCACTGACCTCTGCTGGGAGGAATCAGACACGTTCAGGTTTTGCCATGGGCCCTGTGCTTCTCCGATGAGATGGAGATTCCTCTGGCAGGGGCAGACAGGTGTGTTTGTGTGTGTAAAAATAAATATTTATATGCACACCTATGTGCAGCAGCATGCATCTTCCATCCTTGCTGTCACTCCAATTTCCCAAGTTGTGCAAAACAGTAAAATCCTTCCCAGTACTAACAAAAATAATTTTTCCTTATAGTAAGGAAGACTTAGACCTTCTAATGAGATGCATCCCTACCAATTTCCCATAGGATATAACACCATACACTTATAAACATACAAGATTCAAGGATCTTCAGGGTTCTAAGAGTTGAAGGGTGGGGATGGCGTCCATTGGCTTGAAACCAATGTGACTGAAAAGCAAAGGTGTTTGTGATGATTGGCACATCTTCCAGATGACTCCTAATGAACACACTGCAAATGCACTGAGCATGAGCAATAGAGTTTCAGATAAGTAAAGGTTTAAATTGGCAATGCACAAGATATGTGGGGAAGAGAGACAGATTGTGCAAATAAAAGAGCTCAAATAAAGAAGCAGCATAGAGGAATCACCATCTTTCCCATTCTAGTAGGGCTAGCACTGAATAATTTTGCAAGCAAAGAAAAAAGACCTTTCTCTTTGTGTCATCCAGTCTGGGCATGTCCCATCAGTGGCTCGGAGAAGAACACAAGCTGGAAACAGTCCACTGGAGAAAGTATTTAGATGGGAAAAGTCAGAGCATCAAATTTCACTTATAATGAGTGGCATGAAATAATTACTGTAGAAAAGAAAACAGATCAGATGACCCTGCAATGGAGTAGCAAAGGAAATTCAAGATACGACCCGAAATTTTGTTCAATGATAGCTTGGGTTGAAAGTGGTACTGGCCATACAATTAACAACACACAAAACAGGACTACATCTCCTGCTGATTTCACAGGTGATAGGACAAGAGGAAATGGCCTCAAGTTACACCAGGGGAGGTTCAGATTGGATATTAGGAAAATTTTTTATACTGAAAGGGTTATTAAGCACTGGAATGGGCTGCCCAGGGAAGTGGTTGAGGCACCATCCCTGGAGGTTTTCAAAAGACGGGTTGACATAGTGCTTAGTGACATAGTTTAGTAATGGGGGTGGGGTGTGTTTGTGGTTTTCTTTTCTTTTTTTATCAGAGTTCGGTTGATGGTTGGACTAGATGATCTTAAAGGTCCCTTCCAACCTAGGCGATTCTATGATTCTATCTGAGGTCTGCTTTGTCCATGAAGCAAATGTCAGTTTATGATAGAGCAACAAATCATTCAGATTGAACAAAAAATGTAGACAAGCAGGATTTATTCGCTTACTGAAATATTCTAGCAGCATTCCAGCTACTTATCTGTTACAGGAATTTATTGCCACAAGGATAGAAGATGAATCAGGTGTTAAGACTGGAGATAGCAATGAAAAGACCGATCTTGATTATATTAAAAAAGAAATGACAAGATTTAATGAGATGAGATTTAGTATGGTTGAAGGAGAGAAAAGGGTTCAAATTACAAGAGAGAAGAAAATGGAGTTGTCCACAGTGACAGATAATGCAGAAAAGGCCAGAGGGAAAAATCTGGGTTTCATCCTAAAGAACTTGCATTTGTATGGTGGATAGACATACAAAAGCAAATGTCAAAGGAGTTAAATGCAAAGATGAGAAAGAGAAGTTGAGCTGGGTTTGAGGCTCAGCCAGAGAAACAGTATGATCTGAAACTCTGGGAGAAGGTAGAGTTGACATCGGAGAATATACAAGAGAAGAAAACAGAAAAATGAGAAGAGAAAACAGGAGGGAGGAAAAATCTGTAAATATGTGATGAGAAGAATACAGCCATTAAAGTAGGAGAGGAAAAAATCCCTGTGGTTTTTTTCCATTCTAACCATTCAGATGATCTGGCACTGCCTTCACCTGAGATGTTTCTTAAATATGGGATGAAGTTGTTAGAAACAGAGGACACCAATGAGAAAGAGCAAGAGTCAAAAAAAAAAAAAAAAGTGCAGCAGAAGTTAACCCCACTTTTAGACAGCAAATAATCAAGGCACCAGTTAGGAAACATTACTAATCAGCCATGGAGATACATCCTGCACTGTATGTATCTCCATATTTTGGAAATTTCCATATGACCTTCAGCTGAGCCCTCATGCAAGGCTGTTTGGCATTCTCCAACTGGGAGGTGGCAGAAAAGACATCTGTGGTAAGTCCCCATGTGAAAAAGGAAAACCACGTACTTTATGCTGTACAGAGAGAAAAGGCAGTGGGCTATTCCTGCTTCCTTTGGGCTATACGTTTTTTTTTAAAGCAGCTCAGCCTTTGACAAACAAGAACCAGTGTAGGCTGTCATCTTCTCCATCCCAGCTGCAATGGCCATCCAGCCGCTGTAAGCCTGCCCCTTCCACCTCTTGGTGGGTAACAGGCAGCAGGGTAGGGTCTTTCTCCCAGCTGCCTCGTCTAAACCCAAACTATGCTTCAATATCTTTATATATTTTTGGACATATTTTTACTTATCCGATGGAAAAGACACTCACTTTAAACCTCCCACTGCTTCAAATTACAGAATTACAGCATGGTAGGGGTTGGAAGGGACCTTTGGAGATCATCTAGTCCAACCCCCCCTGCCACGGGCAGGTTCACCTAGAGCAGGTTGGACAGGAACACATCTAGGCGAGTTTTGCATGTTTCCAGAGAAGGAGAGTCCACAACATTTCCGGGCAGCCTATTCCAGTGCTCTGGCCCCCTCAAAGTAAAGAAGTTTTTCCTTATGTTCAGACAGAATTTCCTGTGTTCCAGTTTGTGCCCATTGCCTCTTGTCCTGTCACTGGGCACCACTGAGAAGAGTCTGTAGAGGGGCTACTACTTTGCAGAGTAGAGGGGCTTTCTTACATAAATACTTTGGCCCATCCTTTCTGACTTTGAAGGAGGCAGGTAAACGCAAGACTGTTTGTCCTTATGCAGGCCAGACTGTGGTACTTTTTTCCTGTGTACATTTTTGTCATACCCCATATCAAGGACATCATTAGAGAGCTTTGCATGACCAGTGTGGCCTGTCCTAGTGCATGCTCCCAGGAGTTTTTAAGTCCTTATGAGCTTCCCAAATGATACAGGAACAGATTTGCTATGTGAGCTTGTCAGAGTCATAACTCAGCCATAGAGAAAGCCACTGCAGGAAAGATATTTTGCCAAAAGCAGGTGCACATAAAGATGTCCCACTGGATTTTGACTGTGCTGAAATACTGAACTAATCCCCACTGTTGGGCAGTAATTGTGGAGCAAGGTAACTAGCACAAAATACTAGGACCAAAATTTCAGCACAAAGCCTAGGGCTTCTAAGAGCATAAAACCTGTTATTACCGTACAACCATGCTGATTAATAACAGATCTTGCACAGTTAGAAGGGGAAGAAGACAGGACCACTGTGGCAAAAGTTATTTTATATTTGTTTATTTGATTACCTGGAATAAAATATGGGTAAAAGCAGTAGGAGCTTTGTACAGGCAGAGCAGGGCAGGTTGTACTCATCAATATTAAAGCAATTACCTATAAAGATGTAATATCGGTGATTTGTTATAGTGACTGAAATATAAAGTGTGACTCTATTGCTCTTATGTGCTCATCTTTTCAAGTGACTAAGGGAGCATCTTGGATGGTCAAATGTCAAACCCCTCTGTCCAGTCTTTGCCTTAGGAGGTAACAGCTCAGTTTACCAACCTGATTTTCAATTTGGGAAGGAGGCAAATAAAAAGTACTTGACTGGGTGTCTTCTGGGTTGATTTGAGGCCCTACTGATATCAATTAAACTGCACTGAAAACTCAGAGGCAGAAGTTGCAGTTTGCAAATTTCTTTGTGATTTAAATATTTGGGGTGGGATCCAGGTCCAGCTTAGATTCCTCTGCTTAGGTGTCCATGCTACCAGCTCCAGCCATGTGCAGGACTCACCTGGTGCCATCTGAGATGTGCTGTGGTTCCATGACACCTTCTCAGAGCTGGCAGATATGACACACTAAATTACAGTAGACTCATGTCCTGGTAAACCAGGCAGGATATCCTGCACCACTTAAAACAACACCAGGTTGACACCACAAATGGCACCACAAACGGCACTACAAACATAGGAATGTTTGGACAAGTGAAACCTATTTCCGTGTCAGTACAGCCACAAGAGCCTAAATTTTCGCTGAGCTGACCAGTTGTGAGAGGAGGATCTCTGTTTGCATCCATTGCACCTGGTGCCATTTGGGATGCCCTTGGGTATCCCAGGACTCATTGTCATGTCTGTTAGCCCCATGAGGGTGTTGAAGGACCCCTAAGTGCCACTACAGCCCTATGTGTGAATGACTAAATTGAGCCTTGAAGCACCACTGTTGGAAATTTACACCTCTCACTGACATGGAGACACCCTCACCTGGTTGTGTTAATGATGAGCATCCTACCCAAGCTGTGTGTGAGACTAGGAGAGCACTGCGCATGTGTGGACCTACTAAGAAAAGGGTTTCCTTGCACCCTGAGAACTGGCAACCCAAAATAACAGTTCCGTGACCAACAAGTGAGCATCATCAAGCTTGTCTGGGAATAGCTTTATGCCCAGGAGACTTCTCTCCTGCCAGTGAAGGAGAGGTTTGTCCCCTGTCTTTCCTAGATATGGTAGTTCAGAGCTGGCCGTGCAGTAAGCAGCCAAATAAAGGTTTGCAACAAAACTTTTGCTCAACAGCTTTTTCCTAGGTTTCTCAGGCTTCCCTTAGCTCAGCCTGTGTGGGTGCAAGTTGCCCAGAGAAATGGCTGGCTGGAGCTGGAGTGCCTGACCATGCCTCTGGCGTGGCATGCTGCATTGTGCTCTTTCCATCCCTCGTGACTGGGGATGCGCTTCCCTGGTGTAAGGAGGCACTCCTGTATGGACATTTATATGAGTTCCGCCAGCACCTAGAAAATCCCAATATATAAGCAAAGGTATCTGTTTCGTGCTAAAAGTCTGTCCTGTATGCCTGGTGGCCCTCTCAGAAATGAGAGAGGCTGTTGAGACAACACCAAGCCCCTCCAGGAAAGCAAATTTGCAGCGGCTTTTCAACTCGGGCATCACTTCATCTGTCAGGTGTGGTACGATCCGGAGCTGCAAGTTTCTTAGCATATAGCAATTTTTCAAGTTAATGATCAAGTTAATTATCAAGTACCCTGTTCACAATAGGTGGAGAACTTAGCTGAGTACAATTGTCTGTAGCAAAAGCTTTGCTGAGCTCGTTTGGATATTTCGGTTTTGTTGATGCCTGGTTTGCTTGTTTTATACAACTGAGATGGGTTTTTTTGGGAGGTTGAAGCTTCTTAATCCTGCTTTATAAATTGAATTTGGAAGTCTCCATTGCATGTGCTTCCAGAGTACATGTGTGTATGCAGGCGTGGCAAAAGAAAAAGAGAGAGAAATAGCTGTGAGGCTAATATACAAATATTTCTAAGAACCAGGGAGTTCTCCTTTTAAGAAGATCTTATTGGTGACTCCCTTTGTTTAGATCACAGACAAATTATTCTCTTGAATTCTTGAGGTTTTGTCCTTGGTAAGTGGATAGGTCCCTGTAAACTGGAACATGCAGAGACAAGTTGAATGGGTGAGGTATATGGAGATGTGTCTGACTCCAACAAGGCACCACAAATTAAAAAAACCCCACACTATGAGCTGTCACTCCTAAGACCTTCATTCTGTGTGTACCTGTATGTATAAATGTGTATGTGTGTATATGTGCTGGGGAGCAAGGGGAGGATTTGAGGCCTTACCACACTAGCTCTATGGAGAAACCCTTCCAGGCTTCCTCCACACACCAAATCCAGGGGCATCCCCAAGTCAGCAAGCACCCAATTACCAGGAAATCACTTTTCCTTGTGCTGTAAGAAAACAAGATGCGTTATAGTAGGATGAAACATTGAATCTCTGTTTTTCCCATGGCACCTACAGATTCCTGTACCCTGCTCCTGTTCCCAGTGCAAAAAACCCAACCCTTCTGTGTCCCTTATGATACCAATATGTTGGTGGTGTACCTGGCAGGAAAGCTGACTGCTCAGCCTCTGCTGCAGCCATTTGCTCTGTGGAACAGTAAATCTAGGTGTCCCTTGTCTCCCTGGTGCCATTATAAAACATACATGCCTTTAATATAAAGACCAATGTCTTTAATACCTTCACTGCCTATTGTAAAATGTGGTCAAGACTGGCTTGCATGTTCAGAAGCTACTGCAGGGAATGACAGGCTGATGACATGATCATTTAACTTTGTTTCTGTTGTGAAGCAGGATAAAAACACAGGACAGCAAGCACTTACTGGGTTGAGACTCGTGGGGAAGAACAGGTGCTGGTGGTACAGTCATGGCAGAAAAAAAATATCTCCAAGTGGGTTGCTGGGGGATCTCATCAATAAATCTCCTGCGTCCTCTGCTTGGGGCAGCTCTGGAAGTTCCTGGGATGTAGTTACCAGGAGATGCCTCCTTTATCCCTCTCCATCCTCTGTTTGGAAGGGTCCAAACACTGGATCATCTTTTACAAGAGGTTCCATCTGGGGAGCACCCATGACTATCCTCAAAATACTTAGACTACAAGCCGGTAACAGGAGTGACCTATGAGCAGCTGAGGACTTTTACTTTGCCTCTGTTTCCTAATGTGCTTGTCCTGCTCCTCCTTCTTCCAGGGTTGCATTCCCATGCAATGCTGCAAATAAAGCTCTCTGAAATCTCAGATGTTCATCCTCTGTACAGGCAGAAAGTCTGCTTTCCTGGGTACTGTGGCTGTGGAGGTGTCTAAAGCTAGGCACTGGGGAGAGAAGACAGCTCAAATATTGGAAGGAGCAGTCTGCGAGCAGCAGGATTTGTCTGTGATAACCAATAATTCATTGCCTTATACATTTAAGCTGTATATCTTCCTTGCAGAGTTTCTTTGCATATGGCTGAAAGCACTGGAACAAAGTGACTCCAAAAGGGACATTAACAGTGCATTTCTCCTCCCCATTCACTTAATTTTCTGATGAATATTTTTTATTCACCTGGGTGCCTTCCCAGTTATTGGTCTATTTAAAAAATTCATCACTAATAAGTTGAAAAATATGCCTTCTCCCTCCAGAAAGACATCAGCAGCTCTCAGGTTGGCTCTACCTGGCAATGGTTGATGCAGTTAAGCCTAACTTTCCTGCAGGCAAAGTCACAGGCGGTGACGCTGTGGACGGTGTCCTTACAGCTGGGTCTCACTTGCCTGTGCAGCCTCTTCTCCTTGTGCCTGACATCCTTGGTCAGTCCAGTTCTGCTGCTCTTGTTCCAGGAGCTCTGAGATAGCAACGAACAGCTCCCGAAAGGCACCCAAGGGACCTCAGCTGTGGACACATACCAGCTTGTTGGGGGTTTCCAGCCTGGCAGTCAGGTTCCTCTTTCTGCAGATTTGTGCTGCTCTTTGTGGGCAGAGTCCTGCGGACTTGCCTCTGCTGCAGACCCTGAAAAGTTAGAGACAGGGCACAGAGAATTAATTTCTTTACACATATATATATGGAAGGAGTAAAAGAGATCCTTGTCAAGCTATGGGGTTGTCATGTAAGTATGAGATGATGTTACTTGTGCCTCTGGCAGCCACTCCTGCTGAAGGACTGTATTTGCTCCATTTCCATGTAAGGCAAGGCTAAGGGCCACAGCAGCCAGAGAGAGTTCCTTAGAAATGAAGCCCAAACATAAAAAACTCACGTCTCAGCTTGTGGCTGTTGTGAAGGCTTCTTGCCCAAACAGATCAGCAAGGGCTCTGGTCTCACAGCCTTCAGGGAGTTTATCTTCTTGGAAGCATCTTCTTGAAATGCAAGCATTTCAGGGAAACACAGGCTCTTCAGGATCCCTGCAGCATCCTCGCCCAGATATTTTGGGTCCGAACACCACGGTCCCTGGCAGCCGCAACTTAGACTGCCAGGGTCAGCTCTGAATCTTTTTGCTGGTTAATATCATACCATCTTGCATTAGAAACAGTGTGACCAGCAGAAGTAGGGAGGTGACTGTCCCCCTGTACTCAGCACCGGTGAGGCCACACCTCGAGTATTGTGCCCAGTTCTGGGCACCTCAATACAGGAGAGATACCGAGGTGCTGGAGCGAGTGCAGAGGAGGGCAACAAAGCTGGTGAAGGGCCTGGAGAATAAATCTTATGAAGAGCAGTTGAAGGAGCTGGGACTGTTTAGTTTGAGGAAGAG
>JAOXNO010000001.1:180615404-180627026 GCA_028565335.1 Limnodromus scolopaceus | reverse complement strand
TTCTGTAGGCTCCTTTCAGATATTGATAGGCTGTTATAAGATCTCCCCGGAGCCTTCTCTTCTCAAGGCTGAACAACGCCAGCTCTCTCAGCCTGTCTTCATAGGAGAGGTGCTCCATTTCTAGATGTACAAAAAAGAAGCTTTTAATTTGTCCCAGTGAGAGTGACAATGAGTCGATGGCATGTGACTGCATCTTATCTCTTATTATGGACCTCACTGGCTTCATGATTTGAAATTTATTTGCACAGGCGGAGCCTCCCTAGGAGGAACCATAGGCTCTAGAGTTGGGTGTTCTGGACTTCCAGTTACCCAGTGTGGTACTCCCAGTGTGCTGTAAACAGGAGCTAACTTGCAAACTCAAGCCATGGTGTGGGAGCCTGAGCTATGTTCACAGCAGCCCATGGTATCTTCAGGGCGGTGTCCCAGAGTCTGCCTGGATCCCTTAATATAGCAACAGGATGTTCCTCAACACTTGCCTTTTATCTGGCCTCACTGCGACAGGGAGCGTGGGAAGTGCAACTCCCAGGCTGGGTTCCCAAGGAGCAGGATTTACGCCCCTGTTGAGAGACAGGAGCGTGGTGGCTTGGGGAAGTGGGACATTTGCTCACACAGATGTCATAGCCATCCCTGCAGTGCCTGAAATTATCCCTACAGAAAATAAAGATAATAATATCTATTGAGCTTAGGAGCGCTGAAGACTGGAAGTGGGAAAACTGGATATTGGGGTTCAGCAAAGCCCCAGACTCAGTAAACATGTGCTCCTAAAGTAGATCTTCTGTTTGACATCCTCTTCCCTCATGTAGGGCAGAGACACACTTAGCACACTTCCTAACATCAAATCTTTTGCAATCTGAGGAGGTTTTGGTTTTCTGTACAAAGCGACTGTCTGACACATAAGTTTTCTGCGTGGGATCAAGAACCAGCTTTTCTCCTGATCGAAGCTGATCTCCCCATTCTGCAGAGAAACATTGCAGCCCAAGGTACAGCAAAGAGAAGAGCCCTTTTGACTGTGTTTTGCTTTGGCCCAAGCATCCTTGTCTTTAGAAACCCCAAACCACAAGAAAATACCTATGCCTGTTGAAGCATTCCTTCCACCAAACTCTCCGCTGTGAAACCTGTGAATTAGAGGAGTCAAACGAGAATTAAGAGCTTGGAGCCTGGGCAAATTCAAAGTCCTGCTGAGCACCCTAAGTGATGGCTTGAAGTGATGTACAGGGGCAATGAAAATTCAGTTGATGAAAAGCCCTTGGGTCCCTGCACCTTGGGGAGACCACTACAAGCACAGATGCTGAGGCACTTTGCTCAGGCTCTTCACATGAGCTCCTCATTTCCTCTGCCAAACGTCCTGCAGCTGAAGACCTTTAGGAAACTTGATGTGCATGTGTAATTAAGAAAACTCAGCATCCATGGGCCTGGCAAGAAAGCAAGAACTCATGCTCTTCTCCAAATTATCCAAACAAAACTTTCGAGTTGCAATGGGATGTCTAAGAGAAAAAGGCCGGGGACTAGTCATCTGAAAGCTGTTAACCACCATGATGCCTGCTCTCAGTTGAAACAGGAACAACCTGTGCAATTATTATAGGTAGATGCTCCAATTAGTTGTGTTTTAACACACAGATCAATGTAGAAGGAAGGTGCCGTGAAAGATGTATTTCACACAGGACTGTCTCAAGAAACCACAGAGGACAAGGGGAGAATTTTATGCCTCCTTGAAGTCAAGAGTTGTTCTTAGTCAGCTAAGGCGAGGAGATGGCTCCTAGATAAACAGAAAGAATAACATATCTAAGGAAAGGCAATAAACTTTGTTTTCAGCAAGAGTGTCCGGCCAGTCTCCTGGATCACAAACGAACAGGGTTGGTTTGGGGTGAGAGACTGGACCTACAGGGTCCCCCAGAAGACTTCAGAGGGAAGATTGGCAGTAAGATCTAACAGCCCTCTGAGAACAAAAGAAGACAGAAAGTGACAATCTGAAATGGGAATCTCTCTTAAGTAGTACTGCAAGACTTCTCTGATGGGAACTCCCTAGCAGGAGGTTTTTTTCTATATATGAGTTTTCCTGATGGAAGCTATCGAGTAGAAGCAGCTGACACATGCCCTGAAGCTCTGACAACCACCCTGGGCAGGAGAGGGAGAGCACATCAGCTAAGCAAGGAGAAATGTGGCTTTTCTGAAATAACTGCTGCTTACGTAGATTAGACATAGAGATTTGGTGGGGTTTTTTTCCTTTTCTTTTTTTTCTTTTCTTTACCTTTGTGAAGCGGTTTAGAAACATTTACAGTTTAATTAGTATGGATTTTATGAATAAATACTTAACTTTTATTATAAGTTACATATATTATAAATTATATCTATTTGTTGTGAATAAATATTTTGCCTTTTCTCATAGCCTGGCTTGAGTGTGGTTTAAGCCAGGGAAGGGGATAACAGAAAGACTTTCCTTGCCTAAGGTGCATCTAATACCCTTAACAAATGAATGGATGTGCTAGCCAGGTGGGGAACTGATAGAGCAAAAGTAAGAGGAGATTTGTTTAATCAGAGGAGATACTAAACTAATAAAAGCACCCCAAAACTACCCGATTTTAAGCTCAGGATGCGGGTAGCAGTGTAGTAGCAAAGTGGGGGCTACCCCATAAACTGCCCAGCATCCAACATGTGTGGCTTCCTCCCCTGAGGCAGGTTTTGTGCCCGTTGTGTGCAGAGCAAGGGGCTGGGGACAGGGAGGGACAAGACTGGCTGTCTTGAGGCAAGGGTGGCTCAGCAGGAGCAGGTCTGCCTGAGGAGCAGATCTCATGAGAACTGTGTGAAGACTGCTTGGGGGTACAGGGGAGGAGCCAGTGGTGGCTGTGGTCATTGTGGGCACCAGGGATGAAGGTGGGATCTTCAGGGCTCAGCTACAAGGCAAGAGAGAAGCCCAGGTCAGACCCAGTGTTTCAGTGCATGGATGAGGCAGCAGAGAGAATAAATTTAGGTATGTAAGGAACTGAGGGATCTTTTGGGATAAAGGCAAGTAATACCTCAATGAGAGACTGCACTGTACCCAGAGTGGATTCAGGCTGCTGGTGCTGCAGACTAATTGAATTAGAAGCAACAGGGGAGCTGATGGGCATGGGAGAGCAAGTGGGCTGGATGGATAAGACCTGCAAGGGCAGTGAACTCACATCCTTCTGACAAGGCCAGGAGGGAAATAAAGCCCAACTGCAATAACTAGGGAAGGCAAATGCTACTGCCCACAAATCCCGTGGGCTGGCACGTGCTGTCTTGAGTGAGTGACCAAAAGCAAATCTGACGTAATTCTGCACTGATGCTCAAAGCCAAAAATGAGACGGAGGAGCTGGAAGACTTGGCATGAGACAGCAACCCTGGTGCAAGGGGAACCCGAGAGACCTGCAGGAGAGAGGATAATCAATGGGAGCTTGTGTTGTCATGTTACCAGCTTTATGATAATGATAGTGCAGGATGCACAGGTGGAGGAGTAGCACTGTGCTTGAAGGACTACATAACTTGCAACACCATAAAAATATTATGGCCAAAGAGAAGCACTGCACAGTCCTTGTAGGCAGACATCCCATACCCAAATAATAAAAATATAGTACTAGGAATGCACTACCAAATTCCTCATCATGATGACGACAGTCATCAGAAAATGCTAAGTGCAAGTAGGAAGCTGAAAGCAGGTAGCAATAGCAGGAGATTTTGGATACCTTTATAAAGACGTGATGCTGCAGCAGAACAAGATACAATGCCCATATGCAACAAATACCTGATTCCTAGAATAATTGGACCTGCAAACAAATCCACAACACAACATGCTATTTTACATTTGATCTTTAGCAATGCACAGATTCTAGTTCAAGTAGGTTTTGGTGGAGGGAGCCCTGTACTGGCAATCACAGAAGAGGTAGGTTCACCGGTGTTGTAGGAGAGAGAAGCAGTCCCAGAAGAAAGAAGCCTACATAATTTTGGGGCTGTTTAGAAAAGCAAACAAAAAATATAACAAAGCCTGTGTTAGAAGTCTACATTCCAAAGAAATAGACATTGTAATAAATATTAAGCCCTGCATCTATCAGTGGAACAGTTGGCAAGACTATTATAGGAAAAAGATTACCATTTAGAAAGCAGAAAGCTTGTCCAAATGGGGAGACAGGAAAACCTATATCATGGCAGATCAAATACGGAGAGGAAACTAAGAGCATTTAAATAAATAAATAAATAAATAAATAAAAGTGAAAAGTGCCTGGTGAAGGATGCTCAGGCTGACAGTAAATTTTGTAAACCCACTGAAAGATGACAGACTGCTAGAGAATTGGTAGGGTTGCTTCATTGCAAAAGATGTCTTCGGAACAACGAGGCCATAGCAGAGAAACTCTGTGAATTCACTCTTCCCTGCCAAAGACTTCAGGGTATTTTCACACCTGATGCAGAAAACAGGGTAGAGGAGCCAGCTCCACTCAAGGGATGTGTGCAGGAAATATTAAACCGACCAGATAAGTGAGAGGTCAATAAGTAAGCAGGACCAGATGGCATTCATATGAGTATCCAGAAGGATCTCAAATGTGAGACTGCCGTCCAAGTCACATAACCCACCATTACAATCAGATGCTGTGCCAGGGGACTGATGCATCACCAGTACAACTCTCATCTACAAGAAGGGCTTGAGACTCAAGGGCGGCAGGAGTCAGTCTTCTGGTTGCTGGGAGTTACAACTGCTGACACTGATTTCTACCTCTGGTATGTTGTGGGAGGTCTGTAATGAAGAACGAAGATGCTGAGCTTGTTGAAATGCCAGACTGCTGAGAAAGAGTCAGCACGTCTTCTGAAAAGGGAGATCCTCACCTGCTGAAGGGCTGTGAGGATGATGGATGAAGGGGTCCTAGTGGGCGTTGTATATGGATATGTGGATATCTAGGTATTTATACAGTTGCATTTGTCAAAGCTCTGCACCAAGGGTTTCTTAAGGAACTAAGTTGCCAGAGAGCTGGAATGCATGCTTTTTTGTGGGCTGAAAATTGGCTGAAGCATAAGAAACAAAATGTGGGACTTAGTGAATCAGCAATGGGGTCCTCTAGTGTTTGGTACTCGGCCTAGATTTATTTGATATCTTTATCAATAACCTGGAGAAGATAGTTATCCAAGTTGATAGACATGCTGAAAGGGTGGCAGGGGAGTTTTAATGTATTTTAATGTAAGGTGATGCATGATGGGAAAAATAATCTAAACCCTGCCCACATGACATGAACTTGAAACTGGCTGTTACATTCAGGAAAGGGCATTTGGCATTGGCTTCATTGACCATTTACTGAAGTAATTTCTGCATTGGCTGCAGCATCAGAAGCAATGAAAATGTCAGCAAAATGAGGGGCATCGTCAAGAAGGCTGTGGAGAACAAATCTTATATAAAACATCCATGCATCCCCATAGTGAGCAGTTCTGGGCGCAACATCCAAAAAAGAGATTATGGAATTAGAGAAGGTGCAGAGAGAGGCAAGTGAAATGATCAAAGAGACAGAACAAGGAACTAAAACGCCTGGGAGTCTTTTTGGTACGGAAAGGTGGAGGCTGAAGAAGGATGTGGTCAAAGTTTACAGAATCATGAAGGTGGTGGGTAGTGTGTGAACGCACACTGTTGTTTATAGGGTCCCGCAGTACTGGGACTCGGGGTGCTCAGCAGAGTTGTTGGGAGTCTGCTTTTAAATGGATAGAAGAAGGTGCTCCTCTGAGCTGCAGGGAGCGGGCAGCACTGGGAGCTTGCTGCCACAGCTGGCGGTGAGGGCAGGCAGCATCAGCAGGGTCAAAACAGCAACGGACAAATGCAAAGACAATAAATGGGAAACATAAGACTGGGCAGGGAGGTACTCCCTGGTGCCCATGGACAGCAGTCAGCAAGCTGGGGAAATGCAAGGGGAAAGCACTCTGGAAGGTGATCAGGCAGATGATCAGGCTCTCATGTTGTCTCCAACCAGCCTCTCCTATTGCCGCCATCAGAGATTGAATACCGGGCTAGATGGACATTGGTCTGAGCCGCCAGCACATTTCTTAGAGTCACAATTTGCTCCCAGCTCCTGGCAGTGTAACAACCGCAGCTGACTTCACTGTGTTGCCCCTAATTCCTGCTGGCGAAGTAAGACCACTGCCTGTAGTGATATTAATATAGAGATTCCACCCTCTATTTCAAAAAGCTGTTTCTGGGAAAGCAGGAATAGTCAGTAGCCCCTGGGCGACCCCCAGCTCTAGTGGAGGGCTAAATCAAGAGCAGGCAAACAACTCATCCAGCATCTCAGCAGACCGTGGGGTTGGTTTCTATGCCGTGCTTGGACAGAAGGACATGCTCCTTTTGGAGAGGTGTGGTGGAGACGTGCTGCTGCTAAAGGGGTGAATATAAAATCCCTACTGTCTCTAAAGGTAAACATGAAACTCTCCATCTCCAAACTGCTGATCTCAGATTTGCTGCTCTGAAACACTCTGTTCACTATAACATGAGGAACTACCAAGGAACCTATTTTTAAGAATGTGCCTGCATATACAAAGTTAAATAGGGAAATCAGGCTGTTCATTCAAAATACAGTTCTTTGCGATGTTACGTGATAAATATATAGATCCTCTTGCAGGCCAGGAAAAAGATATGCTCTCTGCATCTATCACAATAACCCTTAGTTTGAAGAGGACCCCAGACACCACAGTCTCATGTTCATTACCCAGATAGGAAGGCAGTTACGATATCACTGCTATGTAGGAGATTATTTGCATTTGCCACTGCACTTCTGAGAAAAACAGAAGTTCTCATTTTTTTTTGAAGTTCCCATTGGCTTTCCTTTTAGCATTCATTTTGTGTTTCAGGATCAGTGTTACCAATAGTAAATGTAGCAGAATGTAGTAATTAGAATTAACACTAAATTCATCAAAGTATGACATTTTATTAACCTTTCTACATACACAATAATGTTTTTAAAAATCAAGTCTGACATTTAACAACTTTTATTTTAAAAGGTTTTCACAAACCAAATATATATTTTTTATCTAGTTAAAAAAATAGAGTCACTTAATCAGATCCACAACTCGATTGTTATCTTCCACCTAGCACACATTCTTAGTTACGTAAATTCACCCTTTTTTTCTGCCAAGAAATTTCTCAAGACCTGCTTTGTCATACACAAGTTTAATCAATGATCACAGCTTCTGGTAAATAAAAAGCTCACTGCGAGTAATAAGAAATGTAAGTAGGTAGTATTTTAATTCTTGCAGCCATTTTTATCTACATCAGAAAAAGCAGAAAAATCTTGTCCTACCTCAGCCCGTGTGCCTTCTGGTGGGTTCAGTATTTCCTTCTTCTGCTTGCTGTTGCTCACAACTTTCAGTTTTGTTAGCAGGAACAAGAAACAGAAAAACTTGACAGAAAACCCAAGTGCTATTTTTGCAGAAGCCACAGAAAAGCAATGAGTAGTAGGAAAGGGAAGTAAATCCTGGTTAAAAGACCTTACATCTTCTTAAAAGAGAAATGTTCTCAGCTCAAGGAGTGGTGCTAACAATCACATGGCAATCTTTCAAAATTTTCACCCAATGAAAGAGCCTCTATAGCTACGTGGTATGTTGGGAAGCTTTCTGGATTTCTGTATTTGGGTCCACAATTCTACATATGTGCTTTCAATAATCAGAGTTTTTCAAAACATTAAAAGAAATTCCCATATAAGCTTCACATGGATTGTTAGAGTTCTTGGAATTACAGAGAGGACATGCTGGGGTTATTTCCCAGGCTTTTCATGCAGAAATCACAGGAAGAACAAAACTGCAAGCAAGCTGCTAAGAATGTATGTGTAATCTTACTCAGCTCGCAGTTCAAGGCTGAGTTTACAGAGCTGAGGGACTAACTTTCCTTCAATTTTGATAGAAAGGGAACACACGGTTCTGCTAGGACATGAGCAAGCGGCTGCAATGAATGCCTTACTGCCCCTTAACATTCTACCACTTCTCGGTGGAGCAACGCTGACAGCACAGATAGGTATCTATACGTACTATAGGTATAAGAGCTTGACTATTCCTCTTCTGTGCTGTCAGCATATGCAGGCGGAACAGATGCATTGAAGTGCTTTCTGGCTGCTGCGTTGTATTTCCTATCGGCAGCTGGTTAGGAGAACACACACGGCCGCTTACCACCGAATTTCACCAAATTTCACTGAATTTTTAGAGTTGGAAGGGACCATAGAGATCATCTAGTCCAACTCACCTGCTGAAGCAGGATTGCCTAGAGCATGTTACTCAGGATACCACAGCTCAGTGGATGGGGAATCTCCCAAAAAAACCTTCTCACCGCTCGCCTCTATACTTGTCCAAAGTGCTTTGGGTAATTGTATTTGTATTCTCTCCTCCATTGGCCACCTGTTCCTGATTCTTACTTATCGCAAGGGCTCTTCACTCTGGTTTTACTCGTGGACTTGAGAAAGGGCAAAATAGTCCTCTGGGCATGCTCCCCATGCAGATTCATGGTGGCAGCATGCTGTGGCTGTGAAGACTGGTGTCACCAGAGCTCACAAACCCCTCTGAACAGGGAGGAGGTATGTACGGCTTGCAAGCAGCTCTATGGGTTGTGTTTTTTCAGCATGGGGATAAAAAAGGACATGGAAAAACAGCTTAAGTAGTAACTAGTCTGACAACTTCAGTTTCCAGGCTGAGCACAAAATCCATGAGTGGTGTTTTTAAACATTTGCCTGCATTCACATTGACAATACAAAATAAGCTTTAAAAGCTCCCAGGCAGAGATCCATATTAAGTGAATTTTCAAGGTGCAGCATGACAATGAATTAAGACCTTCCTGAGACCACTTCACTGGTGTTTAACTTAGACACTGCCAAATCTTGTGACACCTAAGGCCATGGATAGGTGTCCTTTTCCAGTTGTGGTTGTGCTGGCTGCTTTGGTTGCTGTCCCAGCAGTTTCTCTATCTGCCAAGGTTTGCTGGCAGAGCGTCTCGTGTGTCCATCCCTAACCCCTTTTGGTCACTGAAGCATCATAGACACCTGAAACAGGAAGCTTCTGCTCACCCAGCCTATGTGGACTGAAGCAGTGTAGAAAAGACCCCCCGGGCATCTTGGTGGGCAGATGAACCCTCTGGGAGGAAGCTGTGACATGCAGCAGGGAGCAGCATGGGTTGTGACTGCTTCAACCAGTGAGGCCACAGCCAGAGGACAGCTATGGCCTTGGCATTCGCTCAGGAGATGTCCCAGTAACTGGAACTGCATCTTATCTGGAACTGGCAGAGACTAATTTAGGCATTGCAGTAGCAGCCTGATGACATCTCTGTCACATGGCACGCGGAGATAATCGCTTTGGGACTGATAAGCAGGCTATTCTCAGATATACAAGGTCAGAGACCAAACCATCTGGAAAAGTTAGACATTGATCACATTTTATTTTCTTGAATGTGTTTTGAGAACTTCTCTTTCACCATATGATAGGGCTATCTTTGTTGCCTGGATAATTTCCCACATTCACCTTCTTAAACACCCCACTTTCTGGAGAGTACTGTTTCCTCCATTTTATAAAGTAATTCTGTATTTTGCTTTCAGCTTGGCTTTGAACAAATGGGGTTGGCTGCCAACTCACCCTGCACCTGATGAGCTAGATCCGGAGTGACTGCTTGGGATTTTTTAGAAACAGTCACTGGATGACTCAGCTTCTGAGAGGAGTTTATTACATTTTTTACTAAAAAAAACTTCAGCAATTCTGAAGAAGACATCTCAGAAGAAGGATCAAAGACTTTCATCACAAGATCCTGTGCGCATATCACACAATCAAAAGTTAACAGCCTAGGTTGTTTCTGAGTTTTGAGCCTCATAAAATGCATAGATGGTCTAGGACTTGGCAGACTGCAAATCACCCCTCTGCGCTGCAGCTACTCTCCATCTTGCTTCCGTTTCTGTTCCCTTTTGTATTTCTGGCTCCACGACAGCCCAGCTTCAAGACAGAAAAGCAGGAGGACTCATCCTTTTCCTTCCCCTTCCTCACAAAACCCACCTCCCCTCCAGCCCTGCACAGGGGCATTCCCTACAGAGGAGGTCTCCAGCCCAGGATGGCGAGCAAAGCCATCACTGCAGGCTCCAAATCTCTGTTGCATGAAGAAGCTGAACTTCAGAGCTGAAATAAGCACTGCAGACCAGGTAGAAGCAAAAATTTAGATTCTCCTTCCCCTGTGCAGCATTCCCTACAGGCTAGTTCAAGTGTTCTCACAGGCTGAGTGCTACCTGGTGGGAGCACCAGTCAAGGACTCTGTCTCCCATACTCCCTGCATAGGGCACCTTGGGCACCCCAAACACACATCATGCTGTATGGTATCACCCTAAAGTTAGATAGGCTTCTGTCTGAGGATGGTCCATTGTCTGGTGTGTCCCTCTGTTGTTGCAGTCTCACCAGGCAGGCTGTTGTCTGCTTCGAACCATAACAGAGGGGGTCAAGAGCTGCCGGAAGCCCACCCAGGTCTTGACGCACATGCACAACCCAACAGACTTGTGCAAGCTCATCAACTCCTGGAGCATGGATGCATTTGCACACCAGCTCAGGTAGCTTGGCAGCCCCACAGCCACGGGGACTGTGCAGGGAGACATGCCAATCCCCAGCACCAGGGGAGCTGGAGTGAGACATCAAACATCCCAGGCAACACACATGAAAAAGTCTGCATATTTTTCCAGTTGTTCAGTCAATATTTTGCTTTCTGCAGGCATGAACTTCCAGTGGCAAAGATTTGCTTTTTTCACGCCAAGAGATTTTTGGTAAAAATGGATCTGTCAAACATGCAGAAGGGATTACCTCCATTGAAGAATTTAGTGCTGCATGTCTTCAACACGGCAGCTTAGCCTACTAACACATATCTATTTCCAGAGACTGAAATTACAAAGCCTACATTCATTTTCTGTGCAATCCAGAAAAAAAACAGCATCCAATGTTAGTAGCTCATCTGCCATCAGCCATGAGGCTGGATAGAGGGGAAGATGAAAGTCATGGCTGCATGAAGAAGGGGGAAGAAGCAGGGACAATTTTAAGACTAATTATTCAGAAAGAAAAAGCACAGAAGGTTTTCAAGCTGTTTATTTTGCAACACTCATAATAACATCTTTTTTAATTGCTTGTGGTCCTTTCTTAATTGTTTGCTGTTCCTCATTAATATACTATTGAGGGCCAAGGAACATTAATATATAGACGGAATGGAAAGACATCCAATGTTGTCTTTATGTCAGATAAACTGTTCTTTTCTAAGTACTAAAATTGGAAATGTTTTTTTCCACCCCATCCAAAGGTAGATGTGGGCTTTGGGAAGAAATGATTGTCTCCAAAAGCCGTGAAGCTGATGGCAGCTGGGAGCATTATTGCTCTTCCCAGAGGATAGTCAATCTAGTCCTCAACTCTGAAAAGACTGAACCGGAGCAGGACAAAACACCAAATGCTTTCTAAGGTCTTCATCTAAGGCCCATTGAAGTCATTGGAAAGAATAGTGCCTTTTTGGATTAAAACCTAAATAAGACAGCCTCAGAAACTCTGAGTGAAAAAAACTTCCTTTTATTTGTCCAGCTTTGGAGTCCTCAACACAGAAAGGACATGGACCGGCTGGAACAGGTGCAGCGGAGGGCCACGAAGATG
>JAOXNO010000001.1:180604971-180615304 GCA_028565335.1 Limnodromus scolopaceus | reverse complement strand
GGGGGGTTGGAACTCGATGATCTTTTGAGGTCCCTTCCAACCCTAACCATTCTATGATTCTATGATTCTATGATTTCTCTTCAAGTAGCAAAAAGCATTTCAGATCTAACAGGTGCAAGGTTGTCAGCGTGCCTAGTATAGTCTATCTTCTCTACTTCTACAGCCACTTCTCTACCTACTAATCACCATGATGCTGAAGTGACTTTCTGCTTGCATTATGCATTTTGAGTAATTGCACAGTCTGCAATTGCAGCCCCTGTTATTTCTGGTTTGTGTGTTAGACAGTACGGGATTGCAAACTGATGTGATAAGGGAAGAATTTGGCAAGAAGTCTAGTTATGTCTGTCTTAAGTTTTTGTCTCCTAAAGACTTGTCGTTTGTGTATGTTGGCACATGAATGCAGTTCTGGAGTTCCCAATGCACACGTTCTGTGGTTTGCTCTGTGTTTACCACGAATTAAGTGCTCTGTGAACCCTGTGTTCTGCTGAACTCTCACTTTGTACAAGTATAGACACTCAAAGCAAAACAAGCTTCATTTCTTCCCTTTTTTGCTGACTCTTTTTCAATAAACCTGCCCCAACAGCTGGATAAAACCCAACAACAACATTCTAAAATCAGATAGACCAGATGTAGGTGCTCCGCATCTTGACTAAACGATGCCTAAACACCGCTGTAAGATACAACCTGCAAGTCCTTCAACCTAAACTCCAACTACTACCAAATCCACTTTCATATCCAGATAATCATTGCTAATTCTTAGCAAAAACATTATCACAGGCAACGCTGTGCTTCACTGCAGCTGTGTTTGCTAACCACAGCATCTTCAGGCAATTATCTTTTTTTACTGTAGTCCCTTTGCCTTTTTCTGCAATGCATTTCCAGTGCTGTTTCGTGCTCTCTCTGTAGGGGTGTGTGTGTGTATGTGTCTGTACAGAACAAACGTAAGTGCAGCTGCATGTATGCATTTATATGCGTGCACTCACAGAAGTGCACTCAGATGTGAGCACTTACAGAGAACCCATTTGTGTGTATCTGTATTTGCACAATAAATGCACACATACATACACATGCTCAATAAAGAAGTTGAATTTGAGCATCAAGACTAAACTGTGTTGGCCAGAATTTAGAGATCCATGGGAATAAATGTGGGACACAAGTCCCCCACTCTTTTCACCCAAAGCTGATGGCTTTCATCTGCTGAAGATCCCTCTCCCCAGAGCATGTGGGAGGTTCTTCCTCCAGGCACAGGCCACAGCTGACACAAAAAATAAATTTAAATTTTTGTCCTTGATCTGGATTTTAATGATGTTTCTTTAGATAAAACTCAGGTGGGGTTAGATCTCAGAGGCCACATTTTCTATTCTAGTGGCTTTGGGAAATGATTTAGGGTATTGAGTGCCGTTTTATACTTTTTAAATTGTGTTTTAAAATGCTTTATAAAGATAGTCTATATGTGGTATTTCGAAGAAGATAATAACATGATCTTATGTCCCAGATTTTTACTGAGCATTTTAGGAAAATAGATAAGTGTCTATAATGGGTCATAAATACATTGTGAAAAATGTCCATTTATATATGACACTTCCAGCCTTGAAAATTGCTCGGATTACATATTCATTATGCAATTAGTTTGTAACCAGTACCCCTCCAGATAAAAGTGCGAATTAATTTAAGCTCATCTTTGTCACAGACTGCATGATTTTGTGACATGACTTAGTGAAATCCTCTTTGCTGGAATATACTGAAAACAAGACTGTCTGAGCAGGGCTGGAAATGGTGGTGACAAAGATGGGAGAGAGAGGGGGAAGTTCTGCAGTAGAAAGTTACTGGTCGGGGATTGTTCAGTGCTAAGTGGAGTCCGTCACCCACACGTCCCACCTTGCCGCCCACCGGGAAGCTGCCGTGCTGGCCTGTTTAATGCAATTGTTGCCCTCTACCTGAGATGTTTAAGTCTGAACTCTGGGTTTCTTTGCAGGCCAGAGTGTGCTGTCACAGAATCACAGAATGATATGGGGTTGGAAAGGACCTCTGGAGATCATCTTGTCCAACCCCCTCAACCAGAGCAGGTCCACCTAGAGCAGGTTGCACAGGAGCATGTCCGGGCGGGTTTTGAATGTCTCCAGAGACAGAGACTCCACCACCTCTCTGGGCAGCCTGTTCCAGTGCTCTGCCACCCTCAAAGTGAAGAAGTTCCTCCTCATGTTTAGATGGAACTTCTTATGTTCAAGTTTGTGCCCATTACCTTGTGTCCCGAGACAAGAGGCCTGTCACCCCACACATGCCTGAGTATGCAGCACAGGGGCACCTCAGCACCCATCTTTGTGGTTGGTTGTCACCAGATGACCTTGTCTACCAGCACAACTAGTGTTTGGGACCAGTCTGGAAAGGTCTAAGCAGCCTGACGTGGCTGGCTACGCAACCAGGATACTGTCAGTCAAGCTTGCATGGGGTTTTGTATGGAAAACTGTGAGATAACTTGCTCCGTCTTGATTTAACTTCCTCATGTTTTGCTTTCAGAGTCTTCAGTGCAGTGAGGACAGGCTGGGCAGAGGCTAACTGGTCCTTTGCTAGAGGAAGAAAATAAAGGGAAATACACGATTTAATTCAGTTTTGTTTGGCAGGGACATTTCTTCCACTTTGCTGTTGTTGCTACAAGACCAAAGCTGTAATTCTCTTGAAATCCAGCACATGCCACCAGAGAAGAATTAGCACAATGGTTTTAGTTTTATGCAACATTCCCAATACCCAGCCACTGAGCGCTTTAGAAGTGAATAAACAAAATGAAGTAAGCTGTTTGTTCAGCATGTTCCAACACCCGTCCATCTGTCTCTCTTTGTACTCGCAGTCCCTCAGCCACAACTTTTCTTTATCTGTTACTGTCAAGAATATGACTCATTTTTCACATAATAGACTGGGGGAAAAGTACAGAAGTTTTTATACATAATAAAGCTTTCTCTTGCCCAGGATCTCCTGCATCAGCTCTTATTTTACTTCTCATTAAAAAGAATGACACGATGAAAATGTACTTTTTCTAGCCTTAGTTAGCCGCAGTAGGACTCACTGTCTATGCCACAATTAGCTCTGCTTGACTCTTCACAGAACCAGCAAAGGAAGCGTTGGTATAGCTAATTTTAGGACAAGAATTTTCTCAAATTCCCAGGCCATGAGAGGATGGAGCGTTAGTACAGTTTATACAATTAGTGAATTTGAGGAATGGAAGGAAGTCTCTTCCCCTCTACCCAGGCATCTTATAAGCTCAGCTAACACGCTTTCATGGCTGCAAAGCAGAAGACAATCCAAAGTGGGGACACTGGCCAAAATGTCTGCTCATGTGGCTCCATCAGATTTTGAATCTGTGTGGCGTCACCATAAAAGCCATATCCTCAAGCAGATGAAGTGGTTCCCATGGGAAGGGTCTGTATAGTCTGCCCTGCTGGTGACATCTTGAGTAACCTTCATGACCTCTTTTCCATGACATTGTGCTGCACTCTGCCAGCAACAAGGCTGATGCTGGTTTCCCAGGTTAAGGCTATGTTTTCCTGGCACAGGGCTCCCTGCTCTTGCTTTCCACATGCTAGACTGATTTTACAATGCCTCGCATGGCTGACAGACAGGAGGCAAAACACATAGCAGGCCACCAGCAGGTTCCCAATTCAGATGATATCTCACAGCTTTTTTTCACACAAATCATAGAATCATAGAATGGTTTCGGTTGGAAGGGACCTTAAAGATCACCTACTTCCAATGTCCCTGCCATGGGAAGGGGCATCTCCCACTAGACCAGGTTGCTCAAAGCCCCATCCAGCCTGGACTTGAACACCTCCAGAGACAGGGCATCCACAAATTCTCTGGGCAACCTGTTCCGCTGCTTCACCAACAGTAAAGAGTTTCTTCCTAATATTTAAACTAAATTTCCCCTCTTTCAGTTTAAAACCATTACCCCTTGTTCTATTGCTACACTCGCTAATCAAGAGTCCCTCTCCACCTTTCCTGTAGGCCCCTTTTAAGTACTAAAAGGCTGCAATAAGGTCTCCCCAGAACCTTCTCTTCTCCAGGCTGAATAACTCCAACTCTCTTAGCCTGTCTTCATAGGAGAGGTTCTCCAGCCCTCTGATCATATTCATGGCCCTCCTCTGGACCCATTCCATCAGGTCCATGTTCCTCCTGTGCTGAACGCTCCAGAGCTGAATGCAGTACTCCAGGTGGGGCCTCATGAGAGTGGAGTAGAGGGCTAGAATCACCTCCCTCGACCTGCTGGCTATGCTTCTTTTGAAGCTTTCCCACAATGAGACCCTCACACATCAGACAAGCATTGCTGCCACAGGAATCTCTCACATGTTAGACCTGTTTCCCTACAATGTGAACATCACTTGCCAAGCAGATGGGGTGAGAGATCCAGCAAACCCAGAGGTCTCCCAAGACTGCTGGAACCCCTGACCCACAGATATAGTGTGTGTGGCATCATGTTGGGCCGAGGAAGGCTCTTACCAGTGTAAAGGATCTGTAGTCACTGGAGGATGCCTCTCACTGACAAAGTGATCTTTTGCTTTTCTCAGTGCTGAGAAATGTGATTTTTCTTAGTTTTTACATTCACTAGTACCCATCCACAAGACAGGAGTGGGACTGCAACCCATCGCATCTGATGGAGATGCTCAATAACTTTGCCAGGTTACTTCATGATGCTTAAGTTATTATAGAAAGTCACAGGCTTACGTAAAGAGGAAACAAGATAAAGTTAGTATGCTTTAAAATCAAGGCAGATATTTAACTTTTGGATCTTAACATGACTTGATAGAAATACAAGATGCAGTCTCTAAAATACATCACTCCAAGGAAAGCTCCACAGAACACCACCTTTAATATGTGCTTTGCACTTCATTTGCTCTATTATACACTTTAATTTCCTAGGCATCTCCTAAGTGCATTGAGTAGGATAGTAAGTATAATTCCTATGAGCTAGCTAAATTACTTTTAGCAAATTTGTATCAACACATATACTGTATTAGCATCATTACCTTATAATTTAGACCTTTCATTTCACTACTAATCAAAGGCAATTCTAGCAAATAACCTGAATGTTCTAATTTAACAAGAGTATCATATCTAACTTGCCTTTTTAATAATCAAGGACGGTCACTATAAATTCTGTAGGTAATAGTTTCTACATATCAGTATAGCAGCACCATTCCCTTTTGTTAAGCAAACTTCCTAGGTCTAAGTATCCTCTGTTGCATCTCTCTAAACCTTAAATACTGTAGGGTCAGTAGCATTATGTATACAATATCCTCCAGATACATCCCTAGAAAATTCTGCTTCCCTTTGACAGGCAATCCTGAAAACATCTGCTAGTGTAAGCAAATTGGCTGTGGGAACTGCATACTCCCACTTTAGGGATGTTTTCTGTTTTTCATTTTTTCAGCTCTCTAGTGCACAGATCCATCACCTGTACTGCTAAAACATATTAGAACTGGAATTGGGAGACTAAAGTGCTAAAATTAGCCAAAAGCTGAAAGTACAATTTTACTATGTCAAGAGTTTACAAACGAGCAACAGAAGCTCTTTTCTGTTTGATATGGCAAATTGCAGTAAAGCTAACACAGTATTTTAAAATGAAAGGTTCCTTTGTTTCAGCATAAGAAATCTTAGACACAGCTAGAATTCACATCTATAAAGATACTATCCAAACTATGTTTGACGGTTTCTTGATATACGATACACAATGCTTGCAGGCCATAACCATAGAAACATAAATATTTTGCTTCCCTTTATGCAACTATTTAATAGAAGGAAAAAAAAAATAGAACTAGTGATGAAGAGCTGGCCAATATGTACTAACACACTGTTGGGTGACTGTTGGGTGATGCTTGTGTTCACCAGCAACACGAGACACCATAGCTAGAAAGCAGTGACCACCTTGGTAATACACAATGGTAGCCTTATTTAAATTATACAGAATAATAAGCTATACAATAAGAATTAGACTTGCATCTCGGTCACTTGTGTTTGCCTGGGAAAAAAACTCTTTCTGGTGTCAAAGATGAAAATATAAGAGCTGATATATCCAATATGCTGCTGTCAGTTCCCTGTTCGTTTGTGTGGTTTTTTAAAAAAAAAAGCTTTATCTTGAAGGCCACATTTTGGAAGATCAAATTTACAGATGTACACACATGTCCTTCATCATTGCAAGAGAAAACCAGATGCCAAGAAAGGCCGCACAGAGTCAGTCAAAATGCTCAGTTTGCCTGGCACCCTGCCTGTGACAGGGACCAATCAAAGATGCCTGAGTTCAATAAAAACTCAAGTGTGTAGTGGTGCTTCCCCAGTCTTTCAGCTGTCAACAATTCTTGCTTAAGGATTTGCTGCAGGAGAACTGCCTGGAGATTTAATAACCCTTGATAGGTTTTTCTTCAATGAATTTGCCCATGTCAACCTTTGGCAATCCAACATCTTGGACAGAAAAGTTCTTTTGCAGAAGTACATATCATGGAAAATATTTGCTACAGAATAAGATCATGTACCTTAGACAGAGGTACATATGTACATTAGAACTACCTGCATGAAAATCACATCCTTTCATCTTTTTTGAACCTGCTGCCTGCTAGGTTTCTTTGATACTCCTTACTTCTTGTATTGAAAACGATCAGAAAAAAAAATTGTTTCTTCCTACATACGAAGAGGTCGGACGATCCAGAATGAAGATATATCTAGAATCATAGAACAGAATCATAGAATTGTCTAGGCTGTAAGGGACCTTTAAGATCCCTGAAGACTAAACAATCCCAGTTCCTTCAGCCGCTCCTCATAAGACTTGTGCTGTATACCCCTCACCAGCTCCATTGCCCTTCTCTGGACACGCTCAAGCACCTCAATGTCTTTCTTGTAGTGAGGGGCCCAAAAGTGAACACAGTATTCAAAGTGCAGCCAATGCTGAGTACAGGGGGATGATCACTTCCCTAGTCCTGCTGGCCATGCTATTCCTGAAACAGGCCAGGATGCTGTTGACCTTCTTGGCCAACTGGGCACACTGCTGCCTCATATTCAGCAGGCTGTCAACCAATGCCCCCAGCAGCATCTTACGTCCAACGGGGCTGACAGAGAAGTGCAGGAACAAGGCAAACTTACATGGTACTTCCCCTTAGTATTCTCCCACATTACAACTCTTTTTAGCGAAGACAATTTCTTTTCTTTATTTTGAATCTGGCTCCCACTGACTTAACCTGATGGCCCCTTAACCCATTACAGAAAGAAACCTGGTGCATTTGGAAGACAACATATTGCTTTCTGGCATTACCACAGGTGAAAGGTTTCCTTTTATTTCCAAACTGCATGTGAGTACAGTTGATATGTATTCACCCTTTCCAGGTCACCTGTGGTTTTTTAGACCTTTGCCACATCCCCATGTCATCTCTCTGCCAGGCTGAAGAGTCCCAGCCTACGCACTCATTCTGTGTATGGAAGCTGGGCTGCACACTTCAGTCATTTTTAACCTTAAACCTTATCCAATTTAATATCCAATGAGCAGGGGAGCTCAATGCTGCACAGAAGATTAAAAAGTCACTGGTGCATTATAGATTTACACAACATTATAGTAACATGGGGTTTTTGTCTGCTCCTGAACATTAAGCTGAGGTCTTCATAGAACAAGCTCTTATTTTTAAAAGACAGCAGTCAACTCAGAGTCCCCCCATCATATTTATAAAGATAAACTGCTGGACAAGGGATTCTGATGTGCATCATTTTGCATTTGTCTCTAGTAAATTTCATGTGTCATCTAATTGGTCTGTTATTCATACTCACATGGTGCTTTTGCAGTTCTTCAAGGTCAACCCTTATCTTTGGTTTTCTGCAGAATAGCAAAGTATTCTATATATCATCTTCATATTGTATCTACTAACTTTTTACCTTCTTTTCTAGATTATTTAATTATGTGGAACAATAAAGGCCCAGCAAAGATCTCTGAAACACATGGATAGCAACCACTTAAAAATGGATCATTTGCTTCTACCCTTTCTCTCCTGATTATTCACACAAGGACCTTCCCTTCTATCCAATAGCTGCTCAATTGCTCTGAAAGTCGCTTGAGATTTAGATTCTTTAATATCTTTTGAACATTGCCAGGTATGCTGAATCCAGGTCTCCTTTATTTTCATGCTTTTTCATTCCGAGGACTCCCGTATATTTGTATGACCCAATTTCCCATTGTAAAATTTCTTCCTCACTAGAAAAAAGTTGTTTCTCACACACACACAAAAAAAAGCTCTTCCTCACTATGTTTGGCTTATGCATCGATCCACTAATTCTCAATGGTTCTTTAACAGCGTTACCAGTAATTTGCCTGGTACACATGCCAGGTTTCCGAATTGCTGGTTCCATTTTTCACATTAAGTGTCTTCCATTCTTTTGGTAGTGACAGCTGTAAGTGCAAAGTTTTACATTACAGGGAGAACTTCAGCAATTTCTACCTGGAGCTCCTTTGGTGCATTTTGGATAAAGACCATCAAGTAATGGGGACCTGTTAATTCTGTCTGTGTGTTCCAATACATTTTTAGTTAAAATGGGAACATGTCCACTGATAAATCCTCTGCAAGAAGGTCTATCCAGGCTCTTCATTGCTCCAAAAAGTATGAATACATTTGGTTTTTTCTGTCTGTGGCTTTTCTTTTCCCTGCATCTTTCACAATTCAATCATTGAGCTACCCTAACACTCCCCTGACAGGCTTCCTGCTCGTGATGTGGTATTGGGATTTACTAATAGTTTTTAGTAAATAATTTCCTGGATTATTTGGGGTTTGATGGGGGGGAGTAGGAGGGGACTTTTTGGCCTGCCTTGCTACATTTTTGCACTTAATTACAGCTGACAGATCTTTCCATTCACCCTATTTGGGCATGACTTCAGCTGTTTGAAGGAAGCCTTCATGTTTATAATAGCATTCTGTTCAACAATGTTTATCTATGCTGCCTTCCTTCTGTGCTTTCTCAAATCTTTTTTGATTAGCAGAAACCATTCGCTTTGTTTCGCCACTATGGTGTGCTTAACTGGTCATGAAATTGTGTGCAGAGATTCAATGCCCCTGTAAACACCTTCTTCACAAACATCCTCACTTTTGTATAGTTCCCCTTTGTAAAACTTAACAGCTGTAAGGGAGTTTTACTTGTTTCTTTGGGCTTTCTTGTTTCTTTTGATCCTGAAAATGTTGTAAAGTTGTTCCAGGTACATCATAGTCAAGATTGCAAAATGGCTCTTCCACAGTAACAGTCACTATATGCTAGTATTGTTCCCTCTTGACAGTCCTGGGCAACACACCCCAACTGACCCTGCCTCGAGTGGGGGACCGGACTAGACAATATCCAGAGATATTTGAGCCACAAATGATTTTACAATGTAATATTATGTAATAACAATAAAGTACTAGAAAATAATGTAATATGAAAATAATCACACTCATAATATCATCATATAATATGACATGCTAATTCTATATTTTTCCTTCATATACCTGGATTTCAATCTGCAAAGAATCCATGTTTCCTTGTGAACACTTAGTTAACATGATTAAAGTTTTCTGTAACATAGAGTAGATCCCCTCCATCAGCACAGCTCTCCTCATCTTTTAAAAATACTTTGCATCCTGTATCATTATGAGTCCCAACAGGTTTCTGATATACATATTATACTGATATCCTCATTGAAATTTTCTGTCCCATTGTCCAGACTTCAGCTGTTCTCCCACATTTCCTAGTTGAATATTGCAATATTCTGTCCTGCCCTTTACTCAGTAACACAGAGTTTCCATGACTTTTCCTCTACTGGATGCTACATCTCAAACCATATGCACTTCAGTTTAAATACTGATCTGTCACCTTCTCAAGATAAGTGCCAACAACATGATTACCTTATGGTTCAAATCACGAAGTTTGTCTATCTGGTACGTGCTCCCTTTACTCTGGAAGTATCCTCCATTCCCAAGGATTTTTTTTATGCCTCCCTGTTACAGCATTTTCTCACATAATTGTTGGAATTACATCTCTGCCTCTTTCTGGTTTTGCACAAGGTGCCAGGAGCATTGTGGACAGGACAGCCAGAGAGATCCTGGTACTCAGCTTCCTACTGAAGACAGATCACAAGTACCAACACCTCTCCAGTATTTCCTAGAAGCTGATTCAGGTGCATTTTCAGGTTCACTTGGCAAGCAAGTCACGGCTATGAACTCAGCTATTTCTATGAGTGATAGAATCATAGAATCATAGAATCATTAGGGTTGGAAGGGACCTTAGAGATCATCTAGTTCCAACCCCCCTGCCATGGGCAGGGACACCTCCCACTAGACCAGGT